>JAGFNQ010004093.1:0-25715 GCA_024364735.1 Boesenbergia rotunda | reverse complement strand
GAAGAATCCATGTACATGAGTTATAATTCTCTCCTTCAATTACTACTTAAGACATGGAGAACATTTGATTATTTCCATCCCAACCAATAGGGTAATAGTTGTCCACCAAAACATCATAAGAAAGCATCAATCTAATCATATAATGGGTCAACATCATATTAAAAAGCCTTGAATAAAACAACTAAATCCAACATAAAACCTTGAGTCAGCATTACCCCTCTCTGTCATGATGTAGAAAGAATATATTACCATTGACTTTTTTTAACTCAACTATGTATGATCATAAAAAATTGTAGTACTCCTCAAGTAACTCGCTCAGCATGCACAAAATCTTACATTTGGCTCTATAACACTTCACCTTAAAATTTGTGATATAGAGTCTTTTTTTACCGATTTTGTAGCATTTCAAAGACTACCCAATTTGAATTCCTTCTAAATGTCTACAAGTATAGTCTTGCAATCCACCCTGCAGTTACTCCTCTATTCCTTTAGCTCCTTAAACATTTATCGTCATCTCTCAAGCACAACAGAAAGGTGTTCTCAACCAAGGTTTAAATTCAGTTTATAACCAAAATGATAGTGTTTTAGTACCGTATCATAGTGTGTTGATAGTTTCAATACATTTTTAATAAAAATATTTTAATTAAAAATATTTTTATTAATATTTGATCACTATAGATGTTTATTATTGAGTTATAATATTGAATGTTGAGTTTTAGTTTTAATATTATCTCATAAAATATTTAATATTTATTGAGTAAAGTCAATTTAGGTTAACTGAAGTCCACCAACTAAACATGGCAAGATCAAGTAGGTTTAAACTAGATTTAATTTAAAAAAACTGATTAGTTTAAACTTAAATCAAATTTACATATAGAATAATTTAGGGGAAAATTTTCTTAAACTCCCCACTCTCAAAATCACTTTTGCATGCAGTCCCCATTCAAAGTTTTCTTTGCATGCAGTCCCTGATAGGATTGACAAGACAGCTTTGTGACTATTATTTGAAGAAAGTTGAGTATAAAAGTTAGAAATTTGAGTATGTAAGGTTGCATCCACCACATTAAGAAATCGTATACTCAATTTTCACTCTTTTATACTTAATTTTCACTCCTTCATACTTAAATCTTTACAATGTATACTCAATTTTCACTCTTTTATACTCGATCCATCAGGGAGTGAATGCAAAGAAAACTTTGAATGGGGAGTGCATGCAAAGATCAAATGGGAATTGGAGAGTTTTCTACAATTTACCGATAATTTAGTTCATTAGTAGTAATAAATATAAAGTTAAAAATTATAATATATATTTATTTTTTCTATCTTTCTTAATAATCTATTTCCTACCACTTTAAAAGTTTTTTCTCTATGTTTATCTTGTAGATGAATAAAGAAGAAAAAAGGATAATCATTTTATCATTAAGAGGTCATTTTTTCCTCTATATATCTTGTGAAGAGATAAGGAGAGAAAAAAATTAACCTTTATGTATGAATGAAGGGAAAAAAATTAATGAATGAAAAAGTAAAATATTAAGAAGGAAAAATTAATAGGAAAAGGAATTCTTAAAAATAAAAAAGTTAACCTAATTTAAAAAAAAAAAAATCATGCTACTGTCGCAACCTTGCGCAGCCTCCGCGACCTGCAAAGGTCAACGTGGTATCGCATCAGCCTCGCAATGCCAGTGTTGGTGAGCTGAATGGTAAATTCCACCTATGATACGAAATTTAATCCTTGTCCTCAACATCCAAATACCATAAATTTCCAAAGCAAGTTGTTGCGCATTTAGCTTCCATTTACCACATATGTTCCTACCTATTTGATATTATATCTGTTTAAGATTACATATTGTTTAACAACATGATTAAATTATTTCAGAGTCACAAATCTCATAATGATTTAAACTTGACATCATTAAAATCACATTGTGGGTTTAAAATACCTCATCCTAATATTTTTACTTTTAAACAATTCAAAGGCATAGAGTTTCTTGATTGATCATATTCACTTTGTGTATCCCCAAGTTAAAGAATTGTGAAATTTATCATGTTGAGATGCAATGTATCAATATCTATCTCCACCAAGCAACACATTTGTTCCCCTTTCTATTATTTGATTTGGATTCATTCTATTTTCTGTAGCAATTAATAGTTTATCCTCACCCTCTTTAGTGAATATAATCACTCCATCACTAAATGATTCATCTTTATTAGTATCACTAATAAGAAAATAAGCCAAATTCTCTTGATCTTTGAATAGACTAGAATGGAATAATGCTGGTGAATTGGAATTTCCGGCAAGTAATAGCGTTGACAGCATATTCTAGTTGAGTGTGTGTCCAGAGGGTTCTGCTTCATCCATCATTAGCCGCTTGACGATCAGTCCTCATGTTTGTGCATTATGAATAGGTGAAGCAACTTACTCTTAAGAAATAGATGAAAAAGATTAAAAGAAATTGAATCCAAAGCTAAGTAATTTCATCTTATGTAAGATAATGACCTTTCGGTATATGATCCTATCCCAAGATATAACAAAGAATGATGTCTCTGCTAACTGGGAATATTGAGCAATTTGTCATAATCTTAGAAAATCTACACTGCAAATTGGGTTCAAAAAGGAGAGAAGAGTGCGTATAGGAACACTTTTTTGATATAAAAGAAAGTCAAATTTTTAAATAGAAAAATCATTCAAACACAGTCAAATTTTAAAAGATAAATTTTGAATCCAGAAACTTGGATCATGATAGAATCTAAGTACAAATCTAGGCAATGAAGCCTATTCAAAAAATTAGGCTTTTGTGGTCTATGACTTATCATTACAACATATCCCGACCATTAATCAAATCACTTGGATAAATATAGAAAAGATCAAGGCTGGTCAACACTTATCCATAACAATTAACACTTTTATTTTAACAAAAATAATAGCACTAAAAATTAAACGATATATATTGACTATAAGGCATGCATTAATAAAATAATAATTATCTATGTCCAATAGTAAGCCCACCTCCTAAAAGCTCTTGTGACATAATCAGGGTTATTGTATGGGAAGGTTGAAAACCAAAAACTTAAGATGTGGACTAAAGAGGAAGAGGAAAATTGTTGACTTCCTCTTCTCTAACAAGAACAGCATTTTCAAAGTTGCTCTTCTGCTCCTCTACTTTCCAAGGACGAAAGGAAAGTCCCAGCCTGGTGAGTTGTGGGCTAGTAAAGAAGTTATATATGCTTGGCTGAGTGAGCAACTATTAACTTGGAGTTAAATATTTTGAAGCAGTTATTGAGGCATAAGTTAGTCAGTGAGTCCTACCATACATTTTAGGTCGTAACTCGAGACACTCTTTGTGCCAAGACACTCTTTGTGCCAAAACTATAATTTCAGAACTGATTCTCGATATTCCTAAGGTTCATGATAGGAGAAACTACAAATTCCCTAATTTGTATGGTCGAACAGAATAATTGATTCCAAACAAATCAGAGAAATCATTGAATAGAAAGAACCATTCTCCGTAAGCGTTTCTTCTTCTCTTTCTCCTCATATTCGCCATCATCGGAGGAACTCTCTCCAGTGCCTTCTGCTTCTCGGCCTCGATCGCTGTCTGATGGTTGATAGTCCTCGTCGTTCTCTTCCAGGGACCCCGGTCTTTGTGCTGATTTCTTCTTCGTCCTCTCCCTCCTTTCCTGGTGCTTGGAAGGGTAAGGAGAATGCCCGAGGAACGAGGAGGAGAGACCGGGGAGACCGAGGGCATCCAGCCTGGCACGATTCTCCCGTATCCTGACGCGCCTTTGCCGCTCGTATTCTGGCGTCGATCCGCCGGGGCGTTCGTCGGAACTCCTGCCCATGTCCCCTTCCGGCGCTCCTTGCTCCATGGGTATTACTAGAAATAGAAATCTTGGGCCCGCAAACAGCAATATCAAATCAGATTGGGAATTTAAAGGAAGCAACTCAAGTAAACAAAAACAAGGTTGATTATAATTTCTTTCTCCCCTTTTTTATTTCTAATTTTGTCCATGAAATTCGTTAAAGTTCTCTTGTATCTTTAAAAATCTCTAACATTTATGGTATGACATATAAAGTTGAATGCAAATGCGAGCATATGAATAATGAGATTCACGAAGATGAAAATATGAAGATAGACACTATGAAAAATAAGAATGAGTCGGAATTCCATATATTAAAGAAAAAATTTAGTGTTCTATAATGTTAGTACAATTGAACTTTGGTCAAGGTTAATCAAGTCCAGTTGATTAAGTTTGAGTTAACTTAAGTTGAATTTTGATATTTAATCAATATGTTTCATAACGAGAGTGAGACGTTAATCAAGTCCAGTTGATTAAGTTTGAGTTAACTTAAGTTGAATTTTGATATTTAATCAATATGTTTCATAACGAGAGTGAGACGTTAAGACTGTGTTTGGTAGGGTGTAATCCACCCTGTAATGTAATCGAGATTACATTACAAGTTGGATTCCTTTGTTTGGAATCACTTTAAGATTGTAATGTAATGTAATCTCGATTACAAAAGAGGTTGATGATTTGTAATCTGGATTACAAACCAAAACCTCCGTAATCTGGATTACATTACAGCTTGTAAAGTCGTCGGTCGGGCGGAGACAGTCGTTGGTCGCCGCCGCCGGCGACCACCGCCGCCGGCCGGCCGGCCGGCGACGACCGCCGTCGCCCGGCCGCCGACGACCACCGCCGCCGGCCGCCGACGACCGCCGACCGCCGTCGGCCGCCGGCGCCGCCGTCGGCGTTCGCCGACCGGTCAATGGTCACCGGCCGCCCGGCGAAGGTCGTCGGTCGTCAATCTTGATTACATTACAAGATGGATTGCCTCTCACCAAACAAAAGAATCCAACTTGTAATGGTTATCAAAAATTACATACAACTCATTACCAAATATAACAATGTAATCAAGATTACATTACATTACATTATAAACTCGATTACATTACAGACCGGATTACATTACTCTCTACCAAACGTAGCCTAAATAGAATGAGAGTTTGTTAGATAGAATGATTATTGATGAAATCAATCTCAATTTATGATTTATGGATTGATTTGGATGTGGATGGTTCACCGAAAGACAAGTAGGTCGAGATTAACTAGATACATAATAGAGGAGAAGTCCAAATGAATCATGCTTAACTAAACATTTAGCAGTTAAAAGTTCAAATGGAGTCGACAAGAGAGAAGTCCAAGTAGGTTATAATTGACCGGACATTTGACGATCGATAGTCTAACATAGAGTTGACAAGAGAGAAATCCAAATAGATCATAATTGATTGAACACTTGGTAGTTGGAATTTCAATGAGGAGTTCACATGAGAGGCAAAGTCCAAGGGGTCATAGAGATCAGACACTTGACAATTGAAAGTTTGAAACAGAGAGTTGGCAAATGCAAAGTCCAAGTGAGTCATGGAGGACCGGACACTTAGCACTAGAAGTGAAGTCTTGACAAATCATGGAGGACTAGATGTTAGGCATGAGAAAGATAGTCCAAATAAGTCGAGATTAATCAGATGTTAGGCAGTGATTAAATCCTCATGACAAGTCAAAGTTGATCGGATATTAGGCAACGGTGAAGCCATGGTATGTCAAGGTTGACCAAATATTATGCAACGGTAAAATCTTGACAAATCAAGGTTAATCGGATGCTAAGCAAAGAAAGTCTTCGTAGATCAAAGTTGACTAAATGCTAGATAAAAGAGGTCTTGATAGGTTGACGTCACAGGATACTAGGTGTTGCAAGAATTCAGTATAAGAAAGGTTGAAAATAGATGTATCAATTGACTACTAGCAAGTAGCAATCAATTGATAACCCATAAATCCTAAATTAGGAGTTTAAGGTGGTTTGCTCGATTGATGGGTTTGATCAATCAACTGATGACATTATTTCAACAAACAAAATATTTGAAACTCGGCTGATCAACTTGACTGATTTATGAATCGATTGATGGAGTGGAGTAGCCAATTGTTGTTACTATTCGAGCAAACAAAAAGTTTATAACTCAACTGCATGACTCAACCGTAACAATTGATTGATGGTTATGAGCAATCAATTATTGTAGTCAAATTAAGTTGAAAAGAGTTGTTCTGTAGATGCAACGTTCTAATTCAGCGAAGCATTCTACTAATGAGCACTATCAATCGACTACTTGGTGAAAATAAGCCCTGATTTAAAGTTTATAAAAGAAGGGGCTCGTGGAGGATTTCGACGCTAGTAATTGGGAATTTTAAAAGAGAGTATTGTTGCATTTTTAGATCTTTAAGAGATAATCTGAAGCAATAAAAATCAATCAAAAAGAGATTCTCGTAAAGTTATTTACTTTCATTGTATATATGTTTGTATCTTTGTATTTTTGTTATATTGTTTGCATGAACAGAGATTTTAAGAGACTTCATCACCTCCAAAAGGTATTCAAGAAGGAGAAGACATAGTAGTGTTATTGCTAGGGCTCTAAGTCGTAGAGTTGGAACTGAGGGTTCCAAACCATGTAAATCGACTTGTATTTATGCTTATTTCTATTGTGTTTGGTTTTATGTTCCCCTGCATATTAATCTATTATAGACAAACACAACAAACACAATCCAGTCACAAATCACTATTCTGTAGGGATCTTTATGAGAAAACAATAAAATTATGCAGCAAAAAATAGGACTCTTCCAAGTGATCCATGTGAAAAAACATATACAAAGTTTGATCTAGAGTTATCACCTTTGTTGCATTCCCTTAGTTTATCCCGACAGCAACTTGGTTCGATGGATCTCAGCACGATCAAAGTGGTCGTGTCTCTAGTAGTATCCACACGAACACGTTTGTTCGTTGCACGAACTCAGTCTCAGAGAGGAACCAACTTTATGATGCTATCCACTAGGTAGGTTCAACATCAGAAAACCAAAAACACCACTATTGTGTTTCGGTCAAGAGATGGGAGAAGGAGGAAGAAGATTCAAGAAGCATTCATCATCCAAAAATGAACGAATGAAAGGCTTTTGTATTCATCCAATGAATACCAAAAGTCATTGTCTCTTGGTTTTCCTTTTCTTCAATACTCTATTAACCACATTCATTTCTAAAATGAATGAGGAGGTTTTGATATTATCCAATGAATATTAAGAGTCATTGTATTTTGGTATTCTCTTGTTAATAATGCTTCATTAAACTCTTTTAATGAGCATCAACCCATCTTAAGTGGTTGAGTCTAATAATTGATTCTAACTCGGATTAGACTCAATCTTGTTGATGCAGTCTGACCCTGATTGTTGTTTTGGTGTTGACATCGATTTTAATTTAGGTTGATGATTATGATTATGATTAGGTTTAAGTCCTGGTCGTTGACTAGGCATACCTAGTGGGACTAGGTTTGATAAAATCCTAGCTTGGAGGGCTAGGTGTGGAGAAATCCTAACCTGGAGGGTTAGGTGTGGAAAATCTAGCATGGAGGGCTAGGTGTGGAAGAGTCCTAACTTGGAAGGTTGGGTGAAAAGTCCTAGCTTGGAGGGCTAGGTGAAAAGTCCTAACTTTGAGGGTTAGGTGAAAAGTCCCAACTTTGTGGGTTAGGTGTGAAAAATCCTAGCTTGGAGGGTTAGGTGTGAAAAGTCCTAGCTTGGAGGGCTAGGTGTGGAAAAGTCCTAACTTGGAAGGTTGGGTGAAAAGTCCTAGCTTGAAGGGCTAGGTGAAAAGTCCTAACTTGGAGGGTTAGGTGAAAAGTCCCAACTTGGAGGGTTAGGTGAAAAGTCCTAGCTTGGATGGCTAGGTTGGATGAAATCCTGACTTGGAGGGTCAGGTCCTAGCTTGGAGGGCTAGATTGGGTGAAACCCTAGCTTGTTGGGCTATGTTGGAGCCCCTAGATCGGTCTGGTGACCGATCAGGGAAGTTGGCACGGTGCTCCTTCGTGGATCGGTCTGGTGACCGATCCAGCGATGACTGATCAGTCTGGTGACCGATCAGGGAGTATGCGTTTCACTCACTGTACAGCTCCTGATCGGTCTGGTGACCGATCAGGGAGCTCACAAGTGGGTTGAGTTCCCCTGCTAATCTGCTCCTGATCGGTCCGGTGACCGATCAGGGAGCATCCAGTAGGTCTTTGGCAAACCTACTGATCGGCTCCTGATCGGTCTGGTGACCGATCAGGGAGAAACCGCGACCGATCAGACTGAACGATCAACTGTCGCGAGGTTTCTCACCCTGACCGATCAGGCTGGAGCCTGATCGGTCTAGAATCGGCCTGATCGGTCTGGTGACCGATCAACCAGTGGATTCCGAGCGGGATTGTGGCAAGCTGACTTCCGGATCGATTTGGTGACCGATCTGGTGACCAGTCAGGGTGACCGATCATACGAGCTTGCTGTTGGGACCGGGTGCATGTTGACATGGATACGGGTTCGTAATTTTAAAATTTAATTACGTGCAGCGGAAGATTTAGCATAAATAATTTCTCAAATTATTTTAACCACGTATCTAGCATGCAACCTTATGTTGTGGAGACATGATCATATATTTAAAATTTTGCAGAAAGTAAACTAATTTACTTAATACCTCGCGTAACTCGTAGAAAGGGACGAGATCCAACCGTAGCGTCCCTTGGAAGCTCCGCCTCTATTCGTGTCCACGCCGAGTTTTCTTCGGGATGACTTCGCAAAGCCACGAGTTTCGTACCAACAAGAACTACTAGATTCTCCAAAGGCACGACAAGAATATCAAGAGAGAGAGATGGAAAACTAACCACCAAACGAAAAACGAAATCAAGATTCTGGGAGGAAGGAAGGAGTCGCGACCCGCTTCTTCTTCTTCTTCGGCACCTTCTTGGTGGAGGTGGCTCACGGCAAAGGAGGTGAGGGCAGCCGGCCCTAGAAGAGGGAGAGGGTAGCCGGCCCTAGAAGAGGGAGAGGGAGAGAAGGAGAGAAAGAGAGGCTAGGCAAGAATCCTTGATCTCTTGAAATGATTTCCAAGCCTTGCCTTTGCACCTTTATATAGTAGCCTCTTTATCGCCAAGTCTCCTTTTAACGGAATAAATTTTTCATAAGAAATTTATCTTATAAATTTTTCTATGAATTATTCCGTTATGCCAAGTTTTTATTATAACTTAATTTATAATAAAAACAACCATGTCTCCCCTTTTATTATGGAATAAAATCTTACAAAAAATTTGTTATATAAATTTTTCTTATCATGGAAAAATCAATTCATAATTGATTTTATAAAATAAAATAAACCAATCCATGGTTCATTTTAATTTCCATAAAAAAGAATAAATTTCTATAAATTTCTTTATATAAATTTCTTTATCCATAATTTTATAAAACAAATCACACTCGATTTATTTTATAATTTAAACCAAACAATTTGGTTTCCCTTTTATTGTGGCCGGCCAAACCAAAGAGGGTGGGAACCCTCTTTGGCCGACCAAATCCATGCCGTTACCTTACGGATTAAACTCATTTAATTCGTCCAATAAGCCTTCAAAAGACTTAGCCATTTTAAGCTTCCGATGCGTCTCTGATAAATTCAGATTCGACTTATCTCTCTTGATCAGAAAATCCAATTTTCAACTCGTTTTAAACCCCTCGGATTACTCGTAGTGCGTGTGACTAAATAGGCTTTCGATTTATGTTGGCCGTCTATAATCAACCAATTATAGAACGATCATGAGTGACACCTAGTAGTACATCATGACCCCCAATTAATCGAAAGATCAACGGTTGACCTCAGAAATAATTCTGAAACCCTTCAGCAGCTATAATGAGTCGTGCCTCATTCCCTTCACCATCTTATACCCACTTGGTTCAGGACACGGTCTATGTGTGTCAGTCCCCACTAGGCTGACTACGTCACACCTAGCCCAAGTAATATCTTTCTCGTCCAACGGATTCTAGTTACTCTCATGTTTATGAGAGATTCATACTCGGAACATGTGATGCTCTGGCCAGAGGCTTCGAGTAACAATCTGACGATAGGCCTTGGGTATACATCTCCTCGTAAGGAGTGGTGAATCCTTTGTAGGCTGTTCAAACATCTTCGGGCACTTCGGCTTATACCCAATCATCCTGAGTCCACACCTCCTTGGAGATGCTTGCTTAAGATGTCAAAGTATAAGTCTTTATGACCAAGATGACTTGAACACCGCAAGTCAAAGGAACATCGGACTTAAGCTGCAGTAAGAACTTCATTGACATATCTATATGTAGATTACCATATGAAGTTTTACAGCTAGTCACTCCAATGAACTAGTTCCCTTAACTAGCATTCATGTTTATCTCCGGACATCCCAATGCCACCAGCCAGTGAGAATCAGTTGTATAGAGAATAACCCATGCTAGTCTCAACAGAATTGATAGTGTCCGTATCTATCAATTCATCGACTAGGGACAATTTCATTACTTCACAATTGTACATGTAGAGATAATCACTAGTTGTGATTTCATCACAAATTCTATCCTACTGTGAATTGTATTGCGGGCATTCAGTAAATGAGTTTAAGATCTCAATCAAATACATGAACATGTATACTCAAATAGTGAATATTCATTTATTAAAGTAAATGATTACAATCATAAGGCGATTGCCTTAGGACACTTCTCTCATATTACTAACAAACTCCCACTTGGCTTAATGCCAATCGCTACGGTATCCAATACCACAGGCTCTAACATGACCCTCAAACTTGCTTTGAGGCAAGGCCTTAGTTAAACGATTCGCTAAATTCCTTTCAGTGGGAATTTTCTCAATTTGTATATCATTCCTACTTATAATCTCTCTTATCAGATGATAGCGGCGAAGCACGTGTTTGGATCGCTGATGAGACCTTGGTTCCTTTGCTTGCGCAATAGCTCCATTGTTGTCGCAGTAAACCGGTATTGCTTTATCAATGGTTGGAACCTCACCAAGTTTTGAGACAAACTTCTAGATCCAGACTGCTTCCGTGGTAGAATCCGCTACGGTGTCTTGTTTGGAACTTTTCCAACTTATTGCGCCTCCATTCAAAGTAAATACATATCCAGACTGAGATTTGGAGTCATCCTTATCTGTTTGGAAACTGGCATCAGTATACCCACGTATTACCATATCTCCTTCTCCATATATTAGGAGCACATCCTTAGTTCTTCTTAAGTACTTAAGGATTGTCTTGACAGCCGCCCAATGATCCATTCCTGGATCAGACTGGTATCTGCTCGTGACGCTCAGAGCATACGATACATCGGGCCTAGTACATAACATAGCATACATGATAGATCCTATCGCGGATGCATAAGGAATCTTATTCATGCAAATCCTCTCGTCTTCTGTGCGCGGACACATAGACTTTGAAAGGTTGATCCCATGCCTGATGGGAAGGTAACCTTTCTTGGATTCCGACATGCTAAACCTTTTTAGCACTCGGTCTATATATGTAGACTGCGAAAGACCAAGCAACCGTTTTGATCTATCTCTATAGATTCTAATCCCAAGGATATAGGTTGCTTCTCCCAGGTCTTTCATGGAGAAAGTTTTGGACAACCAAATTTTAACCGACTGTAAGACTGATATATCGTTTCCTATAAGTAATATGTCATCGACATATAATACTAGGAATACGACTGCACTCCCTCTAACCTTCTTGTACACACAAGGTTCGTCAGGATTTTGTGAGAAATCAAACTCTTTGATTGTCTCATCAAAACGGATGTTCCAGCTCCTGGATGCTTGCTTCAGTCCATATATGGATCGTCGAAGCTTGCATACTTTGGTTTTATCAACCGATGTGAAACCTTCAGGTTGTATCATGTATACATCCTCAAACAGGTTTCCATTAAGGAAAGCTGTTTTCACATCCATTTGCCATATCTCATAATCATAATGAGCTGCTATGGCTAGGAGCATCCGAATGGATTTAAGCATAATTACCTTCCATGTTGGTTTTCTTCTTGAAAACCCACTTGCACCCTATGGGCTTAATCCCTTCAGGTGGGTTAACCAAGTCCCATACTTGATTTTCGTACATGGAATCCATTTCCGACTTCATGGCTTCAAGCCATTTGTCCCTTTCTGAACTTTTCAGAACATCTTCATAACAGATAGGTTGTCATCGCTTATGAGTAACACGTCATTCAATTCACTTATGAGAAATCTGTATCTCTCTGGAATATTGCGTGTCCTATCAGACCTACGAAGAGGTGGTGTTGTTTTAGGTTCAACTGATAGCTCATCATTATAAGTTATTGGTTGTGGGTCTAGACTAGGTGTCTCTGTAATGTCTATTGGAGTTTCTTGAACTTCATCAAGTTCAATGCCACTCCCACTGTTTTCTTGTAAAAGAAATTCTTTTTCCAGAAATACAGCATGCCTTGAAACAAACACCTTTTGTTCCAAGGGATGATAGAATTGGTAACCCTTTGTTTCCTTAGGGTATCCAATAAATAGACATTTATCAGACTTAGCATCCAATTTGTCTGATAAGTCCGCTTCACATAAGCAGGACAACCCCATATCTTAAGGTGAGTTAAGTGAGGTTTCTTACTATTCCACGTCTCATATGGAGTAGTAGAGACTACCTTGGTCGGGACTCTGTTTAGCAAGTAAACAGCTGTCTTAAGTGCATAGCCCCAAAAGGATTTTGGAAGAGTTGCATGATTCATCATAGATCTAACCATGCCATCAAGGTTCGGTTACGCCTCTCAGATACACCATTATGCTGTGGTGTATATGGCGGAGTCCATTGAGACAATATCCCATTGTCCCTAAGATAATCTTGAAACTCTTGACTTAAGTATTCACCACCCCGATCGGATCGAAGTATCTTAATACTTTTGCCAAGCTGTTTCTCTACTTCATTTCTGAACTCTTTGAATTTCTCAAAAGCTTCAGATTTGTGTTTCATCAAGAACACATACCCGAATTGTGAGTGATCATCGATAAAGGTAATGAAGTAGCTATAGCCTCCTTGTGCAAGAGTTGACATTGGTCCACATACATCAGTATGTATTAGACCAAGCAATTCTCCCACCGGATTACCTTTTCCGGAAAAGGGTAATTTGGTCATCTTGCCTTTTAAGCATGATTCGCATGTATCAAATGAACCGGGTTCAAATGATTCCAGAATTCCACATCGGTGTAATTTGGTCATGCGTTTCTTACTTACATGGCCAAGACGACAATGCCACGTATAGGAGTCTATTCATTATCTATTCGAGCACGTTTGTTGCTAACTTCGATATTGAAAATGTCACCGGATAAATCTAACGTGTAGATATCATTACACAAAGTTCCGACCCTATAAAGAACACCATTTAAAGTTATGTAACAACAATTATTACTAAAAGTTAAATGATAACCCTTTTCATTCAAGCATGAAATAGATACAATGTTCTTTATTAACGAAGGAACAAAATAACAATTATCCAATTCTAAGACACGTCCAGTAGGGAGCTTTAGCAAATATGTTCCGATGGCAACAGCAGCAATCTTTGCTCCATTTCCAACTCGCAAATTCGCTTCTCCCTTGACGAGTCTTCTTCTATTCCTTAGCCCCTGTATGTCATTACATATATGTGAGCTACACCCAGTATCAAGTACCCAGGTGGTTGAGGAAATAGAGTGACATTCAATAACGAAGATACCTGAAGAGGATGGGGCATCGGATGCCTTCTTCTTCAAGGACTCAAGATAAACCTTGCAGTTTCTTCGCCAGTGACCCTCCTTGCCGCAGTGATGGCAAGTGCCTTTTGGTGTCTTTTCAGTCTTTTGGCCTTTTTCTTCTTTCCCTTATTCTGTTCTTTGGCCTTCCTCTTAGAACCTTTCTTCGAGGAACCAACTAACAGTACCGTCTTTTGATCCTGCTTCACAGAAGGCTCTATAGTCTTTAGCAGGTTGAGCAACTCAGGAATGGTAGTCTCCAGCTTGTTCATCCGATAGTTCATCACAAATTGTGAATAACTTTTGGGCAAACAATGCAGAATTAAGTCAATACTTAGTTCATGATCCATTACAAAACCGAGTGTGCTCAGTCGCTCAATATACCCCAACATCTTCAACACAAACTGTGAAACAGAAGTGCCTTCCTGCATCTTAGAGGTGAAGAGGAGTCTGGAGACCTCGAACCTTTCGGATCTCGCCTGCTCGTCAAATAACTCATGAAGATGGAAGATGATGGTATAAGCATCCATATGCTCATGCTGCTTTTGCAGCTCAGGTACCATAGCGGCTAGCATGATGCAACTCGCAAGTTCAGAATCGGTCACATGTTTCTGATAGGCCACTAACTGGTCTGGAGTTGCATTTTCTGGAGGACGGTTGGGAAGTTGATCTTCAAGGACATAAGCAAGCTTCTCTGCCTTGAGGACTATCCTAGGTTTCGAAGCCAGTCCATGAAGTTTGGCCCAGTCAGTTTATTGGTGTCCAAAATGGAACGCAAATTCAGAGAAGACATGATCGAGTGATTATCCTAGAAATACAAATTGAGCTTATGTGAGAAGAATGATAAAGAATGCATCAACATACATTAATTAAATCCTATTTATTTATCGAATTGAATAACCCTTTTTATCAATTCGGGAGATCGTAGGAACATCTCCAAATAGGTTGATATCCAACCATAGATAAGAACAACCATGGCTGTGGCCATCAAGTTATTCTTAGCTATGAAGGTAGGTAATTATACCGATTACATATCACATATATGTAACTATCACTTTATGCTATCAACTAATTGAATGTTTGCATAAATCATTGGGTTGTTAACTCATTAACAAGTATGCAACAATATACATAGCACCCAACTGCACCTCTCTTTACATCGACCTTGGCTGTGGCACAACAAATCGATGCTCCAAGCTTAAGGCTGACCCATTAATCAAGAAATAGTTTTAATATGGTTGGAGCTCATTCAACCGTTTAGTCAGGCTTGGATGTGTCCAACAACCAAAACTAAGGATTGACCTCTGACTCCAACTATATTAATCATAAACTAATTCCATGGTTTGAACATGTTGAGGTTCAAGCCGGGCATGGATGTGTCCATCAACCCAAACGAGAAACAAAACTCCGGTTCTAACCATATTAATGGAAGGTGTTGGCCTTAATATTTTGTAAGGGGTTTTGGGTCTCATCCTTTCTTTTCTAAGCACATTCATGACATATAATTATGTCATGTACTAACGATTTCCTTAATAAAGTATGTATGTGACTTAATTTATCAAGTCTCATTAATTGAATTAGGAACCGGATTTCCTAATTCTAATTTCATACTTTATTCAAGGAATTGTTTTGGGAAACAATTTCCTAAATTGTCATAATCAATTTCGGAAATAATATGTTTAAGACTTTGATTTCTCTAAATCAAATCTTATTAAATTAAGAGACAGATTCCCTTAATTCAACCACATATTATTTTCATGAAAATCTCTTTTAAGAAAACTCTATAGGAAACCATTTTCCTAATTAATTTTGGAGACAACAATATGTAAGAGCATCACCTCTTAAATCAAATAAGGAAATTATCGTTTGAGAATCACCTCAAAATTTCCAAGATTTGATTACATATTTTATTTATGGATTTATTAATTTCAACAAATTATTTTCTTTGGGTGGCTCCCCGAGGCTCAGATACCCAAAAAAAGGAATTTGTTGTAAATCTAATTTGGTCCGCTCCCCGAGGCGTAACCAAATTAAACATGACAATTTTATTCAAAATAGGAAATTAAATTACAACAACTAACTTTAAATTGGACGGCTCCCCGAGGCTCAATCCAAAATAAAGAATTTTGTTAATAATTTAAAACCAATTCGAATTTAATTGTCAATTAATAATCCATAAATTTGTCTAGACTTTCTTGAAAGAAAGTGCCCAAAATTGCGAGATTTCATAATAGGTTTTCAGAATAATTGTAAGTTTCTGGTACAAAGAAAACTTACATATTTCCAAAATTGGAAAATTTCCAAAATAGGAAATTTCCAAAATTGGAAAGTTTCCAAAAATGGGAAGTTTTCACAATTATCATAAAATTTCAGAAACTAGGATATTTCAAAAGTTTGCGAAATTTCATGAGGATTTCCAAACTTTGAAATTCCTAAATCTAAAATTTATCATAATTGGAAAGTTTCCATAATTGGAAAATTTTTCCAAAATTGAGATCATGACAAAGTTTTCCGCAAAACAATTATATGATTATGTCGAACACTAACCGGCTCTGATACCACTGTTGGGACCGGGTGCATGTTGACATGGATACGGGTTCGTAATTTTAAAATTTAATTACGTGCAGCGGAAGATTTAGCATAAATAATTTCTCAAATTATTTTAACCACGTATCTAGCATGCAACCTTATGTTGTGGAGACATGATCATACATTTAAAATTTTGCAGAAAGTAAACTAATTTACTTAATACCTCGCGTAACTCGTAGAAAGGGACGAGATCCAACCGTAGCGTCCCTTGGAAGCTCCGCCTCTATTCGCGTCCACGCCGAGTTCTCTTCGGGATGACTTCGCAAAGCCACGAGTTTCGTGCCGACAAGAACTACTAGATTCTCCAAAGGCACGACAAGAATATCAAGAGAGAGAGATGGAAAACTAACCACCAAACGAAAAACGGAATCAAGATTCCGGGAGGAAGGAAGGAGTCGCGACCCGCTTCTTCTTCTTCTTCGGCACCTTCTTGGTGGAGGTGGCTCACGGCAAAGGTGAGGGAGCCGCCTAGAGGGAGGGTAGCGCCCTAGAAGAGGGAGAGGGAGAGAAGGAGAGGAAGAGAGGCTAGGCAAGAATCCTTGATCTCTTGAATTGATTTCCAAGCCTTGCCTTTGCACCTTTATATAGTAGCCTCTTTATCGCCAAGTCTCCTTTTAACGGAATAAATTTTTCATAAGAAATTTATCTTATAAATTTTTCTATGAATTATTCCGTTATGCCAAGTTTTTATTATAACTTAATTTATAATAAAAACAACCATGTCTCCCCTTTTATTATGGAATAAAATTTTACAAGAAATTTATTATATAAATTTTTCTTATCATGGAAAAATCAATTCATAATTGATTTTATAAAATAAAATAAACCAATCCATGGTTCATTTTAATTTCCATAAAAAGAATAAATTTCTATAAATTTCTTTATATAAATTTCTTTATCCATAATTTTATAAAACAAATCACGCTCGATTTATTTTATAATTTAAACCAAACAATTTGGTTTCCCTTTTATTGTGGCCGGCCAAACCAAAGAGGGTGGGAACCCTCTTTGGCCGGCCAAATCCAAGCCGTTACCTTACGAATTAAACTCATTTAATTCGTCCAATAAGCCTTCAAAAGACTTAGCCATTTTAAGCTTCCGATGCGTCTCTGATAAATTCAGATTCGACTTATCTCTCTTGATCGGAAAATCCAATTTTCAACTCGTTTTAAATCCCTCGGATTACTCGTAGTGCGTGTGACTAAATAGGCTTTCGATTTATGTTGGCCGTCTATAATCAACCAATTATAGAACGATCATGAGTGGCACCTAGTAGTACATCATGACCCCCAATTAATCGAAAGATCAACGGTTGACCTCAGAAATAATTCTGAAACCCTTCAGCAGCTATAATGAGTCGTGCCTCATTCCCTTCACCATCTTATACCCACTTGGTTCAGGACACGGTCTATGTGTGTCAGTCCCCACTAGGCTGACTACGTCACACCTAGCCCAAGTAATGTCTTTCTCGTCCAACGGATTCTAGTTACTCTCATGTTTCTGAGAGATTCATACTCGGAACATGTGATGCTCTGGCCAGAGGCTTCGAGTAACAATCCGACGATAGGCCTTGGGTATACATCTCCTCGCAAGGAGTGGTGAATCCTTTGTAGGCTGTTCAAACATCTTCGGGCACTTCGGCTTATACCCAATCATCCTGGGTCCACACCTCCTTGGAGATGCTTGCTTAAGATGTCAAAGTATAAGTCTTTATGACCAAGATGACTTGAACACCGCAAGTCAAAGGAACATCGCACTTAAGCTGCAGTAAGAACTTCATTGACATATCTATATGTAGATTACCATATGAAGTTTTACAGCTAGTCACTCCAATGAACTAGTTCCCTTAACTAGCATTCATGTTTATCTCTGGACATCCCAATGTCACCAGCCAGTGAGAATCAGCTGATTAGAGAATAACCCATGCTAGTATCAACAGAATTGATAGTGTCCGTATCTATCAATTCATCGACTAGGGACAATTTCAATACTTCACAATTGCACATGTAGAGATAATCACTAGTTGTGATTTCATCACATATTCTCTCATGCTGTGAATTGTATTGCGGACATTCAGTAAATGAGTTTAAGATCTCAATCAAATACATGAACATGTATACTCAAATAGTGAATATTTATTTATTAAAGTAAATGATTACAATCATAAGGCGATTGCCTTAGGACACTTCTCTCATATTACTAACACTTGCGATCCCATGTTTCTCACTGGGGACCAATCAGGTTGGAGCCTGATCAGTTGGGATAGTCCTGATCGGTCCGGTGACCGATCACTTTATTTCAAACGCGCTGTCAGACGCTCTGATCACGTCTGAACACATCTGATCCTCTGCACTTAACCTCTGATACTTGATTCTATACTTGATATGTTGTGCTAATGCTCTGATTATGTATGCAGGTGACAGGGATGGATTCAAACACTCAAGGAGAGTCAATGGAAGCCTTTCCTTGGAGCAGGTTTGTCCATTTGCCATCTCAGGTTGCAACGGCTGGAGCTGCTGACTGGAGCTTGGCTGAGGGAAGCTCAGGGAGTCCAGGGAGAACTCAGTGGTAGCTGGCGTTGACAGGTGAGCAGCTGGAGGCTGTAGTGAGGTGGTGACCTGCGATCAGTGGAGGGACTTAAGCGCTTGGTGGCGAACAAGTCTCCACAACTCTAACAACTCATACACTCGAACAACTATACTGCATACGCGCGATCAGTTCATACTTTGCTTGTGCTATCTGCTGTTTCATCAATCTTTGAAGCAACCATCTGTTACACGAAGAAGGGGATTCTTGTGTGAGATCTGCGCTGAGTGGAGCTCGGTAGAAGTTTGTCTGAGTTCTTGCTGTCATAAGTGCTAAGTAAGATCATTCTTGTGTTTCATTGTGCTTAAAACTTCATCCTTGTTGAAACGCTGTGGAGAGGTTACTCCACCGAGAAGGAGGTTGCTTACTATCCGGATTTTCCGGGGCTTGATCTGTCGACGATCAAGGGATCGCCCACCTTAAGGGCACGCCAAGGAGTAGGGGCAAGTTATCCCCGAACCTTGTAAATCCTCTTGTTAGCATTCTTGTGCTTGTGTTTAACTTAGGGTTTAGTTTGTTGCATACTCTGTTTTATTACTTCCGCTGTGCTACTAAACCTTTGAGTTGCAGAAATTTCAAAAGAGCCAAACTTCAAGTGTCTGGCTACATTCACCCCCCCTCTAGCCATCCAAGGTCCAACAAGTGGTATCAGAGCTTGGGGCTCTGTACAAGCGGATTAACAACCGAGAGCTATCAAAAATGGCTTTGAGAGAAGGCTTCTCCATCACCCGACCTCCTTTCTTCGATAAAGCAGATTTCCAATATTGGAGATCGAAGATGGAGTACTACCTTAAGATGGATATCAACACTTGGTTCGCTGTGAAGGAGGGTTTTTCCCCTCCTAAGGATGATGAAGGCAAAGAACTAGAATCTTGGCGTTGGACGGCTGAGCAAACTCAGAAGAGTGAAGCCGACGCGAAGGCAGTGGTGAATCTACAATGTGGCATGAACAAAGACCAACTCATCAAGGTTGGTCCCTTTACAAGTGCAAAAGATTTGTGGAACAAGCTCATAGAACTCCGCGAGGGCACCCGAGATTCAAGAATCGCCAAGAGGGATTTGTTCCTCAACCAACTCCAAAACCTATACATGAAGGAGAATGAAACCGTAAGTGAGTTACATAGCCGGTTCAAGGAAGTCCTCAACGGGCTTCATTCTATTGATGAAAAGGTCGAGAATCGCGACCTTGTGAGGTATGTGTTGAAAGCCTTTCCAAGGAATACTTTGTGGTCATCCATGGTGGATGCCTATAAAGTTTCTAAGGACTTATCAATTGTCATATTAGATGATTTATTTTGTGAAATGAAATTGCATGAAATGAGTAACAAAGTCCCCAAGGAGAAAGGGATTGCCTTAGTTGCAGGAGAAAAGAACAAGAAGAAGAAGGAGAAGAAGAAGGAGAAGGAAGTCTCTTCATCTTCATCCTCTTCCGAATCCGAGTCCGATTCCGAGGAAGATAGCAGCGGGTCTTCTTCCTTCGAGATGACAAATTTTGTTCAAAGGATGATGAGGAAGGGTCGACACTTCAAGGGTAAAGGTAACCCTAGTGAAGCTAAAGTTGATAAGTCTAATGTTTCTTGTTATGAGTGTGGCAGGAAAGGGCACTTCAAGAGTGAATGCCCAAAGCTAAAGAAGAAGGAGGAGAAATCCAAGAAGAAAGAGGAGAAATCAAAGAAAAAGAAGAAGGCCTTGAAGTCCACTTGGGATGAATCCTCCTCAAGTTCATCCGATGAAGAGAAGGAGGAGAAGAGTACACGACATATGTCACTCATGACTCTTGGAGATGAAGAAAGTAGTGATGAATCCTCCGACTCCTTAAACGCGACTTTATCATCTTCGGATGATGAAGAGGTAACCTCTCCCGAACTTGAGAAATGTTATAAAGCAATTGCATGCTTAACCAATATGTTGAAAAAGTCAAAAAATAGGGTTAAATCATTGCAATTAGAAATTGAACAATTGAAGTCATCTAGGGATGAGAACATAGACAACTTGCATGTTGAAATGGTAGAGGATGAGATAAATCCTTGAAAATTGAGGTAGAACAATTGAAGTCCTCTAGGGATGAGGATGTAGATGATTTGCATGTTGAATTGCTAGAGGATGAAAATAAATCATTAAAGAGTGAAGTTGAGAGGCTCAAGAGTATTCTTGAGAAATTCCCAACTAGCTCAAAGACCCTAGACATGATCTTGAATGCCCAAAGGGCGGTCTACAATAGGGCCGGTATTGGTTACCGGCCCAAAGAACCATCATTCGTGTCTTTGATGTCTAGGACTGATATGAGACAATCTAAGACACCCAAGGTACAAAAGAAAGTTATCAAGGCATGGGTGCCTAAGTCTTGTTTAGTAGGTGCTTTAGGTCCCAAAGTTTGGGTACCTAAAACTTCTATTTTTCGAATTGTGTAGGTTATAATTAAGGGGGAGCATCTATCAACTTAGTTCGTTGATAGTGGGTGCTCCAAACACATGACCGGGGATAGATCATTGTTTACCACACTTCAAAGAAAAAGTAGAGGTAATGTTTCATTTGGTAACAATGGTAGTCTTAAGGTCATAGGAATAAGAGACATTCAAATATCCGAATGTCTTAGGATTAAGAATGTCCATCTAGTCAAGGGGATGACATTTAATACCCTAAGTGTCAGTCAATTGTGTGATGCGGGTTACACAATTGATTTTCAATCAAGTCAATGTCTAGTTAGATAACATGACAATGTTGACACGGTACTAGTAGGAACTGTTGGTGCAGAAAGCACCATATCGAACCTTATTTTGATATTGGCATGTTAGTAATATGAGAGAAGTGTCCTAAGGCAACCGCCTTATGATTGTAATCATTTACTTTAATAAATGAATATTCACTATTTGAGTATACATGTTCGTGTATTTGATTGAGATCTTAAACTCATTTACTGAATGTCCGCAATACAATTCACAGCATGAGAGAATTTGTAATGAATTCACAACTAGTGATTATCTCTACATGTGCAATTGTGAAGTATTGAAATTGTCCCTAGTCGATGAATTGATAAATACGGACACTATCAATTCTGTTGAGACTAGCATGAGTTATTCTCTAATCAGCTGATTCTCACTGGCTGGTGACATTGGGATGTCCGGAGATAAACATGAATGCTAGTTAAGGGAACTAGTTCATTGGAGTGACTAGCTGTAAAACTTCATATGGTAATCTACATATAGATATTGTTGGTGCAGGAAGCACCAGATCGAACCTTGTTTTGATATTGGCAAAGGATTCAAAGTTAAGGGTTGTTTGGTATCTAACAATGCTGCTTGAGTGTGTAGGAAACCAAGTCCTAGCGAAGGGCTGCTAGGCACCTAACGAAGGGTTGTCAGGAAAACAAGTCCTAGCGAAGGGCTGCTAGGCACCTGACGAAGGGCTGCCAGGAAAACAAGTCCTAGCGAAGGGCTGCTAGGCACCTGACGAAGGGCTGTCAGGAAACCAAGTCCTGGCGAAGGGCTGCTGGGCAAAAACCAAGTCCTAGCGAAGGAATGCTAGGCACTGGCAAAGGAATGCCAGCCAGAAGAAAAGCCCTAGCGAAGGACTGTTAGGCTCTGGCGAAGGACTGCCAGAATGGACAAGCCCTAGCGAAGGAATGCTAGGCCCTGGCGAAGGGCTGCCAGAAGTAAAGACCTAGCGAAGGACCGCTAGGAACCAAGCGAAGGGCTGCTTGGTACTCAAGACCTGGCGAAGGGCTGCCGGGCAAAAGTCCAACTGGAGGAGCCGGTTGGCACCAGGTAAATTCTCCCGAGAGGAGTAGGTGAGGACGCGTTCCCCTTAAGGGAACATTAGGCGTCGGTTCGACCTAGGGCTCCATTTTGGAGACCAAAGTCAGAACCAAGACAGCCAAGGTTGTATAATTCATTATGTTATTGGTTTATTGTGTTTTGGACTAATCCTGGATGCAGGACCAAAGGAACGTGTGTCTGCAGCTCAGAATGCCTCAAAGGAAAGAGGCGATCGCTGACCAGGGCGCCCGGAGTGTACCAGGTGCCCCCATGGTGAACACAAAACACAACACAACCAGAAGAACCTCGACAGTACATTCTGAGGGCGCCCCCGCTGTCCCGGGCGCCCTCATGGCAAACCAATTGAAGAGTTAAGCTGCTGCCGCGTCTGCACTGCGCACCCAGGGCGCCCCCGCTGTCCCGGGCGCCCCCAGCGCCCAGGGCGCCCCTAGCAACTCTTACGCAGGAGACTTCAGCGCTGCGGATAAGAGTTGGCCGAGTCAACAAGGGCGCCCCCGTCGGCCAGGGCGCCCCAGTCAAGACCTTATCCCGAGGTTCAAGGGATAAGTCATTGACTGCGCCTTGTGTGGATCTGCTGCCACGTGGGGGGGCGCCCCCGTCGACCAGGGCGCCCCAGGCACTATAAAAAGGGCCCTAGACCCTCCTCTTCAGTACACTGCTTTCATTCAACGCATCCAAACGCTCTGACGACCGCGCTCTGCTCCGGAAACTTCCCGACTCAAGAACGAAGCGCCGTCAACCTCCCACTGCACCGAAACTCGATCTACACCGGGAGTTGGTAAAACAAAGTGTATATTTCTATTTACAGTAATTTTGTAATCTCACTTTGTAACCATTTTGCGCACTATAGAATTGCCCAAAGAAAATGGTCAACGACCGTGGGCCTTGGAGTAGGAGTCGACCCAGGCTCCGAACCAAGTAAAAACCTTGGTGTTTGCGTTGTTTGTTTTTATTCCGCCACGCACTTACTCTTTCTGTTAAATCTGAACATTTTCCGATATTCACCCCCCCTCTATCGGTCTTTCTCGATCCAACAGATATGTCAATGAAGTTCTTACTGCAGCTTAAGTGCGATGTTCCTTTGACTTGCGGTGTTCAAGTCATCTTGGTCATAAAGTGTAGCGACCCGCCTTCTTACTGTCTTTAGACGGATCGTTACTTTCTCTGTACTTCTCTACTCTTATACATGACTAAAAGAAATGCGGAATTCTTTTTTTTTTTAAACTTTAAATTCTTCTAACAATCATATTCTAACATAAGTCATCATGCATAACACCATGTCATATTTTCTTCTCAAATCTCATAGCTAATACCTGTTGAAAACAGCCTTACCCCTCTTAAACTGCCCGTACCAGTCGACTGATGACGTGGCAGTCGACTGGTACGCCTGGGAGCAGTTTTACAGGTTTCGGCTCTTGCTTCTTAAAGCCACCTCTCGCTCAGTTTCGAGCCATATCAAACTACGACACCAATTCTATACTCTATGTCAGGTTCCTAAACAATTTAACTAATCAAACGAATCCATAAACTTAAATTTAGGACTTTTATGGAAGAAAATAAACTAAACAAGTTTATATAAACTTTAACAATAGAGTTTGTACCAATCTTGGCTTCTATGAATTTATAACACCAAATGCATGTTCTACAACCTTGCTAAAGCATTATGAAATGTGATTGCAACTTTTCTAAACATTTTTAAGCAATAAAACTCGATTCAAAAGGAAATTGATACTATCTTGGCACAAACACCTTTTTCTCTAACAAAGTATCAATATTTCTAACTACTCACACTTTTACTCATCCAATGCAATCATAAGGATATATATGCTAAATGAAATGACAAGGAATCTTTACTCTAAGAAATTGAGCATGTAAAACTATCCAAAGCTTGAATGTTCGCTAACCTCCATAAAGCAAGAACTTGAAATTGAATAAACTAAAACACTGTAATTCAAATAACTAGATTGTCTCGTCTCAAGGATCTCTCCAAAATCAGCCACCACACACACTTTACTCAGCACCGCCTCGTCGTCTTCCTTCAGAATTGCTTGCCTTTACCTTTATCTGCAGTAAGAGGAAATGCAACTAGTAAGCAAAAAGCTTAGTAAGTACTATCTAGCTCACAAAATCTCGAAATGTGCAAACATGCTTCTTGAATAATATGAAAATCATATGAGATACTTCTATGCTTGAAAGGAAACTAAGAACATGTATAACTCAAAACATGCATACTCAAGCAATAATAAATCTCAATTTACTTTTCTTGGCTCAACTTGAAACTTTAGCTATTCTTTAACTTTTGAAAACTTTCTTAAACTTTCGAAACTTTGCTAAAGCATATACTTGAAAATACTAATCACTTGGATCCACTGAAGACGTAAGTACCATCTGATGCGCGTTCCCTAAAAGGTTGGGGTAGCGAGCCACCAATCCTAATAGAGCAGACCTTGGTCTACCAGGGCCAAGACCTTGGAATTGGACACCTGGATTTCTTTAACGACGCCCTTGGACGCCGGGTTACTGGCCTTATAAAATAAAATAGCTTTTCTTTCTTTTCTTTCTTATCTGTAAATGCCTTGGCATTTTCTGGAGCACCTTGCGTGCTAAAATCCCTAAGTCTTGACTTTTGGGGATTTCTTAAGGCCTTGGCCTTTTCTTTTCTTATCTTTATCTTCTCTTTTCTTTTCTCATAGCTTCTCTTGGTCCCTAATCTCATATAGGGCACTCAATAAAATATATAAGCATATAATGAACTAAGATCACATGCAAAAACTAAAAACTAAAAGAAATATCTCTTCTAAAAACTTTTAAAGGAAATTCTCGCGGAAAAACCGCCTCTTACTGCAGGTGAGCAGTACTTACATTGATATCTTGGACTTACAACCAAGATTAACGTCTAGGACTCGAGAGAAACTTGAGATCTCGGAGAATTCTTCACGTCTACGCGTTCCTCTCGCCGCGGGGATCCCGAATATAGAATTATCTCTTGGAGAAGAGCCTTAACCGGCCCCCTAGAGCTTGGTGTAGTTTCGCCCAGAAGAGGAGGGGTCGGCGTGAGGGTTTGGAGAGGAGAGAAAATAAACTTCTCTCTTTAATTACCTATTTATACTTATGGGGCGGATTAACCTAACTACACCTTAAATATA
>JAGFNQ010004092.1:34672-51737 GCA_024364735.1 Boesenbergia rotunda | reverse complement strand
TTACAGTCAGTGCTGTCTTGGTCATGACTTTTAGGTTTCAACTAAAATCCTAGGTCAGATCGATGCCTACTGTTCCCTCATCGAGGAATGCGTCCTCATCTACTTCTCTCAGGAGAGTTTACCTGCTGCCACTCGGAACCCCCAGTTGGACTTTTACTCGGCCTCCGAGAACCCGGAACTCGACGTCATTCGACCTCGACCCGTCTCGACTCCTGTCCGTGATCCCCTCTCAGCAAAGTCTTCGGGCTCGGTTTCACTCGCCAAGTCTTCGTTGCCCGATCCCCAACCAGAACTTCGTGCTTAACCTTGCATGCCAAGACTTCTTGCCTAGCTTACCTAGGACTTTCCTACAATCTCGACAACTTCATCAGTACACTATACCAGCTTAACTTGAACTCTTTGCCACTTATCAAAATAAGGTTCGATCTAGTGCTTCCGGCACCAACACATCAAAATCTAAGTTTAATTATTAGTACAAACTGCACCAATATATATCCCCTATTGTGAGATTTGTATCAATATGTGTCATCTTAGCTATAGTAGTATATATATTTTGACATGGAATTACATCAGATGGATGTAAAAACATCTTTCCTTAATGGTAATCTTAATGAGAACATCTATATAACATAGCCAAAAGGTTACATTGCTAAGGGCTAAGAAAATAGAGTATGTAAACTTAAAAAGTCTATATATGGGCTACATCCTGCGTCAAAACAATGGAACATAAGATTTAATAAAGTTATTTTATCTTTTGGTTTTGAAATGATCAATGGGGATCATTATGTTTACCTAGGAAAGAAAAAAGAAAAGTTTATCATCTTATCATTATATGTTGATAATATACTAATAACTGGAATTGACATAAACTTTGTGATTGAAACTAAATCATGATTTTTATCATAATTTAACATAATAGATATGAGAGAAACTGAGAACATCTTAAGAGTAAAAATCATTAGAGATTGATGAAAAAAGCTTTTGGATTTGTCTCAAGAGGCTTATATCACTAAGATGCTGCAATACTTCAATATGTTAAATTTCAACATTGAACAAACACCTGCAGTGAGATGTACTATTCTAAGTAAAAGTATATATCCCAAAACTCTTGAAGAAATAGCCGAAATGAAGAAAAAACCATATATAGTTTCATTTATAGTTTAATGTACACTATGTTGTGTACTCGTCCAGATATAAACAATGTTGTTGGCTTAGTTAGCCATTTTCAGTCAAACCCAGGATCAAGACACTAAAAAGTAGTGAAGAGGATATTCAAATATCTCAAAGAGACAGTAGATTATTGTCTCTGCTTCTAAGGATCAAAGATCAACCTAAAGGACCACATAGATATAGATTGGGCAGGGGACCTTGTGTAGGGATCTATAGGCATAAATAGTTAAATGTCGCAATGGAAATAATAGATCCCACGATCGATCCATGCGAAAGAAAACTCATACAAAGTTAGATCCATAAATTCCAATCTTATAAGTATACCGTTGAAGCATGCCCTTCATTTATCTCGCTCATCTAAGGTACGTCGGATCTCTTGCACGTTCAAGTGGTCGTGCCTCTATGCGTCTCCACACGAACACGATTTCTCAAGCTTTAGAGAAGAATCGTCTTTGTGGTGCTAGCCACAAGAGGAGATTTACAGAGCAAGAAGGAGAGGAGGAGAAGGGTTCGACCAAAGGGAAGGAGGAGAAGAAAAATGACAAGAACTTCATCCAAATGATAAGAAAAACTCTTTTATACTCATCCCATGAATATGAAGAGTTTTTGTCCCTTTAGCTTCTCTCCATTAAAACCAATAAAAACCCAATTAGAGCACATGTTTCTCTTGTAGTTCTTCAACTTCTCTTCATCCAATGAAGAGAAAACCATTCATTTTCCTCTATTATTAATTCATTAAACATTTTAATGAATTTATATCTCATTCAAATGTGATTGAGTCTAATCTAAATGAGTCTAACTCAAATTAGACTCAATCCCATAATTCAATTGGATTCACTTGAGTCTAACTCAAATAATCCAATTCAGATCAAATCTTAGTCAATCTAAGATCAATTAATCTCTAAAACATCGTGTCCTTAGTGTGTGACCCAATAGGTTCTCGTAACATTGGTAATGTGTCTAAACTGCTTTAGACACATAAGCAATGAGCGGCATCTAGCAATGCATCATTGCTACCCAAGTGACGAGAAAGTCGAGATCCGACATAACCTCCGTGACTATGACAATGTATGACATTGTCTTTCTATCCTCGATATCTAGATTGACCAATGAGGTATAGACCGTGTCATCCTCGATCAATTTTTGTGTTTCTTGATCCCCGAGTAGACCCACTCAAACAAATGAACTTAATATCTCATATTGACTCATTTGAGCATGAGTATGCGTTTTAATCATCCTACTCGATCAAGGGGCCCATAGATATCATTCCCATCATATGGGAGGGATAGATCCCATCTACATCACTCACATCCCTCCACATAATTTATTACATACCCAGTGATCGCCTTTATAGTCCACCCTATTATGGGTAACGTTTGATGATACCAAAGTACATATCTCCTTATGTAGGGAACCGTAGTGACTTCAGGTCTAAGGACTATTCATACTAATAGTCACATGAGAAAGTTTATGACAATCTATGAAACTTTCTCATGGTCAGTCAATTCAGTACACATTCTCTAATATATACTCACGTGTCAACTTAATATCAAATATCCATGACTTGTGAGCTCAAGTCATCAATTGACCTACATGCTAGTCTCTTGCATTAATACTGTCCCTAAATATTAATGCTTGACTAAGAATGGTTTAGTGTAGTATTCTCTACATCATCTCACTATTGACTCAACCAATCGATATGATGTAGATAAGAACCTACTACCCAAAGACATTATTATACTTACTTATTTGACACAAATATAAAGAAGTATAATAACCAAACTTTGTCTTTATTAATAATAGAATATGATACAAAAGCCCTTACTCAATCATCACATAATTAGCTCTAGGACTCCTACTAACACCTTGATGACAGAAAATCCACATCTAGCTATACCTTCGTACGACACTGTCATCTCATTTAATAGCAAGAAACAAGCTTGTGTAGCTTCATCAACAATGGAAGCTGAGTATGTGGCTCATGCAATAGCTGTACAAGAAGTTGTTTGGTTAAGAAGATTTTCGAAGCATCTGAAGATTGCTTAGGATAGTGGGAGTCCTGTTATAGTATATTGTGACAATCAAGATACTATAACTTTTTCCAAGTATCTCAAATATCACAGCAAAACCAAGTATATAGAGATTAAATATAATTTTGTAAGAGATGTTGTTGACAAGAAAAAGATAATTATTGAGTATATCCCTATACAAGCTATGCTTGTAAATCCTTTTACAAAGTCATTGACTAAAGAGTCACTTCAAGGACATGTGAAATTTTTTAGACTTCGTAAAATGTAATATATTGTAAAGACAATTAGATATTTGAAAAGTCATGATCTATTTAGTGTAAATGTCCTTATTACATTTGGATAAAGTCTTGGTGAGTATGCTGGCAGGTTAAGATTGGTCCACTCATATGGATAATCATTTCTATTAGTTAAGTATAAATAGAGATAAGACCATTACATATGGGATAACTTATCTAGTTGTAAAAAGAGACATACTCATAAGTTGGGGTCGCCTTGATAGTTGTGTCTAGTAGAGATAATTTATGTATTAATAATGATTCGAGTAAATAAACCCACTATTTATTGAATATGCTAAAGGCTAGATTATAATTCATAAGTTGAATTTAGGATTAGACATTAAGTATGTTTAGATCAAAATATGTATAATGTTGAATTTTGAGAAAAAAATATGCACTCTTTATTGGTAAAGAGAAAAATATCATAGCATGTGATTCATACCGCATATGCTATGACGATAATAAGAGTAGTAAGAGAATAAATCTCTACTTCTCTACTATATAAGTTTCTTGAGATTATAAGTTATTCTCAATTTTACTCTAAGTGATTATTTAGCTATCTACTTGAAATTCTAATCAACATCTACTACTTTACATGTATGTTATTGGCTATGCATGATTCAGTCTATGGAAAATAACTAGAAAAGAGACGGATTAGAATAAATAAATTCTAGCTAAAAAAGAAAATTAAGATGGATTTAGATCTTTGATATTTTTCACCGGTCGACCAATTATATTTTTTGTTAAGTACATAAAATATGATTGTGATTAATTATATTGATTTGAGATATTGAACATGCTCTCAACATAATTGTAATGATAAGGGATTAGAGATGTTCATATTGATGTAAATAATTTAATCTAGGATAAAAATAAGTTATTGATGTCTCTAATTTATTTGATAGAGCTCTAAGTTAAGTATAACAACTTTTTTAGTAGTAATTGCTCAGTGTACTTACTGTCACACGAATAATTTTCTTTGAAGTATGAATTAAATATTCTTACACAGTCTTTGTGACTAATGACCTTTATAGATTGATTTGGACAAGTGGAAGATGTTAGATGTGTGGGCAGTGAGTGAACATTACTTGCCCACTCACCTTCCTCTATTAAGGAGGTGGGGGAAGAGACCCTGCCCACTCACCTTCCATTAAGAAGGTAGTGATAGATCGAAAAGCGTTGCTAGAGGGGGGGGGGGGGTGAATAGCAATTATTCGTCGTTTTCTCTACAAGATTGTTAGCGCAGCGGAATATACAATAAAAACAAACAAACAAATACTAACCAATGCTAACACAGAAGATTTACTTGGTATCCACCCCGGACGGGTGACTAATCCAAGAATCCGTCGGTGGATCACGCCCTGAATAACCTCCGGCTAACTCTGTCGCTCCTTGTGGGTGGAGAAACCTTGCCACAACACTTCGGACGCTATCTGAGCACAAGAGACTACTAACTCACTTTACCCAAGCGAGTTTCGTCAAGAACCTTAGCCACCATGAAGTCCTCTTTAAATAGGACTCGGGCTGAAACCCTCGCTAGCAGTTGACTGCTCCCAGGGCAGTCGACTGCCCCACTCAGAATTCGACCATTGACACCCCCAACATTCGAATCTAGCTATACACCAGTCGACTGCTCCTAGGGCAGTCGACTTGTCCAGTGGCCAGACCCTTTCTGTGAGTTTTATCAGTCGACTGGCCCAATGGCAGTCGACTGCCCTACTCACACACCTAGGGTTTCCCTTCCCGAGTACACTTCTCTCAGCACTCAACCCTAGGACTTTCTCGAGTACAATCACACAGCACTCGTACCCTCACGACTCGACTGACTCCTCCTCCGCAGCCTCGACTGTTGCCTTCGCGTCCTCTTCATCTTCGGCTCCCGTCCCTCGGATGCACGCAAGCCTCCAACTTGCCTCCATGCCATTCTTCACGTATGCCTCGAAGTCCACGCCCATCAGCTCATCATCCCTGCTCTCCAAAGTCCCTCGGGTGCACACAAGCCTCCAGCTTGTCTCCATGCTACCCTTCACCGTACCGAGGCCATCCAGCCAAGTCCATATGTGTAACCTGTACAACCTGCACACTCAATATACACATATAAGAACACAAGGGTAAACCTAACTTAAACCCTTTGCCCAAACATCAAAACACTTGGTCACTCCGGACCACAGATTGCCTCAACAATCTCACCCTTTTTGATGTTTGGTAATACATTTAAGTTAGGGAAAGCAAGATAGTAGTCAATAGCAAAAGCCATACTAAAACAAATGCATATGCAATGCATACATGGATCCTATTCCAAGGCATCCTACACCTAACCTTCCAAGTTAAGAATTTTCCACACCTAACCCTCCAAGTTAGGAATTTCTACACCTAGCCCTCCAAGCTAGGACATTTTCACACCTAACCCTCCAGGTTAAGATTTTCACACACCTAACCCTCCAAGTTAGGATTTTTCACCAAAACGGGCTTTTTAAAGCTTTTCAAAAGCTCCCCTACATTGGACATACAAAGGCTTTTTAAGAACCTCTCCAAGGTTCGCCTTACGCCAAGAATGGAGCAACCATGCTCCCCCTAGGGTTTCTTGCAAAGGTAAGTTTAGTTTCCTAACTTCAACCCAAACTTCTCCTCCTTTTCCATACATCAAAAGGACCTCAATAATATCCCAATTATTGGTTCTTTGAATCTCTAATGATCATAAACAATGTGTACGAGCCTCCCATACACTTGTTTTCCATCATTTGGACCTAAGTCAGCTGCTGGATACCCATACCAGCCCTGACCAGTCGTCTGCCTGTTAGTGATATGAGAGAAGTGTCCTAAGGCAATCGCCTTATGATGTAAACATTTATATTAATAAATGATAATTCACTATTTGAGTATACATGTTTTGTGTATTTGATTGGGATCTTAAACTCATCTACTGAATGTCCGCAATACAACTCACAGCATAAGAGAATTTGTGATGGGATCACAACTAGTGATTATCTCTAATGTGCAAGTGAAGTATTGAAATTATCCTTAGTCGATGAATTGATAAAAATGGACACTATCAATTCTGTTGAGACTAGCATGGGTTATTCTCTAATCAGCTGATTCTCACTGGCTGGAGACATTGGGATGTCCGGAGATAAACATGGATGCTAGTTAAGGGAACTAGTTCATTGGAGTGACTAGCTGTAAAACTTCATATGGTTATCTATAAAGATATGTCAATGAAGTTCTTACTGCAGCTTAAGTGCGATGTTCCTTTGACTTGCGGTGTTCAAGTCATCTTGGTCATGGAGACTTATACTTTAACGTCTTAAGCAAGCATCTCCAAGGAGGTGTGGACCCAGGATGATTGGATATGAGCCGAAGTGCCCGAAGATGTTTGAACAGCCTACAAAGGATTCACCACTCCTTGCGAGGAGATGTATACCCAGGCCTATCGTCGGATTGTTACTCAAAACCTCTGGCCAGAGTATATCATGTTAAGAGTGCGAGTCTCTTAAATACATGAGAGTAATTAGAAATCCAAAGGACGAGAAAGACATTACTTGGGCTAGGTGTGACGTAGTCAGCCTAGTGGGGACTGTCACAAATAGATCGTGTCCTGAACCAAGTGGGTATAAGATGGTGAAGGGAATGGGGCATGACTCATTAGAGCTGCTGAAGGGTTTCAGAATAATTTCTTCTTAGGTCAAACCGTTGATCTTTCGATTAATTGGGGATCATGATGTACTACTAGGTGCCACTCATGATCGTTCTATAATTGGTTGATTATAGACGGCCAACATAAATCGAAAGCCTATTTAGTCACACGCACTACGAGTAATCCGAGGGATTTAAAATGAGTTGAAAATTAGATTTTTCGATCAAGAGAAATAAGTCGAATCTGAGTTAATCAGAGGCGCAATGGAAGCTAAAAATGGCTAAGTCTTTTGAAGGCTTTTTGGGCGAATTAAATGAGTTTAATTCGCGTTGGTTCGGCTCGGTTTGGGCCGGCCAAAGAGGGTGCCAACCCTCCTTGGTTGGCCGACCACCTAAAGGGAGAAAAACCAATTAATTTTGGTTTAATTAATAAAAATAAATCTAGCGCGATTTATTTTATAAATTATGGATAAATGAATTTGTATAAAGAAATTTATATAAATAAATTTGTAGAAATTTATTCTTTTTATGGAAGTTAAAATAATCCATGAATTGGTTTATTTTAATTTTATAAAATCAATTATGAATTGATTTTTCCATAATAAGAAAGTTTATAAATTTCTTATAAAATTTATTCCATAATTTAAAGAGAAGAAGAATTTATTTTATTATAAATTAGTTATAATAAGACTAGGCTTAACGGAATAAGTTATAAGAAATTTTATAAGATAAAAATTCTTATGATAACTAATTCCGTTAATTCTGTTAAAGAGGAGACTTAGCGAGGGAGAAGCAACTATATAAGGAACCATAGGCAAGCCTTGGATTCCCAATCAATAATTGAGTAATTGATATAGAGCTCCCTCTCTCTCTCTCTTTTATTCTTCTCCTTCCCTTCTCCCCTCTTCCCTTTAGGGCCGGCGCCCACCCTAGCCATTCTAGGGCCGGCGCCCAACCTACACCCAAGCAAGGGTTGGCGTGAGCAAGGGTTGCCGTGAGCCATCTACACCAAGGAGAAGCCAACCAAGAAGAAGAAGAAGCGGATCACATCTCCTTCCTCCTCGGAATTCGATTCCGTTTCTTTGGTGGTTAGTTTCCATACTTTTCTCTTCTTGTTCTTCTAGTTGTGCCTTCGGAGAATCTAGTAGTTCTCGTCGGCACAAAACTCGTGACTTTGCGAAGTCATCCCGAAGAGAACTCGGCGTGGACGCGAATAGAGGCGGAGCTTCCAAGGGACGCTACGGTTGGATCTCGTCCCTTACTTCGAGTTACGAGAGGTATAATGTAAATTAGTTTACTTTTCCGCAAAGTTTTATTTTATGATTATGTCAACACACTATAAGGTTGCATGCTAGATACGAAGTTAAAATAATTTAGGAAATTATTTTATGCAAATTCTTCCGCTGCACATAAAAATTTAAAATTTTACGAACTCGTATCCTTGTCAGCATGCACCCAGTCCCAACAGTGGTATCAGAGTCGGTTAGTGTTTGACATAATCATATAATTGTTTTGCGGAACACTTTGTCATGATCTCAATTTTGGAAAAAATTTTCAATTATGGAAACTTTCCAATTATAATAAATTTTAGATTTAGGAATTTCTAAGTTTGGAAATCCTCATGAAATTTCACAAACTTTTGAAATATCCTAGTTTCTAAAAATTTTATAATAATTGTGAAAACTTCCCATCTTTGGAAACTTTCCAATTTTAGAAATTTTTTTAATTTTAGAAATTTTCCAATTTTAGAAATATGTAAGTTTTCTTTGTAACAGAAACTTACAATTATTCTGAAAACCAATTTATGAAATCTCGCAATTTTGGGCACTTTCTTTTAAGAAAGTCTAGACAAATTCATGGATAGTTAATTGACAATTAAATTTGAATTGGTCTTTAAATTGACAACAAAATTCTTTGATTTGGATTGAGCCTCGGGGAGCCGTCCAATTTAAAGCTAGTTGTTGTAATTTAATTTCCCAATTTTTAATTGAAATTGTCATGTTTGATTTGGATTGAGCCTCGGGGAGCCGTCCAATTGGATTTACAACAAATTATTTTTCTTTGGGTATCTGAGCCTCGGGGAGCCACCCTTAGAAAACGATTTGTTGTAATTAATTAAATCCATGAATAAAATATGATTTAAGAGGTGATACTCTTACATATTGTTGTCTCCAAAATTAATTAGGAAATGGTTTCCTATAGAGTTTTCTTAAATGAGATTTTCATGAAAATAATATATCGTTGAATTAAGGGAATTGCCTCTTAATTTAATAAGATTTGATTTAGAGAAATCAAAGTCTTAAACATATTATTTCCGAAATTGATTATGACAATTTAGGAAATTGTTTCCCAAAACAATTCCATTAAATAAAGTATGAAATTAGAATGAGGAAATCCGGTTCCTAATTCAATTCATGAGACTTGATAAATTAAGTCACATACATACTTTATTAAGGAAATCGTTAGTCATGACATAATCATATGTCATGAATGTGCTTAGAAAAGATGAGACCCAAAACCCCTTACAAAATATTAAGGCTAACACCTTCCATTAATATGGTTAGAACCGGAGTTTTGTTTCTCGTTTGGGTTGATGGACACATCCATGCCCGACTTGAACCTCAACATGTTCAAACCATGGAATTAGTTTATGAATAATATAGTTGGAGTCAGAGGTCAATCCTTAGTTTTGGTTGTTGGACACATCCAAGCCTGACTAAACGGTTGGATGAGCTCCAACCATATTAAAACTATTTCTTGATTAATGGGTCAGCCTTAAGCTTGGAGCATCGATTTGTTGTGCCACAGCCAAGGTCGATGTAAAGAGAGGTGCAGTTGGGTGCTATGTAAAATGTTACATACTTGTTAATGAGTTAACAACCCAATGATTTATGCAAACATTCAATTAGTTGATAGCATAAAGTGATAGTTACATATATGTGATATGTAATCGGTGTAATTACCTACCTTCATAGCTAAGAAAAACTTGATGGCCACAGTCATGGTTGTTCTTATCTATGGTTGGATATCAACCTATTTGGAGATGTTCCTACGATCTCCCGAATTGATAAAAAGGGTTATTCAATTTGAAAAATAAATAAGATTTTATTTATGTATGTTGATACATTCTTTAATCATTCTTCTCACATAATCTCAATTTGTATTTCTAGGATAATCACTCGATCATGTCTTCCCTAAACTTGCGTTCCATTTTGGACACCAATAAACTGACTGGGCCGAACTTCATGGACTGGCTTTGAAACCTAAGGATAGTTCTCAAGGCGGAAAAGCTTGCTTATGTCATTGAAAATCAACTTCCCAACCATCCTCCAGAGAATGCAACTCCAGACCAATTGTTGGCCTATCAGAAACATGTGATCGATTCTGAAATGGCGGGTTGCATCATGCTAGCATCTATGGTACCTGAGCTGCAAAAGCAGCATGAGCATATGGATGCTTATACCATCATCTTCCATCTTCATGAGTTGTTTGAAGAGCAGGCGAGATCCGAAAGGTTCGAAGTCTCCAGACTCCTCTTCACCACTAAGATGCAGGAAGGCACTTCTGCCTCGCAGTTTGTGTTAAAGATGTTGGGGTACATTGAGCGACTGAGTGCACTCGATTTTGCAATGGATCATGAACTAAGTATTGACTTAATTCTGAGTTGTTTGCCCAAGAGTTATTCACAATTTGTGATGAACTATCGGATGAACAAACTAGAGACCACCATTCCTGAGTTGCTCAACCTGCTGAAGACTGTAGAGCCTTCTGTAAAGCCGGATCAAAAGGCGGTACTGTTAGTTGGTTCCTCGAAGAAAGGTTCTAAGAGGAAAGCCAAAGAACAGAACAAAGGGAAGAAGAAAAAGGCCAAGAAGACTGAAAAGAAACCAAAAGGAACTTGCCATCATTGTGGCAAGGAGGGTCACTGGAGAAGAAACTGCAAGACTTATCTTGAGTCCTTGAAGAATAAGGCATCCGATGCCCCTTCCTCTTCATGTATCTTCGTTATTGAATGTCACTCTATTTCCTCAAATACCTGGGTACTTGATAGTGGGTGTAGCTCACATATATGTAATGACATACAGGGGCTAAGGAATAGAAGAAGACTTGTCAAAGGAGAAGCAAATATGCGAGTTGGAAATGGAGCAAAGATTGCTGCTGTTGCCATCGGAACCTATTTGCTAAAGCTCCCCACTGGACGTGTCTTAGAATTGGATAATTGTTATTTTGTTCCTTCATTAATAAAGAACATTGTATCTATTTCATGTTTGAATGAAAAAGGTTATCATTTAACTTTTAGTAACAATTGTTGTTACATAACTTTAAATGGCGTTTTTTATGGGAATGGAACTTTGTGCAATGGCATCTACACGTTAGATTTATCCAGTGACGTTTTCAATATCGAAGTTAGCAACAAACGTGCTCGAACAGATAATCGAATAGACTCCTACACGTGGCACTGTCGTCTTGGCCATATAAGTAAGAAACGCATGACCGAATTACACCGATGTGGAATTTTGGAATCATTTGAACCCGGTTCATTTGATACATGCGAATCATGCTTAAAAGGCAAGATGACCAAATTACCCTTTTCCGGAAAAGGTAATCCAGTGGGAGAATTGCTTGGTCTAATACATACCGATGTATGTGGACCAATGTCAACTCTAGCACAAGGAGGCTATAGCTACTTCATCACCTTTATCGATGATCACTCACGATTCGGGTATGTGTTCTTGATGAAACACAAATCTGAAGCTTTTGAGAAATTCAAAGAGTTCAGAAATGAAGTAGAGAAACAACTTGGCAAAAGTATTAAAATACTTCGATCCGATCGGGGTGGTGAATACTTAAGTCAAGAGTTTCAAGATTATCTTAGGGACAATGGGATACTGTCCCAATGGACTCCGCCGTATACACCACAGCATAATGGTGTATCTGAGAGGCGCAACCGAATCTTGATGGACATGGTTAGGTCTATGATGAATCATGCAACTCTTCCAAAATCCTTTTGGGGCTATGCACTTAAGACAGCTGTTTACTTGCTAAACAGAGTCCCCACCAAGGTAGTCTCTACTATTCCATATGAGATTTGGAATAGTAAGAAACCTCACTTAACTCACCTTAAGATATGGGGTTGTCCTGCTTATGTGAAGCGGGTTATATCAGACAAATTGGATGCTAAGTCTGATAAATGTCTATTTATTGGGTATCCTAAGGAAACGAAGGGTTACCAATTCTATCATCCCTTGGAGCAAAAGGTGTTTGTTTCAAGGCATGCTGTATTTCTAGAAAAAGAATTTCTTTTACAAGAAAACAGTGGGAGTGGGATTGAACTTAATGAAGTTCAAGAAACTCCAATAGACATTACAGAGACACCTAGTCTAGGTCCACAACCGATAATTCATAGTGATGAGCTATCAGTTGAACCTAAAACAACACCACCTCTTCGTAGGTCTGATAGGACACGCAATATTCCAGAGAGATACGGATTTCTCATAAGTGAATCGAACGACGTGTTACTCATAAGCGATGACGAACCTATCAGTTATGAAGATGTTCTGAAAAGTTCAGAAAGGGACAAATGGCTTGAAGCCATGAAGTCGGAAATGGATTCCATGTATGAAAACCAAGTATGGGACTTGGTTAACCCACCTGAAGGGATTAAGCCCATAGGGTGCAAGTGGGTTTTCAAGAAGAAAACCGACATGGAAGGTAATGTAGTTACCTTTAAGGCTAGATTAGTGGCAAAAGGATATCGTCAAAATCAAGGAATTGATTATGACGAAACCTACTCGCCAGTAGCTATGCTTAAATCCATTCGGATGCTCCTAGCCATAGCAGCTCATTATGATTATGAGATATGACAAATGGATGTGAAAACAGCTTTCCTTAATGGAAACCTGCTTGAGGATGTATACATGATACAACCTGAAGGTTTCACATCGGTTGATAAAACCAAAGTATGCAAGCTTCGATGATCCATATATGGACTGAAGCAAGCATCTAGGAGCTGGAACATCCGTTTTGATGAGACAATCAAAGAGTTTGATTTCTCACAAAATCCTGACGAACCTTGTGTGTACAAGAAGGTTAGTGGGAGTGCAGTCGTATTCCTAGTATTATATGTCGATGACATCTTACTTATAGGAAACGATATATCAGTCTTACAGACAGTTAAAATTTGGTTGTCCAAAACTTTCTCCATGAAAGACCTGGGAGAAGCAACCTATATCCTTGGGATTAGAATCTATAGAGATAGATCAAAACGGTTGCTTGGTCTTTCGCAGTCTACATATATAGACCGAGTGCTAAAAAGGTTTAGCATGTCGGAATCCAAGAAAGGTTACCTTCCCATCAGGCATGGGATCAACCTTTCAAAGTCTATGTGTCCGCGCACAGAAGACGAGAGGATTTGCATGAATAAGATTCCCTATGCATCCGCAATAGGATCTATCATGTATGCTATGTTATGTACAAGGCCCGATGTATCGTATGCTTTGAGCATCACAAGCAGATACCAATCGGATCCGGGAATGGATCATTGGGCGGCTGTAAAGACAATCCTTAAGTACTTAAGAAGAACTAAGGATGTGTTCCTAATATATGGAGAAGGAGATATGGTAATACGTGGGTATACAGATGCCAGTTTCCAGACAGATAAGGATGACTCCAAATCGTAGTCTGGATACGTATTTACTTTGAATGGAGGCGCAGTAAGTTAGAAAAGTTCCAAACAAGACACCGTAGCGGATTCTACCACGGAAGCGGAATATATCGCAACTTCGGAAGCAGCAAAGGAAGCAGTTTGGATCAAGAAGTTTGTCTCAGAACTTGGTGTGGTTCCAACCATTGATGAAGCAGTGCCGGTTTACTGCGACAACAATGGAGCTATTGCACAAGCGAAGGAACCAAGGTCTCATCAGCGATCCAAACACGTGCTTCGACGCTATCATCTAATCAGAGAGATTATAAGTAGGAATGACATACAAATTGAGAGGGTTCCCACTGAAAGGAATATAGCGGATCCTTTAATTAAGGCCTTGCCTCAAAGCAAGTTTGAGGGACATGTTAGAGCCTATGGTATTGGATACCGTAGCGATTGGCATTAGGCCAAGTGGAAGTTTGTTAGTGATATGAGAGAAGTGTCCTAAGGCAATCGCCTTATGATGTAAACATTTATATTAATAAATGATAATTCAATATTTGAGTATACATATTTTGTGTATTTGATTGGGATCTTAAACTCATCTACTGAATGTCCGCAATACAACTCACAGCATAAGAGAATTTGTGATGGGATCACAACTAGTGATTATCTCTAATGTGCAATTGTGAAGTATTGAAATTATCCTTAGTCGATGAATTGATAAAAATGGACACTATCAATTCTGTTGAGACTAGCATGGGTTATTCTCTAATCAGCTGATTCTCACTGGCTGGAGACATTGGGATGTCCGGAGATAAACATGGATGCTAGTTAAGGGAACTAGTTCATTGGAGTGACTAGCTGTAAAACTTTATATGGTTATCTATAAAGATATGTCAATGAAGTTCTTACTGCAGCTTAAGTGCGATGTTCCTTTGACTTGCGGTGTTCAAGTCATCTTGGTCATGGAGACTTATACTTTAACGTCTTAAGCAAGCATCTCCAAGGAGGTGTGAACCCAGGATGATTGGGTATGAGCCGAAGTGCCCGAAGATGTTTGAACAGCATACAAAGGATTCACCACTCCTTGCGAGGAGATGTATACCCAGGCCTATCGTCGGATTGTTACTCAAAACCTCTGGCCAGAGTATATCATGTTAAGAGTGCGAGTCTCTTAAATACATGAGAGTAATTAGAAATCCAAAGGACGAGAAAGACATTACTTGGGCTAGGTGTGACGTAGTCAGCCTAGTGGGGACTGTCACAAATAGACCGTGTCCTGAACCAAGTGGGTATAAGATGGTGAAGGGAATGGGGCACGACTCATTAGAGCTGCTGAAGGGTTTCAGAATAATTTCTTCTTAAGTCAAACCGTTGATCTTTCGATTAATTGGGGATCATGATGTACTACTAGGTGCCACTCATGATCGTTCTATAATTGGTTGATTATAGACGGCCAACATAAATCGAAAGCCTATTTAGTCACATGCACTACGAGTAATCCGAGGGATTTAAAACGAGTTGAAAATTAGATTTTCCGATCAAGAGAAATAAGTCGAATCTGAGTTAATCAGAGGCGCAATGGAAGCTAAAAATGGCTAAGTCTTTTGAAGGCTTTTTGGGCGAATTAAATGAGTTTAATTCGCGTTGGTTCGGCTCAGTTTGGGCCGGCCAAAGAGGGTGCCAACCCTCCTTGGTTGGCCGACCACCTAAAGGGAGAAAAACCAATTAATTTTGGTTTAATTAATAAAAATAAATCTAGCGCGATTTATTTTATAAATTATGGATAAATGAATTTGTATAAAGAAATTTATATAAATAAATTTGTAGAAATTTATTCTTTTTATGGAAGTTAAAATAATCCATGAATTGGTTTATTTTAATTTTATAAAATCAATTATGAATTGATTTTTTCATAATAAGAAAGTTTATAAATTTCTTATAAAATTTATTCCATAATTTAAAGAGAAGAAGAATTTATTTTATTATAAATTAGTTATAATAAGACTAGGCTTAACGGAATAAGTTATAAGAAATTTTATAAGATAAAAATTCTTATGATAACTAATTCCGTTAATTCTGTTAAAGAGGAGTCTTAGCGAGGGAGAAGCAACTATATAAGGAACCATAGGCAAGCCTTGGTATGTTTATGCATGAGGTGAGGGCTAAGGACTAAGCATGCTTGTTTAACTATCAAAGTCATTCTACAACATGATAAGTTCACCAGTAATGTAACTCATAACATAATCAAGTATAAGAGACCTCCAAGGTAAACACTATCATGCCATGTCAATCCTAATCACTAACACTTATTGTCAAGGAAACATAAACATAAACATAAATATGTAGATATAGAAGTCTTTCTTTCCCGAGCCACCACCCCACACATCTTCAGCCTTCCTGCCTCTTCCTTTAGTTCATGTGTTCCTTACCTTTATCTGCAGCATAAGACAACACATAACTAGTAAGCATAAAAGCTTAGTAAGGATCCGGTCCTACTCGCAAAATCCATACGAAAGCATACAGCGTGTGTACATAACAAGACATAAGCATGAGTTCATCATAGCATACTAAACATCAAGTTTCTAAGCATGTAGCATATAGAATTTTAAGCATACCTATCACATGCAATAAATGTTTTTCAAAGCAGTTCCATAATGGTATTACTTAAAAATACATCCATATCATATTGGGCCCTGTTGTGTACCAACTATCGCGCGGAACTATTGCGCGTTCCCTAATGAATTGGGGTAGCGAGCCACCAATTAATTAGAGCAGGACCCTTCCGTCCTACCGCAGCCATGACTTTACGTTAACATGCACCCCGGATTTGTTTAACGACCCCCTTACGAGTCGGGTACAAACTTCAAAAGTAAAATACTTATCATGCTTTTACATATATGCTAAGGAGTACTCCAAATCACTTCTTACAGGACACACCACTCATCAAGGGTGCTCATGATCCCGGAGGGACACACCACACAACATAAGGGGTGCTCTTGATCCCATACTTAGTAGAGTATCCGTTCAAGCATTTTAACATACCACATGTAATTTCATAAGTGTGCCCCATGGGCTATAAGACATGCTCATACATACATCATAATTCAACCACTTAACATACTTTAGATCTGACAAGATTTGGTCACATAGGTCATACTCATATCATAGGAAGTGGTAGCATGCTAACAATTAAGATTTCAATCAGACATCTCATTTAAACACCTCATGCATAAACATATCATAACATGCTAACAATTAAGGTTTCAATATCAACCATTCCATTTAACACCACATGCATATACATATAA
>JAGFNQ010004092.1:0-34523 GCA_024364735.1 Boesenbergia rotunda | reverse complement strand
CTAATCATGGGTACATCAATAGGATAGCAAGCAACCCAAAAGCCCTAGCCTATTCCCTCTTGGCCGAAACTTGTAGGAGGCCTAATCCTATTTTTTCATATCACAACATGATGGGAAGCAACATACATCCATACCCTAAGTTCCTAGGGGTCTCCTCATGCAACAAGAAGTAACCAAGGCCTAGGAATGGGTGTTGGCCGAAAGTTTACAAAGGGAGGGCTCCCATTTTCGAAAACAAGAACACAAAGAAACATTCAATAACAATTACACTGCAGGCGAGGGGATACTTACTTCCTTTCGCTTGAATTTCTACTTCTTTAAGTCCCTTAAGGTACCCTTGGTTGAAGGAGAAGTGAAGGTTCCTTCTTGCTAGAACTTCTCTAGACTCCTTGGCCCTAATAGAGGGCAAGATCCTTGGGAGCCTTCTTCCTTCCAATCCCCTAGGGTTAGAACCCTAGGGTGTGCCTTTTTCGAAAATGGAAAAGAGAGAGGAGGAAGAAGGAATTCGGTGGGGAGAAGTGAAGAAGAAGAAGAGGAAGTTACTCCCACCCCTTCCCTCTCTTATTTATACTTTTCTCATGAAAAGACATGTCTCTTCACTATTATACGCTTAACAAGCATGTTTCTTATTCTCTCAATAAGAAACAATGCTTGGTGTAGTGGTTAAGACATGGAGAGTGCAACTAGGAGGTTCAAGGTTCGATTCTTGCTTCCTCCTTCCTACTCTTTCTTTTTACTATCTTTTTGCACTAATCCATATCAAAGCCTATTAAGCCAAATTCATCATGATATTTCCTAATAATTTTTTCCTGAATTCATAACATTATTTGCATAATATTTTTATAATAATTTTCCATACATTTCATAATAATTTTCCATGAATCCAAAATATTATTCACATAATATTTCATAATGAATTCACAATATTATTCACATAATATTTCATAATGAATTCACAATATTATTCATGGTGAAATTTTTCGGGTGTTACAATCCTACACATCTTATAAAAAATTCGTCCCGAACTTTAAACCATTCCCAGGTACTCAAATCGTAAAATTGGGGTGTTACAATCCTACGCACCTTATAAAAAGTTCGTCCCGAACTTTAAAACAGTTCCAGGTACTTTAATTGTATTGCCTCTTCTCGTTCCCAGGTGGCTTCTTCGAACTGCTCGTTCCGCCACAGAACCTTTACTAAGGGCACTTCCTTATTCCTTAACCTTTTGACTTCCCGATCTAGGATCTGGATAGGTCGGCGTTCAGATCTTAAGTTCTCTTGATCTTGTACTGGTGGAGGTTCTATCCTTTGATTTCCATCAGAGGTACATTTCCTGAGCATTGATACATGGAAGACATTGTGGATAGCCGACATTTCTGGTGGTAACTCCAGTTCGTAGGCCACTTTGCCTACCCGTCTCAGAATTTGATACGGTCCCACATATCTCGGACTCAGCTTCCCTTTCTTTCCGAATCTCATCACCCCTTTCATAGGGGCCACTTTCAGGAATACTGAATCCCCAACCTCAAACTCTAATGGTCTGCATCGCTTGTCAGCGTAGCTTTTCTGCTGACTCTGAGCAGTCTCTATTCTCTGGCGAATATTCATTATAGCCTGAGTGGTTTCGTCTATAATATCCGTCGGGAGTCCCATCTCCTTCTTTTCACCACTCTCAAGCCAGCATATAGGAGATCTGCATTTTCTTCCGTATAGTGCTTCGTACGGTGCCATCCCGATAGTAGCCTGATAACTATTGTTATAAGCAAACTCTGCCAGGCTCAGGTATCGACACCAGCTTCCCTTGAAATCCAAGGCACAAGCTCGCAACATGTCCTCTAATATCTGGTTTACTCTTTCAGTCTGCCCGTCAGTCTGGGGGTGAAAGGCAGTACTAAATTTCAGCTTCGTGCCAAGAGCCTTCTGCACGTGTCCCTAAAAATCCACAGTAAATCGACCATCTCGATCCGAGATGATGGTCTTGGGAACCCCGTGTAGTCGGATAATTTCCTTGACGTACAGTTGAGCCAACTGCTCCACCGAGTAGGTCATACTGATGGCCAGAAAATGGGCGGACTTGGTGAGTCTGTCCACTATAACCCATATGCCATCATATCCATTCGTCGTTCTAGGTAGCCCAGAGATGAAATCCATGGAGATGTCTTCCCATTTCCACTCGAGAATAGTCAGGGGTTGCAAAACTCCTCCAGGCCTCTGGTGTTCTACTTTGACCCTCTGGCAGGTCAAACACATACTGACATAGTGGGCTACATCCCGCTTCATACCAGACCACCAAAATTTTCTCTTCAGATCCTGATACATCTTGGTAGACCCAGGATGCATCGCATAAGGTGTTCCATGAGCCTCTTCTAGGATTCTTGTCCGTAAGTCGGAGTCATCGGGAACACATAATCGATCCCGCAGATATAAGACTCCGCTTTCTGAAATCCGAAACCCATCGTCCTTGCCTTCGAGAACTTCTTGCTTGATTCTCTGAAGACTCAGATCTTGATTCTGCTTTTCCAGAATATCACCGAACAATGTCGGCGCAATCATCAGGGTGGACAACTGTCCTGATATGATCTCAATTCCGAAGTTCATAATTTCTTCCTCTAAGGGTTGTGACAAAGCCGACAAAGACATCAAGGCAGCACATGATTTTCTACTGAGAGCATCGGCTACCTTGTTGGCTTTTCTCGGATGGTACAGGATCTCACAGTCATAATCCTTGACCAATTCAAGCCATCTGCGCTGTCTCATATTCAGATCTTTCTGGGTGAAGAAATACCGCAGACTCTGGTGATCTGTATAAACTTTACACTGAGTTCCATATAGATAGTGTCTCCATATTTTCAGTGCAAAGACCATCGCTGCTAATTCTAAGTCATGGGTAGGGTAGTTTCTTTCATGTTCCTTCAGGTGCCTAGAGGCATAGGCAATTACCTTACCATTTTGCATAAGCACAGCTCCGAGTCCAAGTTTGGATGCATCGCTGTACAAATCGAAACCCATATCGCTCTCGGGAAGAGTCAATATTGGAGCGCTAGTCAGCCTCCTTTTCAATTCAGTAAAGCTCTTTTCACATTCCTCGGTCCATATATATTTCTTGTCTTTCTTCGTAAGAGCTGTCATAGGGGCTGCAATCCGAGAGAAGTTCTCTACGAATTTTCTGTAATAGCCTGCTAGTCCAAGGAAACTTCGGATTTCACTGGCATTCTTGGGTCTAGTCCAGTTACTTACAGCTGCGATTTTAATTGGGTCCACCATTACTCCTTCCTTGGAGATAACATGTCCCAAGAATGATACTTCATTGAGCCAGAACTCGCATTTGGAAAATTTAGCATACAATTGTTCCTTCTGAAGAATCTGTAGTACTATACTCAGGTGTTCAGCATGTTCTTCGGGAGTTCTCGAATATATAAGGATATCGTCGATGAAGACGATCACAAATCTGTCGAGGAATGCCGAGAATACCCGATTCATTAAATCCATAAACATAGCTGGCGCATTGGTAACTCTAAATGGCATAACTACGAACTCATAATGTCCGTATCTGGTTCGGAAAGCCGTCTTCGGTATATCCTCCTTTTTCATCCTGACTTGGTGATAACCAGATCTCAAGTCAATCTTAGAGAATACCGTGGCTCCCTTCAGTTGATCGAACAGGTCATCTATCCTGGGTAAAGGGTACCTGCTCTTAATAGTCACATTGTTCAGCGCCCGATAGTCGATACACATTCGCATCGACCCATCCTTCTTTTTCACGAACAGTACGGGAGCTCCCCAGGGGGAATGACTAGGGCGGATGAGTCCCTTGTCAAGCAGCTCCTGTAACTGTCCCTGTAATTCCTTTAATTCCGTCGGTGCCATCCGGTATGGTGCCTTAGAAATGGGGTTAGTACCAGGAACTAACTCAATTGCAAATTCAATATCTCTTTCAGGTGCTAACCCTGGTAAGTCATCGGGAAATACCTCTGGGTAATTGCATACGACTTTGACGTCTTCTAGCTTTTACCCATTCCAACCACATCCTGGCGTCGCCAGTGAGGCAGAACGAGACACGTTTAATTTTCTCGTGCTCGGGCCAGTCTAATAATTCCACTGTGCTCTCAACTATCTTGAGCCAAGCCTGGGCGTCCCAGGGCTCGCAGGTGCCTTTCTTACTTCTCCGGCTTCAGTCTCTGCCACTGAATCAGATAGGCCTCCTGTCGGACTCCTCGGACCGGAGTGTCCGGGGGTGCCTGTGCAGTTGGAGGCTCAGTAGGCATCACATTCTGACTTCCCTGCGGGGTTGCAGTGTTCCCCTGCTGGGTCATCAGAGTGTTTATTATCTGCTGTTGTTCAGTGACCTGACGCTGCAGATCTGTGATCACTTGCATCATATTAGGTGGGGGTGCTGTCTCGTTACCCCGATTGCTACGTCCTCTAGCCATATCTATCATACAAGTGATAAATGACTACATAAGAATTAATATTTCCTTCACTTGTTATGCAAGCATAAATCATCTCTATATTATGCAAGCATAAATCATCTCTATACATATCATTACTGTACATGCAATAAAATAAAGCAAGGTTAGGATCTCTTACTTGGAAGTGGCAGGATGAAGCTTGATGTGTGTGTGGTGGAGGGGAAACTTGCTCTGATACCAACCTGTAACGCCCGCCCTTATATCTACTCTCGGGGCGGGGTTACGTACAACTCATTCATATAGTAATATTTTTTTTTCTATCTTCTAGCATAACATTAAAACAATAAAGCAAGGGCTAAGGACTAAGCATGCTTGTTTAACTATCAAAGTCATTCTACAATATGATAAGTTCACCAGTAATGTAACTCATAACATAATCAAATATAAAAGACCTCCAAGGTAAACACTATCATGCCATGTCAATCCTAATCACTAGCACTTATTGTCAAGGGAACATAAACATAAACATAAATATGTAGATATAGAAGTCTTTCTTTCCCGAGCCACCACCCCACACATCTTCAGCCTTCCTGCCTCTTCCTTTAGTTCATGTGTTCCTTACCTTTATCTGCAGCATAAGACAACACATAACTAGTAAGCATAAAAGCTTAGTAAGGATCCGGTCCTACTCGCAAAATCCATACGAAAGCATACAGCGTGTGTACATAACAAGACATAAGCATGAGTTCATCATAGTATACTAAACATCAAGTTTCTAAGCATGTAGCATATAGAATTTTAAGCATACCTATCACATGCAATAAATGTTTTTCAAAGCAGTTCCATAATGGTATTACTTAAAAATACATCCATATCATATTGGGCCCTGTTGTGTACCAACTATCGCGCGGAACTATTGCGCGTTCCCTAATGAATTGGGGTAGCGAGCCACCAATTAATTAGAGCAGGACCCTTCCGTCCTACCGGAGCCATGACCTTACGTTAACATGCACCCCGGATTTGTTTAACGACCCCCTTACGAGTCGGGTACACAACTTTCAAAGTAAAATACTTATCATGCTTTTACATATATGCTAAGGAGTACTTTCACATTCATTCTCAAGGGACACACCACTCTTCAAGGGTGCTCATGATCCCTTAGGGACACACCACACAACATAAGGGGTGCTCTTGATCCCATACTTAATGAAGTATCCTTTCAAGCATCTTATTATACACATCACATGCATTTCATAAAGGTGCCCCCCAGGGGCTATAAGGCATGCTCATACATAGATCATAATTCAACCCCTTTAAACATATCTTATATATGACAAGGTTGATCACATAAATCATATTCATATCATAGGAAGTGGTAGCATGCTTCATGGGTAAATCAAATGGTTCCTAACCCTAAAACTAGGGTTTTGGCCGAAACTCAAGGGTAGGGGTAGATTAGGTTTTTGACATCAAAACATCCCCTACCAACATCCCACATATATCTATATATCATGTATCATACTATAGCATGCACCATGGGAGAAAATCAAGCAACCTTAACCCTAATCTAGGGTTGGCCGAATGTCATGGCTAGGGAAGTCCAAGTTCTTCCAATCAAGCATTCCATTTGTTCATCACATGCACTCACATATCATCTCACTAACATAATCATATCACATGGGATAATTTAACCTTTATAAACCTAATATTTCATGCTTGGCCGAATATCACATGCTAGGGACATTTAGTTTCCAAATCAATATTCCATTTAAACACCACTTGTACATACATATCATCATAGCAATCCTAAGCATATCTCATATGATACATCCCATACAATCATCACATATCATATATAGCATGCATCATGGGAATAAAATCAAGCAACCCTAACCCTAAACTATTGTTGGCCGAAACTTGTAGGATGGCTAGGCTAGGTTTTTGACTTCAAATATCCACACAAGCATTTACACAAACACCTTGCCTATACTATTTAGCATGGATATATCATAGGGAAAATCATACAACCTTAAACCCTAATCCACCTAGGGTTGGCCGAAACATTGTAGGGTAGGGTAGGCTAGGTTTTTGACTTCAAATATTCGCACAAACATTTACACAAGTACTTTACCTACACTACTAATCATGGGTACATCATAGGATAGCAAGCAACCCAAAAGCCCTAGCCTATTCCCTCTTGGCCGAAACTTGTAGGAGGCCTAATCCTATTTTTTTCTTATCACAACATGATGGGAAGCAACATACATCCATACCCTAAGTTCCTAGGGGTCTCCTCATGCAACAAGAAGTAACCAAGGCCTAGGAATGGGTGTTGGCCGAAAGTTTACAAAGGGAGGGCTCCCATTTTCGAAAACAAGAACACAAAGAAACATTCAATAACAATTACACTACAGGCGAGGGGATACTTACTTCCTTTCGCTTGAATTTCTACTTCTTTAAGTCCCTTAAGGTACCCTTGGTTGAAGGAGAAGTGAAGGTTCCTTCTTGCTAGAACTTCTCTAGACTCCTTGGCCCTAATAGAGGGCAAGATCCTTGGGAGCCTTCTTCCTTCCAATCCCCTAGGATTAGAACCCTAGGGTGTGCCTTTTTCGAAAATGGAAAAGAGAGAGGAGGAAGAAGGAATTCGGTGGGGAGAAGTGAAGAAGAAGAAGAGGAAGTTACTCCCACCCCTTCCCTCTCTTATTTATACTTTTCTCATGAAAAGACATGTCTCTTCACTATTACACGCTTAACAAGCATGTTTCTTATTCTCTCAACAAGAAACAATGCTTGGTGTAGTGGTTAAGACATGGAGAGTGCAACTAGGAGGTTCAAGGTTCGATCCTTGCTTCCTCCTTCCTACACTTTTTTTTTACTACCTTTTTGCACTAATCCATATCAAAGCCTATTAAGCCAAATTCATCATGATATTTCCTAATAATTTTTTCCTGAATTCATAACATTATTTACATAATATTTTTATAATAATTTTCCATACATTTCATAATAATTTTCCATGAATCCAAAATATTATTCACATAATATTTCATAATGAATTCATAATATTATTCACATAATATTTCATAATGAATTCACAATATTATTCATGGTGAAATTTTTGGGGTGTTACAGTGGCTCCACGAGGCTCAGATACCCAAAGAAAAGTAATGTGTTGTAAATCTAATTGGACGGCTCCCCGAGGCTCAATCTAAATCAAATATGACAATTTCAATAAAAAATTGAGAAATTAAATTACAACATCTAACTTTAAATTGGACGGCTCCCCGAGGCTCAATCCAAAATAAAGAATTTTGTTGTCAATTTAAAAACCAATTCAAATTTAATTGTCAATTAACTGTCCATGAATTTGTCTAGACTTTCTCAAAAGAAAGTGCCCAAAATTGCGAGATTTCAAAAATGATTTTTCAGAATAATTGTAAGTTTCTGGTAAAAAGAAAACTTACATATTTCCAAAAAATTGGAAAATTTCTAAAATAGAAAATTTTCCAAAATTTGGAAAGTTTCCAAAGATGGGAAGTTTTCACAATTATTATAAAATTTCAGAAACTAGAAAATTTCAAACGTTTGCGAAATTTCATGAGGATTTCTAAACTTTGAAATTCCTAAATCTAAAATTTATTATAATTTGAAAGTTTCCATAATTGAAAATTTTTTCCGAAATTGAGATCATGACAAAGTTTTCCACAAAACAATTATACGATTATGTCGAACACTAACCGGCTCTGATACCACTGTTGGGTCCGGGTGCATGTCGACAAGGATACGAGTTCGTAAAATTCAAAATTTTTACGTGCAGCGGAAGAGTTTGCATAAAATAATTTCCTAAATTATTTTAACTTCGTATCTAGCATGCAACCTTACATTGTGTTGACATAATCATAAAATAAAACTTTGCGGAAAAGTAAACAAATTTACCAAGTACCTCTCGTAACTCGAAGTAAGGGACGAGATCCAACCGTAGCGTCCCTTGGAAGCTCTGCCTCTATTCGCGTCCACGCCGAGTTCTCTTCGGGATGACTTCACAAAGTCACGAGTTTTGTGCCAACGAGAACTACTAGATTCTCAGAAGGCACAACTAGATGAACAAGAGAGGAAAGATAGGAAACTAACCAACGAAGTAACGGAATCGAATTCCGAGAAGAGAGGAGTCGCTATCCGCTTCTTCTTCTTCGTACTCGAGTTCTCCTTCTTCTTCTTGAAGCTCACGGCCTCCTCCAAGGAGTCCTTTGTGCGCCGGCCCTAATCCTCTAGGGTGGGTGCCAGTCCTAGGCAAGAGAGGGAAGAAGAGAAGAGAGAAGAGATTAAGAGAGAGAGGGAGAGAATAATTAATCTCTTAATTGGGATTAAGGGCTAGCCTTTGGTTCCTTTATATAGTAGCAACTCCTTTGCTAAGTCTCCCTCTAAACCGAATTAACGGAATTAACGGAATTAGTTATAAGAAATTTATCGCATAAATTTTCTTATTAATTATTCCCTTTAAACCGAGTCTTTATTATAAACTAATTTATAATAAAACTAATTCTTCTTCTTTTTAAATTATGGAATAAATTTTTATAAGAAATTTATAAACTTTCTTATTATTGAAAATTCAATTCATAATTGATTTTATAAAATTAAAATAAACCAATTCATGGATTATTTTAATCTTCCATAAAAGAATAAATTTCTATAAATTTTATTTATATAAATTTCTTTATACAAATTTATTTATCCATAATTTATAAAATAAATCGCACTAGATTTATTTTATTAATTAAACCAAAATTAATTGGTTTTCTCCTCTTATTGTGGCCGGCCACCAAAGGGGGTTTTGACACCCTCTTTGGCCGGCCAAACCAACCCGAACCGCCGCGAATTAAACTCATTTAATTCGCCCAAAAAGCCTTCAAAAGACTTAGCCATTTTTAGCTTCCATTGCGCCTCTGACTAACTCAGATTCGACTTATTTTTCTTGATCGGAAAATCCAATTTTCAACTCGTTTTAAATCCCTCGGATTACTCGTATTGCGTGTGACTAAATAGGCTTTCGATTTATGTTGGCCGTCTATAATCAACAAATTATAGAACGATCATGAGTGGCACCTAGTAGTACATCATGACCCCCAATTAATCGAAAGATCAACGGTTTGACCTCAGAAGAAATTATTCTGAAACCCTTCAGCAGCTCTAATGAATCGTGCCCCATTCCCTTCACCACCTTATACCCACTTGGTTCAGGACACGGTCTATGGTGTCAGTTCCCACTAGGCTGACTACGTCACACCTAGCCCAAGTAGTGTCTTTCTCGTCCATTGGATTTCTAATTACTCTCATGTATTTTAGAGACTCGCACTCTAAACATGATATACTCTGGCCAGAGATTTCTGAGTAACAATCCGACGATAGGCCTGGGTATACATCTCCTCGCAAGGAGTGGTGAATCCTTTGTAGGCTGTTCAAACATTTTCGGGCACTTCGGCTTATACCCAATCATCCTGGGTCCACACCTCCTTGGAGATGCTTGCTTATGATGTTAAAGTATAAGTCTCCATGACCAAGATGACTTGAACACCGCAAGTCAAAGGAACATCGCACTTAAGCTGCAGTAACAACTTCATTGACATATCTACATGTAGATTCCCATATGAAGTCTTACAGCCAGTCACTCCAATGAACTAGTTCCCTTAACTAGCATCCATGTTTATCTCCGGACATCCCAATGTCACAAGCCAGTGAGAATCAGTTGATTAGAGAATAACCCATGCTAGTCTCAACAGAATTGATAGTGTCCATTTTTATCAATTCATCGACTAGGGATAATTTCAATACTTCACAATTGCACATTAGAGATAATCACTAGTTGTGATCCCATCACAAATTCTCTTATGTTGTGAGTTGTATTACGGACATTCAGTAGATGAGTTTAAGATCCTAATCAAATACACAAAACATGTATACTCAAATAGTGAATTATCATTTATTAATATAAATGTTTACATCATAAGGCGATTGCCTTAGGACACTTCTCTCACATCACTAACAAAACTACCCTATGAGATATGATTATGTTTGGGGATGATGATATGTATATGCATGTGATGTTTAAATGGAATGTTTGATTGGAAAAGAAAACTTAATGTTTAGCATGCTACCACTTCCTATGATATGTGTATGATCTATGTGACCAATCTTGTCATATATAAAGTATGTTTAAGTGGTTGAATTATGATGTATGTATGAGCATGTCTTATGGCCCATGGGGCACCCTTATGAAATTGCATGCGATGTGTATGTTAAAATGCTTGAAAGGATACTCCACTAAGTATGGGATCAAGAACACCCTTATGTTGTGTGGTGTGTCCCTATGGGATCAGAAACACCCTTGAAGAGTGGTGTGTCCCTGGGCTCAGAAACACCCTTGAAGAGTGGTGTGTCCCTTAAAAAGTGAATCTGGAGTACTCCTTAGCATATATGTAAAGACATGATAAGTATTTTACTTTATAAGTTGTGTACCCGACTCGTAAGGGGGTCGTTAAACAAATCCGGGGTGCATGTTAACTTAAGGTCATGGCTCCGGTAGGACGTAAGGGTCCTGCTCTAATTGGTTGGTGGCTCGCTACCCCAATCCATTAGGGAACACGTATTATGTGGTACACAACTGGGTCCTATATGATATGGATGTATTTTTAAGTAATATCTTTATGGAATGGTTTTAAAAACATTCATTGAAAACATTTATTATATGTGAAGGGTATGCTTAAGATACTTTATACTGCATGCTTAGAAACTTTGATGTTTAGTATGCTATGATGAACTCATGCTTATGATTATTATGTGTACATGTTGTATTCTTTCGTATGGATTTTGCAAGTAGGATAGGATCCTTACTAAGCCTTTGTGCTTACTAGTTTATGTGTTGTCTTATGCTGCAGATGATGGTAAGGAACACTTAACCTAAAGGAAGAGGCAGGAGGCTGAAGATGTGTGGGGTGGTGGCTCGGGAAAGAATGATTTTATATCTACTTTACTATGCTTATGATAATGCTTTCTTGATAAAGAATGTTAATGACTACACTTAGATTATTCTTATACTTGATAATGTTATGAGATTGAACTACTTGTGAACCTATCATGTTATAGGATAACTCCTTATTGAGATATTTCAGATGATGTTCTAGAATGCTTAGCACTGGTTATATATATATTATTGAACTTGCTATGCACCTACCATGTTCTAATCATTAAAGCATGATATTTGATTGGCATTGTACTGACTAGTATGCTTAGCACTTGTAAATATCACTTGATGGTTTTAAACAAGCATACTCAGTACTTAGTCTTCACACTCTTGCGCACTTGCAATTATTATATGTTAAAATTTTATTATATAAATGAATGACTGTTACGTAACCTCGCCCCGAGAGTAGATATAAGGGCGGGCGTTACAGGTTGGTATTAGAGCAGATTTCCCCTCCACCACACACACATCAAGCTTCATCCTGCCGCTTCCAAGTAAGAGATCCTAACCTCGCTTTACTTTATTTCATGTACAATAATGATTATATGGAGATGATTAATACTTGCATAACAAGTGAAAGTAGTGAAAATTCTTATGTAGTCATTTATCACCTGTATGATAAATATGGCTAGAGGACGTAGCAATCGGGGTAATGAGACAGCACCCCCATCTAATATGATGCAAGTGATCACAGATCTGCAGCGTCAGGTCACTGAACAACAGTAGATAGGGAACTCTACTGCGACCTGATAGTGCTGGATATGCAAGATTATAATGTGATATTGGGCATGGATTTCTTGAACAAATACGACACCTCTATCGAGTGCCGTAAACGGAAGGTTGTCTTCCGACCTGAGGCGAGAATTCTATTTGAATTTATCGGAGAGCCGAAGAAGAGGACAAGCAAATTCTTATCGGCTCTGAAAGCAAGGAAGATGTTAGAAAATGGATGCTCTGGGTTCCTAGCCCATGTGGTTGCTACCTGTCCTACAGAGGGCCCGAAGCTAGAAGACGTCAAAGTCGTATGCAATTACCCAGAAGTATTTCCCGATGACATACCAGGGTTAGCACCTGAAAGAGATATAGAATTTGGAATTGAATTGATTCCTGGTACTAACCCCATTTCTAAAGCACCATACCGTATGGCGCCGACAGAATTAAAGGAATTACAGGGACAGTTACAGGAGCTGCTTGACAAGGGACTCATTCGCCCTAGTCATTCTCCCTGGGGAGCTCCCGTACTGTTCGTGAAAAAGAAGGATGGGTCGATGCGAATGTGTATCGACTATCGGGCGCTGAACAACGTGACTATCAAGAACAGGTATCCTCTACCCAGGATAGATGACCTGTTCGATCAACTGAAGGGAGCCACAGTTTTCTCTAAGATTGACCTGAGATCTGGTTATCACAAAGTCAGGGTGAAAAAGGAGGATATACCGAAGACGACTTTTCGAACCCGATACGGACATTATGAGTTCGTAGTTATGCCATTTGGAGTTACCAATGCTCCAGCTATGTTTATGGACTTAATGAATCGGGTATTCTCGGCATTTCTCGACAGATTTGTGATCGTCTTTATCGACGATATCCTTATATATTCGAGAACTCCCGAAGAACATGCTGAACACCTGAGTAAAGTACTACAGATCCTTCAGAAGGAACAACTGTATGCTAAATTTTCCAAATACGAGTTCTGGCTCGATCAAGTATCATTCTTGGGACATGTTATCTCCAAGGAAGGAGAAATGGTGGACCCGACTAAAATCGAAGCTGTGAGTAACTGGACCAGACCCAAGAATGCCAGCGAAATCAGAAGTTTCCTCGGGCTAGCAGGCTATTACAGAAAATTCGTAGAGAACTTCTCTCGGATTGCAGCCCCTATGACAGCTCTTACAAAGAAAGACAAGAAATATGTGTGGACCGAGGAATGTGAGAAGAGCTTTACTGAACTGAAAAGGAGACTGACTAGCGCTCCAATATTAACTCTTCCAGAGAGCGATATGGGTTTCGACATGTACAGCGACGCATCCAAACTGGGACTCGGAGCTGTGCTTATGCAGAATGGGAAGGTGATTGCTTATGCCGCTAGGCAACTGAAGGAACATGAAAGAAACTACCCTACCCATGACTTAGAGTTAGCAGCGGTAGTCTTTGCACTGAGAATATGGAGCCACTATCTATATGGAACCCAGTGTAAAGTTTATACAGATCACCAGAGTCTGCGATATTTCTTCACCCAGAAAGATCTGAATATGAGACAGCGCAGATGGCTAGAATTGGTCAAGGATTATGATTGTGAGATCCGTACCATCCGGGAAAAGCCAACAAGGTAGCCGATGCTCTCAGTAGAAAATCATGTGCTACTTTAATGTCTTTATCAGCTTTGTCAAAACCCTTAGGGGAAGAAATTATGAATTACGGGATTGAAATCATATCAGGACAGTTTTCCACCCTGATGATTACGCCGACATTGTTTGGCGATATTCTGGAAAAGCAGAATCAAGATCCAAGTCTTCAGAGAATCAAGCAAGAGGTTCTCGGAGGCAAGGACGATGGATTTCGGATTTCGGACAGCGGAGTCTTATATCTTCGGGATCGATTATGTGTTCCCGACGACTCTGACTTACGAACAAGAATACTAGAGGAAGCTCACGGGACACCTTACGCGATGCATCCTGGGTCTACCAAGATGTATCAAGATCTGAAGAGCAAATTTTGGTGGTCCGGTATGAAGCGGGATGTAGCCCACTATGTCAGTATGTGTTTGACCTGCCAGAGGGTCAAAGCAGAACACCAGAGGCCTGGATGAGTTCTACAACCTCTGTCTATCCCGAGTGGAAATGGGAAGACATCTCCATGGATTTCATCTCTGGGCTACCTAGAACGACGAATGGATATGATGGCATATGGTTATTGTGGACAGACTCACCAAGTCTGCCCATTTTCTGGCTATCAGGATGACCTACTCAGTAGAGCAATTGGCTCAACTGTACGTCAAGGAAATTGTCCGACTACACGGGGTTCCCAAGACCATTATCTCTGATCGGGATGGTCGATTTACTTCAGATTTTTGGGGGCACGTGCAGAAGGCTCTTGGCACGAAGCTGAAATTCAGTACGGCCTTTCACCCCCAGACTGACGGGCAGACTGAAAGAGTGAATCAGATACTAGAGGACATGTTGCGAGCTTGTGCCTTGGATTTCAAGGGAAGCTGGTGTCGATACCTGAGCCTGGCAGAGTTTGCTTATAACAACAGTTATCAGGCTACTATTGGGATGGCACCATACGAAGCACTATACGGAAGGAAATGCAGATCTCCTATATGCTGGCTTGAGAGTGGTGAAAAGAAGGAGATGGGACTTCGGACTGATATTATAGATGAAACCACTCAGGCTATAAAGAATATCCGCCAGAGGATAGAGACTGCTCAGAGCCGGCAGAAAAGCTACACTGACAAGCGACGCAGACCACTAGAGTGTGAGGTTGGGGATTCAGTATTCCTGAAAGTGGCCCCTATGAAAGGGGTGATGAGATTCGGGAAGAAAGGGAAGCTGAGTCCGAGATATGTGGGACCGTATCAAATTCTGAGACGGGTAGGCAAAGTGGCCTACGAACTGGAGTTACCGCCAGAAATGTCGGCTATCCACAATGTCTTCCATGTATCAATGCTCATGAAATGTACCTCTGATGTGAATCAGATGATAGAGCCCCAACCAGTACAAGATCAAGAGAACTTAAGTTCTGAACGCCGACCTATTCAGATCCTAGATCGGGAAGTCAAAAAGCTAAGGAACAAGGAAGTACCCTTACTAAAGGTTCTGTGGCGGAACGAACAATTCGAAGAAGTCACATGGGAACGAGAGGAGGCAATACGATTAAAGTATCCGGAATTATTTTAAAGTTCGGGACGAACTTTTTATAAGGTATGGAGGAATGTAACACCCCAAAATTTCCCATGTGAAATATTATGAATTCATGAAACATAATTATTATGAAATTTTATGATGGGCTTGGCTTAATGGGCTTGGATGTGGGTTAGTGCAAAATGTAATAAAAAGAAGAAGTAGAAAGGAGGAAGCAGGGATTGAACCTTGAACCTCCTAGTTGCACTAACAATGTCTTAACCATTGTACCAAGCCATGTTTCATGTTGAGAGAATAAGAAACATGCTTGTTAAAGCTAGGGAAGTGAAGAGACATGTCCCTTCATGAGAAGAGTATAAATAAGAGAGGGAGAAAGAAGTTACATTTCTTCTTCTTCTTCCCCACTTCAATTTTCGAAAACCTAGAGCCCTTCTTCTCCCTTTCCAATTTCGAAAAGTGCATCCTAGGGTTCTAACCCTAGGGAAATTGGAAGGAAGAAGAACCATTCAAGGATCTTGCCCTCTACTAGGGCCAAGAGTGCTAGAGAAGTCTAACAAGGGAAATTCTCATTTCTCCTTCAACCAAGGGTACCCTAAGGAGTAAGAGAAGGAGAAATTCAAGCGAAAGGATGTAAGTATCCCCTCGCCTGCAGTGTAATGGTTATTGTATGATTTTCTTTCTCCTTGTTGGTTTCGAAAATGGGGTTTTTCCGCTTGAGTGAGTTTCGGCCACCCCCTTAGGGGAAGGCCTTGGCTTACTTCTTGTTATATGAGTATACCCTTGGAACTTAGTGTGTATGTATATGTTGTATCTTTCAAAATGTTGTGAACAAAATCTAGGGTTTTGTTCTTGTATAGGGTTCGGCCACCTTCAAAGGGGAGTCTTTGGCTACTCTTTGATACATGAGGAGACCCCTTGGGACTTAGAGTATACACATATGTTGTGTCCCTTCATTTTGTGATGACAAAAACTAGGGTTTAGGGTTTGTATGGGTTTCGGCCAAGGCATGGAACTAGGGTTAGTGAGGGTTGAATTATCCTATAATATATCCATGCTTAGTGTATTGTATGATAGTGTATACAAGGTGTTTGTATAAATGTCTGTGTGAATGTTTCATTTCAAAAACCCTAATTCCCCCTACCCTATGACTTTCGGCCAACACCCTAAGATTAGGGTTTGTGAAGGTTAAACTACCCTATGAGATATGATTATGTTTGGGGATGATGATATGTATATGCATGTGATGTTTAAATGGAATGTTTGATTGGAAAAGAAAACTTAATGTTTAGAATGCTACCACTTCCTATGATATGTGTATGATCTATGTGACCAATCTTGTCATATATAAAGTATGTTTAAGTAGTTGAATTATGATGTATGTATGAGCATGTCTTATGGCCCATGGGGCACCCTTATGAGATTGCATGCGATGTGTATGTTAAAATGCTTGAAAGGATACTCCACTAAGTATGGGATCAAAAACACCCTTATGTTGTGTGGTGTGTCCCTATGGGATCAGAAACACCCTTGAAGAGTGGTGTGTCCCTGGGATTAGAAACACCCTTGAAGAGTGGTGTGCCCCTTAAAAAGTGAATCTGGAGTACTCCTTAGCATATATGTAAAGACATGATAAGTATTTTACTTTGTAAGTTGTGTACCCGACTCGTAAGGGGGTCGTTAAACAAATCCGGGGTGCATGTTAACTTAAGGTCATGGCTCCGGTAGGACGAAAGGGTCCTGCTCTAATTGGTTGGTGGCTCGCTACCCCAATCCATTAGGGAACGCGCATTATGTGGTACACAACTGGGCCCTATATGATATGGATGTATTTTTAAGTAATACCTTTATGGAATGGTTTTAAAAACATTCATTCAAAACATTTATTATATGTGAAGGGTATGCTTAAGATACTTTATACTGCATACTTAGAAACTTTGATGTTTAGTATGCTATGATGAACTCATGCTTATGATTTATTATGTGTACATGTTGTATTCTTTCGTATGGATTTTGCAAGTAGGACAGGATCCTTACTAAGCCTTTGTGCTTACTAGTTTATGTGTTGTCTTATGCTGCAGATGATGGTAAGGAACACTTAACCTAAAGGAAGAGGCAGGAGGCTGAAGATGTGTGGGGTGGTGGCTCGGGAAAGAATGATTCTATACCTACTTTACTATGCTTATGATAATGCTTTCTTGATATAGAATGTTAATGATTACACTTAGATTATTCTTATACTTGATAATGTTATGAGATTGAACTACTTGTGAACCTATCATGTTATAGGATAACTCCTTATTGAGATATTTCAGATGATGTTCTAGAATGCTTAGCACTGGTTATATATATATTATTGAACTTGCTATGCACCTACCATGTTCTAATCATTAAAGCATGATATCTGATTGGCATTGTACTGACTAGTATGCTTAGCACTTGTAAATATCACTTGATGGTTTTAAACAAACATGCTCAGTACTTAGTCCTCACACTCTTGCGCACTTGCAATTATTATATGTTAAAATTTTATTATATAAATGAATGACTGTTACGTAACCCCGCCCGAGAGTAGATATAAGGGCGGGCGTTACAACAAACGCTAATTGGAAGGGAAACCAGAGTGGTAAACGGCAGCCATGGAACAACTCCCAAGGGGGCCCAGGAAATAAATAGTCCAGGTTTCCCCTGTGTGCTACATGCGGGAAAATGCATCCCGGGGAATGCCGCAAAGGTACGAACCGGTGTTTCATCTGCGGGGTGGAAGGACACATAGCCTCTTACTGTCCTACCAAGAACTAGGCACCTCCTCAACAGCTTGTTCAGTACCAGAGTCCACCGGTGAAATTACATTATATGCAAGGTGAGCTAGAAAGTACTCCGATGAGTCAAGAGAGATTGGAGGCCACACCAACTATGGCGGATGCCAGGGTTTTCTCTATTACAAAGGAGGATGTCGCGAATGCTACGACGGTTGTCACAGGTCAGATATTTATTTACAGTCAGTATGCTACTGCATTATTTGATACTGGGGCAACGCACTCGTTCATCTCTACGTCCTACACTAAAAAGATAGATATGTTTCCACAAGCTTTAGACTGCAAGTTCTTGACGACCCTGCCTTCGGGAGAAATAATGACATCCACACACGTACTACGTGCTGTGCCAGTCGGAATCGCAGGCAGAGAACTCTACATCGATTTGATAGTACTCAGAATGCAGGATTATGATGTTATAATGGAATGGATTTCTTGAGCAAATATGGTGCTTCTGTCGAGTGCCGTAAACGAAAGGTAGTCTATCAACCGGATGCAGATTCTATGTTTGAATTCATCGGAGAGCCAAGAAAAAGAACCAGGGAAATTCTTATCGACTCTCAAGGCCCAAAAGATGTTAGACAAGGGATACACTGGATTTCTAGCACATGTGGTAGACGTAAGTCAAACAAAGGACCAGGAGCTAAAAAATGTTAGGGTAGTATGTGATTATCCGGAGGTATTTCCAGATGAATTACCAGGATTAGCTCCTGATAGAGAGGTGGAGTTCGAGATCGAATTGATTCCTGTTACTAACCCGATCTCTAAGGCACCTTATCGAATGGCGCCGGCTGAATTAAAAGAGCTTCAAGAACAACTACAGGAGTTACTCGATAAGGGTTTTATTCGCCCTAGTCATTCTCTATGGGGAGCTCCGGTACTATTTGTGAAGAAGAAAGACGGATCTATGCGAATGTGCATAGATTATCGAGCACTGAATGATGTGACGATCAAGAACAGGTATCCCCTTCCGAGGATAGATGACCTGTTTGATCAATTGAAGGGAGCCACTGTTTTCTCAAAAATCGATCTGAGGTCTAGTTATCATCAAGTTAGAGTAAAACAGGATGATATTCCGAAGATGGCCTTCCAAACAAGGTACGGGCATTTTGAATTCATTGTTATGCCCTTCGGTGTGACGAATGCTCCTGCTATGTTTATGGACCTTAGGAATTGGGTATTCTCGTCTTTTTTCGACAAATTTATAATCGTCTTCATCGACAATATTCTTATTTATTCGAGAAACCAAGAGGAGCACGCCGAGCACCTAAAGATAGTATTACAGACTCTTCGGGAAAAACAACTGTACGCAAAGTTCTCCAAATGTGAGTTCTGGCTCAACCAGTTAGGCTTTTTGGGCCATATTATTTCGAAAGAAGGGGTTATGGTAGATCCAACCAAGATTGAAGCTGTGAATAACTGGAGCCGGCCAAAGAACGCCAGCGAAATCAGAAGCTTCCTTGGGCAAGCAGGCTATTACCGGAAATTTGTGGAGGACTTCTCGAGAATTACAGCCCCTCTAACGGCTCTCACCCGGAAGGATAAGAAGTACGAATGGACGGAAAACTTTGAAAGGAGTTTCTTGGAACTAAAAAGGAGACTTACAAGTGCCCCAATCCTTACCCTTCCGGAGTACAACCAGAGCTTCGACATGTATAGCGATGCCTCCAGACTGGGACTTGGAGCTGTACTTATGCAGAGTGGTAAGGTCATTGCTTACGCTTCTAGACAACTCAAAGAACATGAACAGAATTACCCCACTCACGATCTGGAACAGGCCGCTGTGGTCTTCGCTCTTATGATATGGAGGCATTAACTATATGGAGCACAGTGTAGGATTTATACAGATCTCCAGAGTCTGCGATATTTCTTCACTCAGAAAGACCTGAATATGAGACAATGCCGATGTCTTGAGTTGGTGAAGGACTACGACTGCGAGATCTTCTACCATCCAGGGAAGGCAAACAAAGTGGCCGATGCACTCAGCCGGAAGTTAAGTGCCACCTTGATGTCCATATCTATGTTACCCCGACCACTCGAAAGAGAAATTATGAATTTTGGAGTCGAGGTCATCTCCGGACAGCTGTCTACCATGACAATATCACCGACACTGTTCGAGGACATATTCGAAAAACAAAATGGTGATCCGACTCTTCAGAGAATCAAATAGGAGATCCTAGAAGGGAAGGGCGATTGTTTTCATATCGCCGACGGGGGAGTACTCTACCTTGGGGATCGTCTATGTATCCCTAATGATCCGGAGCTGCGGAGAGAAATATTAGCAGAAGCTCACGGAACCCCTTATTCGATGCATCCAGGATCCACCAAAATGTATCAAGACCTAAAGGGAAAATTCTGGTGGTCCGGTATGAAGAGAGATGTGGCTCAGCATGTTGGCACTTGCCTGACCTGCCAACGAGTGAAAGCAGAACACCAGCGACCCGGAGGAGTTCTGCAGCCACTTCCGATTCCTGAAAGGAAATGGGAAGATATCTCTATGGACTTTATTTCAGGACTTCCCAAGACTACAAATGGATATGATGCGATATGGGTAATTGTGGACAGGTTGACAAAGTCTGCTCATTTCCTAGCAATCAAGATGACTTATTCGATTGAGCAACTAGCTCAATTATATGCTAAGGAGATAATCCGACTTCATGGAGTTCCCAAGACTATCATCTCCGATAGGGATGGTCATTTTACCTCACATTTTTGGGAGTGCATCCAGAAGTCTCTCGGTACTAAATTACGATTCAGTACTGCTTTTCACCCTCAGACTGACGGGTAAACTGAACGAGTAAATCAAGTACTGGAGGACATGTTGCGAGCTTGTGTCCTGGATTTCAAAGGGGGTTGGTGCCGATATCTGTGTTTAGCGGAATTCGCTTACAATAATAGCTACCAAGCTACTATCGGAATGGCACCTTATGAAGCTTTGTACGGGAGGAGATGTAGGTCTCCGATCTGTTGGTACGAAAGTGGTGAAAAGAAGAAAATGGGGCTCACAACGGATCTTATCGACGACACCACCTGAGCTGTACAGAACATCCGACAACGGATAGAAGCTGCTCAGAGCCGGCAGAAGAGTTATGCGGATGTCCGGCGTAGACCACTAGAATTTAATGTTGGAGATTTGGTGTTCCTCAAAGTGGCTCCTATGAAAGGGGTGATGAGATTTGGGAAGAAAGGAAAACTAAGTCCGCATTATGTGGGACCGTACCTGATCCTGAAAAGAGTCAGCCAGGTGGCATATGAGCTAGAGCTGCCTCAAGAGATGTCAGCTATCCATAACGTGTTCCATGTGTCGATGCTCAAGAAGTGTATTCCAAACAGAAAACGAGTGATCGAGCCGCAGACAGTACAAATTCAGGGGGACCTAAGTTATGAAAGCCGACCTATCCAGATCTTGGATCGGGAAGTCAAAAAGCTAAGGAACAAGGAGGTACCCTTAGTCAAGGTTCTATGGCAAAGTTAACGGTTCGAGGAAGCTACCTGGGAATGCGAGGACGAGATGAGACGCAAGTACCCGGAGCTATTCTAAGTTCGAGGACGAACTTTCACGAGGTATGGAGGATTATAACGACCCGGAAAATTCTCTCAATATTTTCCTTAAAATATTGATCATGTCTAGATAGTTTTCGAGGGACTTAGAAATACTAGTATGAACTATAGCCTAATTATCCATGATTTTCCCATATAAATTGAGAAGCTAAGTACTAAGGGACCTTACATGGTCTTTCTGTAACGCCCGCCTTTTTCCCACACCTCGTGGTGTGGCGAGAGAGGTGGCGTTACGCTAAACATACATGTACTTAGACAAAATCTTAATGCAGCGGAATCATCATCATCTTTTTTTTTCCTAAACATGCTCTTAACCATACAACTAATACATGAAATATCTATACGTGCCTAAACTTGTCATTCATAAACTCATATGCATAGCATCATAACTTAACCATTCCATAACTTATTCATCATTTCATAGGTAGCATGTACTTATCCATAAATGTAGCATCATGAGTCTTAAGTCACCCATTAGTCATAACCATAAAACATAGCATAAAATTTAAGAAACATTCCCACACCCAAGACATGCATTATGTATGAATATAGAATCTTTTGCCAAGTCACTGCCACACACACACATGCTTCTGCCTCCCCTGCGGCTTCCCTTAATAGCTTCTTGGTTGATCTGTGGTACAAGGAAAATAAAACTATAAGCACATAGGCTTAGTAAAACCCTTTTCCTACTCACTAAAACTATACGTTGCTTCAACATAAACATATTAAACATCTGACATAACATAACTTCGAGCATAAACATAAGCATAGTCATACTTGGCATAAATGAACATACATGAACATAACTTAATATATCAAGCAACGTATACATGACATAAAGCATACCTACATGAACATGAAATATACTTATACATAGCATAATTCTTCGCATACATGAACATATTGCATACTCATACATGACATAATTCCTAGCATACATGAACATAATGCATACTTATACATGACATAATTCTTAGCATACATGAACATAATGCATACTCATACATGACATAATTCCTAGCATACATGAACATAATGCATACTTATACATGACATAATTCTTAGCATACATGAACATAAGACATACTTATACATGACATAAAATATGAGCATAAACACAACATAAAATATATTTACCTTGGCGCGATGGATAACATGGATGTATGAATGAGTCTAATGCATTTACTACATAAGATGCTTAGTTTTGAAATCATACTTTTAAATGCTTAACATAAACATAACATCATTGGGGTCCCCGGCTTGTACCACATACATACATCATAAGCGCGCATCCCTAAGTAAATATGAGGTAGCTAGCCTCAACCTACTAGGGTAAGGACAGCATAGTCGGTAGTCCTAGAACCGGGGCGTTCTTAAGGTGCCCATCCCTGTTGCACAGCTTCGGTAGTGCCAGAACCGTGGACAGCATAGTCGGTAGTCCAGAACCGGGGCGTTCTTAAGGTGCCCATCCCTTGGACCCTTACTTCGGTCCGGTACAAGCCTTATACATAAAAATAAACATGCATGCTTCATCATTCATACTTGTCATTCATACTTATTTCATATCATCGTTATGCCTTCATCATTCATATTTATCATTCATACTTATCATACATACTTAAGGCATAACCATCAACTTCATTCATACTTATCATTCTTTATTCACATAATAGGACATACATGCATAATCATGGTTCTAGTCATAACCTTATCCGGGTTCATCAAGCTTGCACAATCATGATACATAATAAACATACACCTCATACATGATATATTTCATCTAGCGTACATAATCCTAGTATTCATCATAAGACATGGATGATAAGCTACATATAAACCTAACACCTACTACTAGGGTTCATAGCATACATCATAAAACATGTATATATATCATCATGATTCATAAATCCATTATAAGCATTTATCAATATTCATGCATCATCATATTTATCATAACCTACTTCTACATCAATTACATGTATTCATGGCATATGATCTAAATATTCATGATTAAAACATAACCTAACATCAATCATACAAAGTCATGTTATATAACACATAAACTAGGATTTTAGTCACATGGAGGCCCTTACATCATGCTTAAAAATGCACTAGCATCATGGTAACTTATAACATACATTCTTGAGACCCAAACCCAAACCAAACCCTAAGTTTGGGGTCTTGGCCGAAACTTGAAGGAGGTCTAAATTCATAGAAAATTTTCCTAGGTTAAGATTAACATCCTATACCTTGCATATCATACCATGGAAGACCAATTTAGCCCTTGATTGGACTTAACACTAAGCCTTAGCCCTAGTACAGGACTTCGCCGAAACCTATAAGAGTAACAAACTCATAGAAAATTTATACAAATCACTACTTTCATCCATACTATATCATAACAAGACATACTAAGCATGCTTGGAGAATTGAAGATTAAACCTATGTCTAATCTTGAAAGTGGCCGAAACCCTAAGGGGTTCTTAGGGTGCCCTAAAACTTCAAACATCATGCTTTTATACTTCACCTATCATATGTAACCATTTGCAAATATAAATCAAGTCTTTAACATGATTTCTAGCCCAAGATGTGCCTTGGCCGAAACCTTCATGCCCTTTCCATGGGTTTTCTTTTTTTTTTCTTTTCCAACATATCATGCCAATAAGACTTAGATCATGACATATAACTTTGAAAGCTATCATACCACAGGTGAGAGGGATTTACCTTCCTTGATCTTGCTTACAACTTTGGATAAAAGATAACAAGAGAACCTCCTTGTCTCTAAATTCTCCTTAGTCCTTGTATCCTTGTAGGGGGGGCCTTAGATCTTCCAAATAGAGCCCTTGGTGGAACTTTTCTCAAGGGGGAGAGCACCTTGAATTTTCAGCCAAAGCAAGGAGGAAGAAGAAAATGAAGAAGAGAAGGGAAGTTGTAACTTCCTTTCCCTATTTATATCATTTTGAAAAGGGGAAAATGAAGAGTCATGGTGCCTCTTCCCTTGATGACTCTTCATTTCCTACACCTTAACTAATATCCACTTCATTCCCTCATAGCACTCCCTTGCTAGGTGAATTAGTTAGTGCATGCATGGTTGTAGACTAGGTCCAAGGTTTAATCCTTGGTGCATGCACTAATTTTCTATTTTCTTTTTAATTTATTTTCTATTATTTTCAAAAATTCCTTAAAAATTCCCCATAATTATGTTAATATTTTTCATTACAATCCATCTATTTTTATATTAAATTCTACCTAAACCACCCATAATAATGGCACTAGAAGCCCCTATAAGGCCCCTTAGTACTTAGTTTCTCTCAATTTAAATGAGAGAACCTTGGGTTTCTAGGCTAAGGTTCGTACTGATATTTCTAGATCCTTCAGAAAATTATCTAGACATGCTTAATATTTTAAAGAAAATATTAAGAGAATTTTCTGGGTCGTTACACTTTCCTAGTACCATGGTTATTAGTGGATTCTAGGTAGAATTTAATATAAATAGAAATGGGTTTTAATTAGGAATATTAGCATGATTATGGGTGGGTCTTAGGGGGAAATTCTGAAAATAATAATAAAATAAAATAAAAATAAAGTGCATGCACCAAATATTGAACCTTGGACCTAGTATACTACCATGCATGTACTAACCAATTCACCTAACAAAGGAGTGCTAGTGCAAAAGGGAAGGGATTTTAGTTGAGGCTAAAGAAGTGAAGAGTCATTGCACCATGTCTTTTCATTTGCCTCCTTCATCTAGTATATAAGAGGGGGAAAAGGAAGAGACAACTTAACACTTAAGTTAATTGCCTTCTTCCTCCACCAAGCCTTCTTCTCTTCATCCTTCTCCTCCTAGCCAAACCTACAAGGTGGGTTTTCCTTTGGAAAAGTCTCATAAGGAGACCTCTTCTTCAAGATCTAAGGGCTTTCTACAAGGCTACAAGGGATAGGGGTAGTCTAAGGTCAAGGAAATTTCTTTTAGCTTCTCTATTCAAGGTGATAATCAAGATAACCCAAGGTAAGACCCCCTCACCTGTGGTATAATAGTTTCCAAGTTGTTTTCATGATATGAGAATTTGTTTGGACTATATGTGAAGAGAACTAGGGCTAGGGCTTTTTAAGGATTTCGGCCAATGTAAGATCTAGGGCTTAGGATGATGTTCAAGCTTCACTAATGTTTCCCAATGTTTTTCCATGATCAATAAAGTATGAATGATATGTTATATGAATTTTTCATGGATTTGTGACTCCCAAATGTTTCAGCCACCACCCCTATACCATGATGAGAATTTGATCTAACCCTTTAAGCATGTTTATATGGTTCCTCTATGACCTAATGGATATTATGTGTGGGTTATATGAATTTTTCCTATGGATTTATGGCCTTTAGGGTTTCGGCCAAGAACATTTCTAGGGCAAGGAAATTAGGGTTAGCTCCAATTATGGGGTTTAAATGGCTCCCTATGGCTTTGTATGTAATGTATGGGTTTTTCTTTTACTCATGAAACCTTTTAGGATGATTGAATGATGGAGCCTCCTCCTTGGAACTTTCAGCCAAGACCATAAGTTAGGGTTTGGGTTGGGTTAAGTTTTCAAAGATACTTGTTTATGGTTTACTAGGATGTATGTACATGTTTAAGCATGTTGTAAGAATTTTTATGTCACATAAAACCCTAGCTTCATGTGTTATGTATCATGACTTGCATGTATAGGTTATGTGCTATGTTTAATCATGAATGTTTTAAACCTTATTCCATGAACCTAGGTAGTGTGTATCATGTCTATATGAATCCTACCCATGCATGCTTTATGATAGATACCATGATTAGGTATGCTATGTAATATGTATCATGTATGAAAAGATCTATGTATGTTTACCCTAAGTACCATGATCATGCATGCCTTATGAATTAAGATGCTGAATATATATGTATGTCATGTTTTATGAATGAAGATGATGAATGAAAATGATGTTCATGGCACTAAGTCATAATGATGTAGGCATGACATATCTTATGAATGAAGATGATGAATGATAATGATGTTAAGTATGAATAGTGAAATGTTAAGTATGTTTATGTCATGCTAAGGGATGGGCACCTTAAGAACGCCTCGATTCTGTACTATCGTAGCTGTCCACGGTTCTGGAACTACCGTAGCTGTTCCTATTCTTATGTCATGTTTCATAAAACAAGATTATATTATGCTATGTATGTTCTATGAATGATGAAGCAGGTGAAGTATTTTATTTTAAGAATGGGCTTGTACCGGACTGAAGTAAGGGTCCTAGGGATGGGCACCTTAAGAACGCCTCGGTTCTGGACTACCGAAGCTGTCCACAGTTCTGGGACTATCGTAGCTGTTCCTGCCCTAGTAGGTCGAGGCTAGCTACCTCGTATTTACTTAGGGATGCGCGCTTATGATGTATGTATGTGGTACAAGACGGGGCCCCCCATGATGTTATGATTATGTTTAAGTATTTATAATTATGGTTTTCAAATTAAGCATCCTTATGATATATGCATTTGACTCATGCATCCAAACAAGTTATGCATTATGCCATGATAAGTATGGTTATGTTCATGTTCTTGTTAAGAATGATGCCATGATAAGTATGTTTATGTTTATGTTCATCTTAAGAATGATGCCATGATAAGTATGTTTATGTTTATGTTCATGTTTAGAATGATGCCATGATAAGTATGTTTATGTTTGTTGGGACCGGGTGCATGTTGACAAGGATACGGGTTCGTAAATTTTAAAATATTTACGTGCAGCGGAAGAATTAGCATAAATAATTTCTCAAATTATTTTTAACCACGTATCTAGCATGCAACCTTATGATGTGTGGACATGATCATAAATTAAAATTTTGCGAAAAGTAAATTAATTTACTTCAATACCTCGCGTAACTCGAAGTAAGGGACGAGATCCAACCGTAGCGTCCCTTGGAAGCTCCGCCTCTATTCGCGTCCACGCCGAGTTCTCTTCGAGATGACTTCGCAAAGCCACGAGTTTTGTGCCGACGAGAACTACTAGATTCTCCAAAGGCACAACTAGAATAACAAGAGAGAAAAGATGGAAACTAACCACCAAGTAACGGAATCAAAATTCCGGGAAAGGAAGGAAGGAGTCGCGATCCGCTTCTTCTTCTTTGGCACCTTCTTGGTGGATGAAGCTCTCGGCCACCCTTGGGATGTGCGCCGGCCCTAGGGGAGGAGAGAGAGCCGACCCTAGAGAGAGAGAGGGAGCTACTAATCTCTTGATTAATTGATTAAGGAATTCAAGCCTAGCCTTGGTTCCTTTATATAGTAGCCTCTCCCTTGCCAAGTCTCCCCTTTAACGGAATTATTCATAAGAAATTTATCCTATAAATTTTCTTATGAATTATTCCGTTTATGCCAAGTTTTATTATAACTAACTTTATAATAAAACAAATACATCTCTCCTTTTCTTATGGAATAAAATTTACAAGAAATTTATAAATTTTTCTTATCATGGAAAAATCAATTCATAATTGATTTTATAAAATTAAAATAAACCGATCCATGGTTCATTTTAATTTCCATAAAAAGAATAAATTTCTACAAATTTCTTTATATAAATTTCTTTATATAAATCTCTTTATATAAATTTCTTTATATAGATTTATTTATCCATAATTTTATAAAACAAATCACGGTTGATTTATTTTATAAAATAAACCAAATAAATAGGTTTTCTCTCCAAGTGGTGGTCGGCCAAACCAAAGGGGGTTGACACCCTCTTTGGCCGGCCAAACCGAGCTGAACCCATCGCGAATTAAACTCATTTAATTCGTCCAATAAGCCTTCAAAAGACTTAGCCATTTTTAGCTTCCGTTGCGCCTCTGATTAACTCAGATTCGACTTATTTCTCTTGATCAGAAAATCCAATTTTCAACTCGTTTTAAATCCCTCGGATTACTCGTAGTGCGTGTGACTAAATAGGCTTTCGATTTATGTTGGCCGTCTATAATCAACTAATTAAAGAACGATCATGAGTGGCACGTAGTAGTACATCATGACCCCCAATTAATCGAAAGATCAACGGTTGACCTCAGAAGTAATTCTGAAACCCTTCAGCAGCTCTAATGAATCGTGCCCTATTCCCTTCACCATCTTATACCCACTTGGTTCAGGACATGGTCTGTTTGTGTCAGTCCCCACTAGACTGACTACGTCACACCTAGCCCAAGTAGTGTCTTTCTCGTCCTTTGGATTTCTAATTACTCTCATGTATTTAAGAGACTCATACTCTAAACATGATATGCTCTGGCCAGAGGCTTTGAGTAACAATCCGACGATAGGCCTGGGTATACATCTCCTCGCAAGGAGTGGTGAATCCTTTGTAGGCTGTTCAAACATCTTCGGGCACTTCGGCTTATACCCAATCATCCTGGGTCCACACCTCCTTGGAAATGCTTGCTTAAGATGTTAAACTATAAGTCTCTATGACCAAGATGACTTGAACACCGCAAGTCAAAGGAACATCGCACTTAAGCTGCAGTAAGAACTTCATTGACATATCTATATAGATTACCATATGAAGTTTTACAGCTAGTCACTCCAATGAACTAGTTCCCTTAACTAGCATCCATGTTTATCTCCGGACATCCCAATGTCACCAGCCAGTGAGAATCAGCTGATTAGAGAATAACCCATGCTAGTCTCAACAGAATTGATAATGTCCGTTTTTATCAATTCATCGACTAGGGATATTTTCAATACTTCACAATTGCACATTTAGAGATAATCACTAGTTGTGATCCTATCACAAATTCTCTTATGCTGTGAATTATATTGCGGACATTCAGTAGATGAGTTTAAGATCCCAATCAAATACACAAACATATATACTCAAATAGTGAATTATCATTTAATAAAATGAATGTTTACAATCATAAGGCGATTGCCTTAGGACACTTCTCTCATATCACTAACAAACTCCCATTTGGCCTAATGTCAATCGCTACGGTATCCAATACCACAGGCTCTAACATGAACCTCAAACTTGCTCTGAGGCAAGGCCTTAGTTAAAGGATCCGCTAAATTCCTTTCAGTGGGAATTTTCTCAATTTGTATATCATTCCTACTTATAATCTCTCTGATCAGATGATAGCGGTGAAGCACGTGTTTGGATCGCTGATGAGACCTTGGTTCCTTTGCTTGTGCAATTGCTCCATTGTTGTCGCAATAAACCGGTATTGCTTCATCAATGGTTGGAACCTCACCATGTTTTGAGACAAACTTCTTGATCCAGACTACTTCCGTGGTATAATCCGCTACGGTGTCTTGTTTGGAACTCTTCCAAGTTATTGCGCCTCCATTCAAAGTAAACACGCATCCAGACTGAGATTTGGAGTCATCCTTATCCGTCTGGAAACTAGCATCTGTATACCCACGTATTACCATATCTCCTTCTCCATATATTAGGAACACATCCTTAGTTCTTCTTAAGTACTTAAGGATTGTCTTGACAGCCGCCCAATGATCTATTCCTGGATCCGACTGGTATCTGCTTGTGACGCTCAAAGCATGCGATACATCGGGCCTTGTACATAACATAGCATACATGATAGATCCTATCGCGGATACATAGGGAATCTTATTCATGCAAATCCTCTCGTCTTCTGTGCGCGGACACATAGACTTTGAAAGGTTGATCCCATGCCTGATGGGAAGGTAACCTTTCTTGGATTCCGACATGCTAAACCTTTTTAGCACTCGGTCTATATACGTAGACTGCGAATGACCAAGCAACCATTTTGATCTATCTCTATAGATTCTAATCCCAAGGATATAGGTTGCTTCTCCCAGGTCTTTCATGGAGAAAGTTTTGGACAACCAAATTTTAACTGTCTGTAAAACTGATATATCGTTTCCTATAAGTAATATGTCATCGACATATAATACTAGGAATACGACAGTACTCCCACTAACCTTCTTGTACACACAAGGTTCGTCAGGATTTTGTGAGAAATCAAACTCTTTGATTGTCTCATCAAAACGGATGTTCCAGCTCCTAGATGCTTGCTTCAGTCCATATATGGATCGTCGAAGCTTGCATACTTTGGTTTTATCAACCGATGTGAAACCTTCAGGTTGTATCATGTATACATCCTCAAGCAGGTTTCCATTGAGGAAAGCTGTTTTCACATCCATTTGCCATATCTCATAATCATAATGAGCTGCTATGGCTAGGAGCATCCGAATGGATTTAAGCATAGCTACTGGCGAATAGGTTTCGTCATAATCAATTCCTTGTTTTTGACGATATCTTTTTGCCACTAATCTAGCCTTAAAGGTAACTACATTACCTTCCATGTCGGTTTTCTTCTTGAAAACCCACTTGCACCCTATGGGCTTAATCCCTTCAGGTAGGTTAACCAAGTCCCATACTTGATTTTCGTACATGGAATCCATTTCCGACTTCATGGCTTCAAGCCATTTGTCCCTTTCTAAACTTTTCAGAACATCTTCATAACTGATAGGTTCGTCATCGCTTATGAGTAACACGTCGTTCGATTCACTTATGAGAAATATGTATCTCTCTGGAATGTTACGTGTCCTATCAGACCTACGAAGAGGTGGTGTTGTTTTAGGTTCAACTGATAGCTCATCATTATGAGTTATTGGTTGTGGGTCTAGACTAGGTGTCTCTGTAATGTCTATTGGAGTTTCTTGAATTTCATCAAGTTCAATGCCACTCCCACTGTTTTCTTGTAAAAGAAATTCTTTTTCCAGAAATACAGCATGCCTTGAAACAAACACCTTTTGTTCCAAGGGATGATAGAATTGGTAACCCTTCGTTTCCTTAGGGTATCCAATAAATAGACATTTATCAGACTTAGCATCCAATTTGTCTGATATTGTCCGCTTCACATAAGCAGGACAACCCCATATCTTAAGGTGAGTTAAGTGAGGTTTCTTACTATTCCATGTCTCATATGGAGTAGTAGAGACTACCTTGGTCGGGACTCTGTTTAGCAGGTAAACAGCTGTCTTAAGTGCATAGCCCCAAAAGGATTTTGGAAGAGTTGCATGATTCATCATCGACCTAACCATGTCCATCAAGGTTCGGTTGTGCCTCTCAGATACACCATTATGCTGTGGTGTATACGGCGGAGTCCATTGGGACAATATCCCATTGTCCCTAAGATAATCTTGAAACTCTTGACTTAAGTATTCACCACCCCGATCAGATCGAAGTATCTTAATACTTTTGCCAAGCTGTTTCTCTACTTCATTTCTGAACTCTTTGAATTTCTCAAAAGCTTCAGATTTGTGTTTCATCAAGAACACGTACCCGAATCGTGAGTGATCATCGATAAAGGTGATGAAGTAGCTATAGGCTCCTTGTGCAAGAGTTGACATTGGTCCACATACATCAGTATGTATTAGACCAAGCAATTCTCCCACTGGATTACCTTTTCCGGAAAAGGGTAATTTGACCATCTTGCCTTTTAAGCATGATTCGCATGTTTCAAATGAACCGGGTTCAAATGATTCCAGAATTCCACATCGGTGTAATTCGGTCATGCGTTTCTTACTTACATGGCCAAGACGACAATGCCACGTGTAGGAGTCTATTCGATTATCTATTCGAGCACGTTTGTTGCTAACTTCGATATTGAAAACGTCACCGGATAAATCTAACGTGTAGATACCATTGCATAAAGTTCCATTTCCATAAAGAACGTCATTTAAAGTTATGTAACAACAATTGTTACTAAAAGTTAAATGATAACCCTTTTCATTCAAACATGAAATAGATACAATGTTCTTTATTAACGATGGAACAAAATAACAATTATCCAATTCTAAGATACGTCCAGTAGGGAGCTTTAGCAAATATGTTCCGATGGCAATAGCAGCAATCTTTGCTCCATTTCCAACTCGCAAATTCGCTTCTCCTTTGACGAGTCTTCTTCTATTCCTTAGCCCCTGTATGTCATTACATATATGTGAGCTACACCCAGTATCAAGTACCTAGGTATTTGAGGAAATAGAGTGACATTAAATAACGAAGATACTTGAAGAGGATGGGGCATCGGATGCCTTCTTCTTCAAGGACTCAAGATAAACCTTGCAGTTTCTTCGCCAGTGACCCTCCTTGCCACAGTGATGGCAAGTGCCTTTTAGGGTATTTTCAGTCTTTTTGGCCTTTTTCTTCTTTCCCTTATTCTGTTCTTTGGCCTTCCTCTTAGAACCTTTCTTCGAGGAACCAACTAACAGTACCGTCTTTTGATCCTGCTTCATAGAAGGCTCTACAGTCTTCAGTAGGTTAAGCAACTCAGGAATGGTAGTCTCCAACTTGTTCATCCGATAGTTCATCACAAATTGTGAATAACTTTTGGGCAAACAATGCAGAATTAAGTCAACACTTAGTTCATGATCCATTGCAAAACCGAGTGTGCTCAGTCGCTCAATGTACCCCGACATCTTTTACACAAACTGTGAGGCAGAAGTGCCTTCCTGCATCTTAGAGGTGAAGAGGAGTCTGGAGACTTCGAACCTTTCGGATCTCGCCTGTTCTTCAAATAACTCATGAAGATGGAAGATGATGGTATAAGCATCCATATGCTCATGCTGCTTTTGCAGCTCAGGTACCATAGAGGCTAGCATGATGCAACTCGCAAGTTCAGAATCGGTCACATGTTTCTGATAGGCCACTAACTGGTCTGGAGTTGCACCTTCAGGAGGACGGTTGGGAAGTTGATCTTCAAGGACATAAGCAAGCTTCTCTGCCTTGAGGACTATCCTCAGGTTTCGAAGCCAGTCCATGAAGTTCGGCCCGGTCAGTTTATTGGTGTCCAAAATGGAACGCAAATTCAGAGAAGACATGATCGAGTGATTAACCTAGAATTACAAATTGAGCTTATGTGAGAAGAATGATTAAAGAATGTATCAACATACATTAATAATAATAAAAAATCCTATTTATTTTTCAAATTGAATAACCCTTCTTATCAATTCGGGAGATCGTAGGAACATCTCCAAATAGGTTGATATCCAACCATAGATAAGAACCACCATGGCTGTGGCCATCAAGTTTTTCTTAGCTATGAAGGTAGGTAATTATACCGATTACATATCACATATATGTAATTATCACTTTATGCTATCAACTAATTGAATGTTTGCATAAATCATTGGGTTGTTAACTCATTAACAAGTATGCAACAATATACATAGCACCCAACTGCACCTCTCTTTACATCGACCTTGGCTGTGGCACAACAAATCGATGCTCCAAGCTTAAGGCTGACTCATTAATCAAGAAATAGTTTTAATATGGTTGGAGTTCATTCAACCATTTAGTCAGGCTTGGATGTGTCCAACAACCAAAACTAAGGATTGATCTCTGACTCCAATTATATTATTCATAAACTAATTCCATGGTTTGAACATGTTGAGGTTCAAGCCGGGCATGAATGTGTCCATCAACCCAAACGAGAAACAAAACTCCGATTCTAACCATATTAATGGAAGGTGTTGGCCTTAATATTTTGTAAGGGGTTTTGGGTCTCATCCTTTCCTTTTGGTGCACATTCATGACATATAATTATGTCATGTCTAACGATTTCCTTAATAAAGTATGTATGTGACTTAATTTATCAAGTCTCATTAATTGAATTAGGAACCGGATTTCCTAATTCTAATTTCATACTTTATTAAAAGAATTGTTTTGGGAAACAATTTCCTAAATTGTCATAATCAATTTCGGAAATAATATGTTTAAGACTTTGATTTCTCTAAATCAAACCTTATTAAATTAAGAGACAATTCCCTTAATTCAACCACATATTATTTTCATGAAATCTCATTTAAGAAAACTCTATAGGAAA
>JAGFNQ010004091.1:229610-380495 GCA_024364735.1 Boesenbergia rotunda | reverse complement strand
CACATTGCTAAGCCAAGAAAGGTGGAATGCCTTATATATCAATCCATTCCTACCATGCTTAGATGGCTTAGGGGGACCTACACGCATGCGCGGGTTGAGCCCAAACCAGGTGGTTTCAGGGGGTCTGGGCCGGAAATCCATAAACCGGGCGCGACGCGCGCGATTATCGCGCACAGGGGGGGTGCAAATCCCCAGCCCGTGAGCCTCACGCTTGCGGGCGGCCCGATTTGGTTTTGCAGATTTCGGTTCGGTTTGATTCCTAAACCAATTTAGATTGGTTTTATTTTTTCTTTCCTTTTATTTATTTTTTATTCTTTTTTTGAGAAACGTGCCCTTCCCAGCGGCGCTCGACGCGACTCCTCGCTTCTGCGTGGTCGCGATTCCTCAGAGAGAAGAGGCAAAGGTTTGCCTCTTCAGATCTATAAAAGGAGAAGGGGAAGAAGCAATTCACTCATTCACTGCTTTCTTCTCTTCTTCTCCCTCTGAGCGATCAGCAGTTTTCGCTTTTCGTCTTCTACGATCGATTTTTGGGTCTTGAGGCTTCGCCTTGTGCGATCTGAGGTTGTCTCCGCGGGCAGCGATCGTCTTGGAGTGCACCTACGACGCTGAGTGGTTGTCGGATCTTGGGGGAGTTTTGCCGGGAGCCTTTGCACCGTAGGGCGGCAATCAATTCTCTAAAGACAGTCGGCACGCCGGCGCTTCAACCGGATAACTATTTCTAACTCGGCTCTTTACTTATCAGATTCTTGCATATCTATATTTATTGTCTACTTAAGTGCCTGCTTTATTAAATTTTTATACAATTTTAGAGAATTGATTGTACCTAAGTAGACATGTTAAATGTTAGAATGTCGGGGTCTGATGAGGCTAGCGCCAAACCCGAGAGGTTTTCCGGGCAAAATTTCAAATGTTGGCAACAACGAATGAAATTTTGGCTTACTACGCTGGGGCTTTTCTCAGTTATAGAATCGGATCCTCCTTCACCTGATGAAGAAGAACCTGCCCGTAGTGCTTCTACTGAGAGGTTTAAACAGAGGGATTATCTCTGCCATGGGAGAATCCTGTCCGCCCTCTCAGACGTATTATTTGATGTGTACTGCTCTACAACCTCGGCCAAAGAGTTATGGAAATCTTTGGATAAAAAATATAACTCCGAGGACTCTGGTTTAGAGAAGTACACTGTGGGGAAGTTCTTAAACTTCAAAATGGTTGAGGGTAGATCTGTCATTGAGCAGACCCATGAATTTCAAATTTTGATTCACGGTCTTGCCGATGGAGAAATGCCGATACCCGAGAAACTTCAAGTCTTGTCTATCATCGAAAAGTTGCCTCCGAGTTGGGAAGATTTTGGCATGACACTTAAACACAGGAGAGGTAAAATCTCTCTTGAAGATTTAATGATTGCCTTAAATATCGAGGAAGAACATCGGAAGCAACATAAGGATGATGATAAGGGGATACCTATGGAATTTGCTCCAAAGGCAAATGTGGTGGTCTCTTCTGACAAGAACAAATTCAAAAACCAAAAAATGAAAAACAAAATGAAACCCAAACCAAAGGTTCAGAAGAAGCATGGGACTAGGCCGTGCTGGGCTTGTGGACAAGTTGGACATTTTGCCAAATTCTGTCCTGAACGGAAGGACAAGAAGAAGAACCAAGGCAATGTGCCCAACACCAAGGCGCAGGTCAATGTTGTGACTAGCACCAGCAATGGGTTCGTTTCCATTAACCCCGAACTAAATTTGATTTATCAACCCAATGAGTGGTTAGTTGATACAGGTGCTAATGTGCACTGTTGTGCTGATCGCTCTGCCTTCCTTACTTATCAGGTAATTGAAGGCACTTCCGTAACCATGGGGAATCATTCTGCAGCCAGAGTGTTAGGGATTGGACGAGTTGACTTGAGATTTACCTCAGGGAAGGTCCTGTCACTGCATGAGGTGCATCATGTTCCAGCGGTCCGACGGAATTTGATTAGCGGGTCAAAATTAGTTCGTGCTGGTTATGAGCTAAACTTCAAATGTGGACTAAACACATACACATAAATATTTGAAATTCCATCAAAAATCAACACAATGAACGCATTCAGGTTTAGATGCTTGAACGTGTTCATCGCGTCCATTTTAATAAAAATGCGACATGATAAGGTATCCTTAATTGATTAGAGATGCCACTATACTCCTAATCGATTGGGGGGCTAGGCTCCCCCTAATCGGGGGAGGGCTGCCCCTTCCCCCAATCGATTGGGAGAGACAACGGTTACCTAAACAGCTAGTAAACTTACCAACGGTTACTTCTAAACGGTCATTAATGACTATTTTAATTTAAAAAAATAAATTTTTATCTATAAATACTTATCACTTTACACAATTCTTATGTCAATCTTCAAACACCTTTCTCCCTTTAAGAATCATTCTCATTTCAATCTTTAAATATCTCACTCCCTTCCTTTAAAAATTTCCTCTTTATTATTTTCCTCCAAAATGGATAAAATAATCGAGAATTTTTTAGAAAATATCTCTCCAAAATTCTAAAATTCCACCAAATTATCAATATTTCCCATATTCACCAAATTATCCACATAATTCATACTTACCAAATAACCATATGGTCCATATCTAACAAATTATCCATATAATCCATATTCACAAAATTATCCATCTAATCCATTTGCAACCGATATGACTTTTACATCTCCGACAAAAAGTGATCCATTTACTCCGACTTTTGTTCTAGGGACTCAATTGTCCGATCGTGAATCTCGAATTGAAGTTGTTGATTAAGAGAAGGCGGATTCTAGCACCGCGGGTAGAAGAAAACGATCAACATGAAGTAAGACTGAAGACGAGGTTTTGGCTAGATTATTTGTCACTATCAGCGATGATACAATTATCGGCAATGATTAGAAAATGGATGCAATGAGAATCATCCTCAAGATACACCCAACATGTCACGCCCCTAAGAGCTCATGTACAGCAGACACTTGAAGCATAAGTACAAAGCCTACACGACCACCACTATCCATCAGCCGACACGGCTGACAATGTAAACATAAAAGTAAAGACATGACATCACAGGAAATAAAATTCGTGTACCGGCACGACTTACAACAACAAACAACAATAAAGGTCTCAATGCCATACAAAAATACAATCCATGACACAACGAAAACAAAAGCAACATATGCAAATGGAAAAAAATAGCATATCGACAAATACAATACAAAACAAATACGAATCATCTCGAAATAGAAGAACTGGGATAGGTTGTCGGACACTCCAGACGATTATCCTGAAATAAAAAAAACATGGCTAACGGGGTGAGTCCAAAGAACTCAACGAATATACATATTTGATATACAAAGTAAATTATACTAATAGTAAGAGTCTAGCTAACTCAATATCAGGTGCGGTAATAGAAAATGCAAAACTGAGAAACTATAAAGTAAGCATACTAGTGTCAAACTATCTCGGTAACATACAGGACAATATCCTTAATACCCCATCACGAGTAAATCAAGGTCACCGGCTGAAATGCATATTACTACCTGTAATACATGTCAAACAATGCAACATCCAAGTGCAGCAAACACAAACAAAATATAATCCATGTATCATGCATATAATGCAATGACATGGTCACTCCTGTCACCAGTCAGCTATCATCACAAGTCATAAGTAAGGATGCTGACAGAAGTACTCATCCGAGTATAGGGCTATGACAATTGTACATAATTTGTCATCACTACTTCTGAGTGACCGAGTGGACAGGATGTTGGTGAAGTAAATACTCCTACCCCATGTCATATGGGGAGATAAATCTCTCATCTCCCCATATCACCGGAAAGAGGAGGGGCTCCTACCTGCTACTACGCTTCAGTGCCACTATCCATGATTGACCGAGTGGAGCAACACAGAGCAACTGTAGACACTCAGAAGGGTTTCTAACACTGGACACACCCTCCGGTGTTCACTACCCATGAGTGGTTGTGTGCACACCACATGATCTGACGGTCCGACTCGACCACAAGGGAGTCTAGGATCGCCAGCTATACAATAGTGCAAGTATGGTACATAACACTAAACGTATGCAATGTCCAACCAAAAGACCTACCTAGAATCTAAGACATGCATAGTTCTAAATCGTAAATCATGATCTAGAAGTAAACTACCAGAACACATGCAAGGTACTACTAGTGATCAATCCTTACCGTGTACAAGTTATACGAGAGTAAATAGGAAGCATCTCAAAGTCAAGCTAACCGATGGAAGTATACAAGAACATGTAAGTAATAGAAACCTACAACTATCATAACAAATCATGCATATAAATGTGACAATATCTAAAATAGATAAGTCGAAGGTACCCGTATCTAATATAGCAGTTCGAAAGCGAAGGGAATTTCCCATCCAAAATAATATCCGCTGAAGATCAATCAGTGTCCTGCATCAAAAGATATGGTATAAGCTATCATAACAAATGATACTAACTAAAGTAAATACCAAGTTGTATCCAGATTAACCCCACAATTGATATTTGGTTTAATCCCTTACCCTAACCAATGACCTGGTTAGGCCAAGTAGCTGAATTAGGTTGTACCTAGGTTTAACCCAAAATCCAACCTACACTCTTAAGTGCCACAAGACACAAGCTACAAGAGAAGCATCCGATAGCTGTGAATAAGATCAATGTTCCATCCTTAAAGCTTATGGCAAGAGTTCAAAATCAACACCCAAACTAGAACCCTCACCACCATCACTCATAGCTGCCAAACAGAGGCAAGACAAGATCTAAAACAAACAGCCCAAAGGAAAACCCCCACGGCAATCCCCAAAAAAGGATACATCAAGGACAGATCAAAGAAAACGAAGAGTTACTTGAACATTCCAAATTCCTACAATAGATTTATCCAACCTTTGAAAGAACAATTCACTACAGCAATCCACAAGAGCAGTAACTAATCCAAAATAGAGGTATAAAACAATACAAACCCAACTCACGACACCATGCATTGAATCAATGAGCTCCAAACACCTTCCAAAACAGAAATTGCTTATTGGAAATCAAAAAATCCTCAACACCACAGTTCACAGTGTGAACAAAACCACTATATGGGTACACCATAGAAAACAATGATCAGAGCAAAAACATGAGATCAAATCTAAGATCTTTAACCAAACCAAGTATCATATTGTAAGATCCAAACCTCAGATCAAAATCCAAAGAATCAAATTCCACACAATTCACAGCAAGAGCTGGAACACCAAATCTGAAGTTTCAGAACAGAGCTACCAAAGCACAAAACAAGGTATAGGTTTAAGCTAAGAACAGAAATATCATCCCCGATTCTATCCAATCTAATTATCCACTTCATCCTAGATCAATCTTAATTAACACTCTTACCTTCTATAATGTGCCGACAAGGTTGCTCTCATGGATCTAGTGATTCCAGCCACCGAGGAGGAAGAAGATAAAAACAAATCTCAGATCCTCAATTGTGCTACAATCCATGCCACCCCCTTGAACGCATTTTTGCTGGAAACCTCTAGATCCAAGAATCAGCCTTATCTTGTGATTGACAAGAGAATAGCTACCCTACTTACACGAGATCAGGTGACAAACCTTACCTCCAATCGAAACCCCCTTGTGTTGGAAACCCTCGGGAGAAAGACTTGCGGGGTCACCGGAGCCAGTTGGAAGGGGTGACAACAAAGGATCGAAGAAAGAGAAGAAGAAGAGGAAGAAGGTGTCGCAGCTTTGATCTCGCGATCTGCCACAGGGAGAAGAAAAGGGAAGGAATTAAAGGGTTGGATTTTTGCAAATAAACCCTCGATCTTATTTTTATTTACTTGAAACCCTTATGTCTAGGTTTAAGCAAACAACCTCTTATTTTTCAGTATTTTACACAACAAAATGCAAGTATCATACGATCACACTGACACACAATATCATACAAAAAAAGGTATATCACTTCAATGCACATTACAATAGTGTTTATAGTACATATCGTAACAACCACAGTGATGAGGATATATTACGGTTTGCGTATGAAAAATATCGTGAGGAAAATAATGACATTGCATTTAATCTCGAGTATGTGTGGAGAATCGTAAAAGACCGTTCAATGTTTACTCCACAGTCCATTGATCTCCTTGTTGGCACGAAGAAGGCAAGAACTTCAGAGTCAAGAGCAAGCAACATCTCATCTAACCAAGATGCTAGTCTATATGTAGACCTAAATGAAAAAGAAACTCATCCAATGAGTCAGAATGCAGCAAAAAAAGAAGGAAAAGACAAAATGAAATCATACATTAAAGGTATGACATCAAATTTAGATAATATATTTGTAAAGTTTATGGAGTATACAAGCATAAAAATAGCTAAATTTAGAATGAAATAAAAACAACTCGAAGTTGATGAGATGAAAGCAAAAAATTACAGAAATGAAAGCAAAGACTGCCTTAGCCAAGGTTCAATTAAAGAAATATGCAATTCTTTCGAAGAACACTTCGCAAATGACACAGGAGCAACTTGTCATCCATCAAATTAGTTGTTGGAATATAGCCATTGTAATATAGCTGTTGGAATGCAACCGTTGATAAAAATAAATAAATAGACACCTTGTGCTCTACAATTTTTCATTCTTCAAGTAGTTGACGAATTTATTTCCTCTTCATTCATCATTCTTCGATCATTGTGCTCTACAATTCGTCATTCTTCATTAACTCTGAATTCGTTTCCTCCAAATATTTCTCAATCTTCAAGTAGCACTACCTCCGACATGTGAAGATAAAGTCTATGTTGAAGATGTTGACGAAGCTTATGATCTGGGGAATAAGCTAATGTCATTGATACTTTAACAAAACCAACAAATAATTGAAGCATATCAAAGTAATAACGAGATGGGGCAAAGAAGAAGGTTCATTCAAAGAAATCATGAAGACGGGCATGTGAGGCTCTTCAATGATTATTTTTTCACAAACCCAGTATATCCAGATCAAATATTTCTAAGACGATTTCTCATGAGAAGAGATTTATTTTGTCACATAGTGAATGCACTTGAGAGTCGTTCATTATTTTTTCAGTAGAGGGATGACACTGCTAGTAGACAAGGCTTGACACCACTACAAAAATGCACAACTGTAATTCACCAATTAGCTTATAGAGTCTCAGTCGACCATCTTGACGAGCACGTACGCATGGGTGAATCAACCGTCATCCAATATCTTTTCAAGTTCTGCGTTTATATGGTTGAACTCTTTGGTGATTAATACTTGAGAAGGTCAAATGTTAATGATGTTCAAAGCCTTCTTCAATTGCATGATGAGAGGCACAGGTTCCTTGGAATATTAGACAGTCTTGATTGCATGCATTGGGAATGGAAAAATTATCCAGTTGATTGGAAAGGTCAATTTACATGAGGTCATGGATCACTAACAATCGTGCTTGAGCGGTCACGTCTCATGACTTGTGGATATGACATGCATTCTTTAATGTCGCTGGTTCACATAATGATCTTAACGTGTTGTATAAATCTTCCATATTCAATAACGTCTTGCAAGGAAATGTCCCGGAGATTAATTTCACAATCGACGACACTTAACATAAGAAGGGGTATTATCTAACAGATAGAATATATCCGGAATGAGCTACTCTTGTGAATGTTTTTCCTTGCCCGGAAGATCCCAAGAGGAGATTGTTTAAGAAAAGACAAGAGACGGTAAGAAAAGATGTTGAATGAGCATTTGGGGTGCTCTAAGTTTGATGGACAATTGTCAGAGGTCCAACTCATTATTGGTATAGAAAAAAAAGTTAAAACATATTATGTTAGTATGCATTATTTTGTACAACATGATTGTGAAAGATGAGAGGGATTACGTGATAAATTAATACAATGATGAAGGTGACGAGCCCCACAACTCATCCAAGGCTCAAATCGAGGATTTCATGACTATCTCCGAATAAATTTCTAACTACGTGACAGTCATGCGCATCACTAATTTTATGCCGACTTAGTTGAATATATTTGATCATGATACAACAATAATATTCGAATTTATATTTTATAGTTTTGCTTTATGTTTAATTTATATATTATTTTTTAATTATATGTAAGTTTGTTTTTTTTACTTTTTCATTTCGAATTTATAATAATATTTTAATCTCAAATAATAGTAAATATATTTAAAAATATTATTATTTATTTTAAATAATAATCATTTAAATTACGTAAATAAAATTAAAAAAAAAGAATATGTATATGAGAAAATGTATATGCGAAAGAATGTGTATGCGACATATGAACCCAAATAATGGATGTTAAATGTTAAAGGTGTTTAAAGACTGTTTATAAGTGTGTTGAGGCGAGCATGCGGGGCCCATAGAAATGAGATCGCCCGCAGGAAAGGATCATTGGGTTTTGATTGAGTGTAGTGCCGATAGTAAAATAAATGGATTAAGGTGTGCGGTGTTGGGTAGTAGTTTGAGTATGTGGGGATTACACGTTTGCGGGAGGACATGGAAAATCAACACTTGGTGGACCCTATCCGGAGGGACGAAGAGCCGAGTGGAGGGAGAGGAGCTCCCCATACGGGGCATAGCCGGGAAGTGACCGGGCACCGTGCAAGAGGTCGGGAAGGCCAGGGTGGGCAGTCGTGGATGAGGGCGTAGCGAGGGGGTTGATGATGGTCGATGAGATAACCTGAAGGCAGGTCACAGCCGAAGGGAATACAGGGCTGGAGCGGCTGACGGAGGGCGGACGGACTAAGCCCGAGGGAGGTGACTTCGCAAGACTGCCCAATGGGCAGCAGACCTGAAATGGACATCGCTGGCAGGGAATGTAGGAATGAAGTCCTAGGATAGCCATGGGAAAGCCTGAGTGGGATGAGTGAGATAGAGAAAGATAAGGCCAAGGGAGCAGATATGGAAACCTGAGGAGAGGTTGATCCAGCTGGGTAGTGGGACAAGGAGGCAGTCGACTGGCCAGAGGAAGTCGACTGCCAAAACCTACTGAGAGGTTGCAGCTTCGGGACCAGCGACTGGCCTTGGGGTCAGGTCCGCTGGAGGATATAGCCCAAAACTAAGCCGTTGGGGCTAGGCTGTTGACTAGCCGTTGGCCAACATTTACTAGCTGGGGTCAGTCGACTGCCCTAGGGGCAGTCGACTGCTGCGGGCTGGACAGCATTGCGAGGCTGTCCTTTACTCTTATAAAAGGAGGACTGTTTGGCTCAAGGCAAACTAACGGTTCTTGTGGTGTAACGAAAGTGCCTGGCTTAGTGCCAAGAGTCCTTAGCCCTTCCGTCCTCTAGTAATTACTTACATCTTGTAAAGAGGAAGAGGCACAAGATTGTAAAGGTTTTCTTCCCACCTTGAAGGGAGGGTTTCATAGTGGGAGGTGGGTGAACTCGTGCGGATCCCTTCGGATTAGTCACCTTTAGGGGGTGGATTACCAAGTAAAAACACTGTGAGTTAGCATTGTTTGTATTCTATATATTATATTGTGCTAACCGTCTTGTAGAGAAAAGTCGAGCCATCGATCCTAACAAAAGGAATGTGAGAAAATCAAGATATTAATGTTATTATATATATATATATATATATGATATATGACTATTACTGATAGTCTTAGATGGGTAGTCTATTATCTAATATATCATTAATACGATGATGTCAAGCATACATCATGCTGACTTGGACAAACTGTGAATAAATTCAGCTGTAATTTTACAGTTGACAAACAAAACCTCTGCCATTATATTATTGAATTGGAGAGGTACAGTCACAGTACAGTGTCCGTTGATCATGCATCAGGAGGAACACGTACCTAACACAGCGTCGGCTCATGCATTTTATAAATTAAATCAGTTAAACAAAAATATATAAATGAATTGAATGCATTTTAAAAATTGAAAATTTAGAAGAAATTGAGGTCTGAATTGCAATAATCTATCAAAATGGAATATGGACAAAAATAAAATAAAATATTTATGCTCCTCCTCCCCCTCCCACCACCCACCACACTCTCTCTCTCTCTCTCTCTCTCTCTCTCCTCCCTCTCTCTCTCTCTCTTTTCTCTTCTCTCCCTCCCCCTTCAAATACACTCGTCCCGAGACAATTCGGTTATAAAACGTTGACTTTTATATCGGAATCTCAAGTTTGAGAGTCGTCAATCGTATACGGATAAAAATCTATCTACTGGCGAATCTTAGACCTGGGCCTTTAGACCCCAGTAAAATCGTTGATTTATCCTCTTAATAAATTTCGTAAATGGACCGACACCGAGATAAAAAACGGTTATCAATTTTTTTTCAAATACACTCAAAGATATCTAAATGTCTCATTGGCAATTTTGTTGGTTAAACAAATCGACGATAAAAAGTATTTTCTTAATCAACTTTCACAAAACAATAAATATTTCTGATAAATATTGTCCATAACATGCATTAAGATTGAACTATACCATTACTTTAAATTAAGATTTAATTGGGACTTATATATTAAAAAATTGATTTAATATTACTTTCATAGCTCAGTTGGTTAAAACATCTGTCTTGGGAGATCTTGAGTTTAAATCTCAATGAAAGCATTATTTTTAATTTGATTTGGTTTAATTTTAATTGAATACTTACCTGATAAGACATACAATTCATATGAAATCAAAAAGTATAATTTATATATAAAACTAACAACTATTCAATAATAAAATTAATTTTAGATTCCTACTATCAAAATAGATGAAAATTCAAGAGCATCAAACTAACAATTAACCCCTAAATAATAATAATAAATAAATATAATATATGTTTTCTAAAATATCAAAATCTAAAGGCTAGAAGAGGAGGGAAGCTAGGTAAATGATTATGTTTACGCGCCACAAGTTAAAGGAGGAGAAATTTGTTGTAGTTTTTTATTATTATAAAATAAATTTATTTTATTAATTAAAATTTTTAGAGTATTACTAATCATTTTTTTCAAAATCGCCCTGAGGATAAATATTAGCACAGTTAATATTTACAGTATTACTTCAATAAGATGATAGATCTTACGTTAATTTTTAATAAATTTAAAATAAATCTAGTTGGTACTTGATTTTTTTTATTAAACAAGTTATTATATTAGGACAAATGTCTTCCGTGAATATTTGACATCTTTAATATAAAAAAAAAAATAGTTGTGCTAAACTAAAATGATTTAGACGACGATAACACCTTTTCTCCAATAATTACATTTATATTTTAAAGCTTCTAGTATACGACACTCCACGTTCGGTTTGCTATAAAAAAATTAATAAAATTATTTTAAAGATAGAAATCGTAACAACTTTGATACGGAATCATTTCAATTAAAGTTTAAATAAGGCCACATGGACGAGTATTATCCATTATAATGAAATATACACACAAAGGCCCGACTGTTTGACATAATTAATTAATCTCCAAATTCATATAAAATTGAAGCAAAAAATCATCGTTTCTTAGATTTAAAAAAAACTCAATAAATAATAAAATGCTCGCCGAGTGAGAGGTAGCTTATTGTAAGAATCAAATTGATCCCGTCGAGGTAAGGTAGACTTTCAAAAGTGAAGTGGTACTGATAACTGCTTCCAGTTAATATCTTTCTTGTAAAAAAAGATGGTCGTCAATTCACCAGGAGAATTTCTGATAAGGTCCTCCGACGATCAAGTCAGTATCTGATGGAGAAGATGAAGCTGGAGAAGAAATAACTGTAAGCTAGAAAAATTACATATATCTGTAGGTGAAGGGAGGAAAATCTTATATAGTCGGGGAGCCGACAGTCTTTGTCCTATTTCTCCACATTTTATCTAATGTGGGGACAGGATCAGGGGTCACTGTCAGTCTCGCCGACCGACGCCGCCTCATCCTGACTTATGCAGGGAACGCCGTGGTACGGGTTGCCAGAGTTTGTCAGGAAGGTACTGTGTCAACGGATATCCGTGATTCGAACACAAGTGGTGTCAGGCCCGAGCCAACCTGCGCCGACTCTGGTACTACCTTTATCAGTGTGGTGTCAGAGGGTAGGTACTGCCACGGATAGCGATAACTCCCGAGTCGAAGCGCACCAAAAGGGTGCGCCGACCGGTTACCTCGAGTGAAACCTAGCTATGCAGCTAATGACATACCGATCAGAGCATTTGTGCCACACCGAGTCGTAGGGTACTCGAACCTAGCTCGACCGACTCATCCTTCGGAAAATAGGATTATAACACAGGGAGGGTGCCGACCGGGTGTCGACTGGGTGCTGACCAGCTGACATTAGGTCGAACATTCGGTGTTTTCCGCTGGGGCTAATTCAGATTGTACCCGGTTAATCCAATCGGGCGACCCGACCCGAGTGGGACTCGAGCCAATGGTCATCCACAACGTTTCATGCCCTGCCACACCGGGCTGTCGGAGCTCTCCCTGGCAATGAACCTATCTTCATGAGGATGTCATGACTAGCCGATCGGGCTACACTTAAGTTAAGTCGGGATCACCAAATTAAGAATAAAAAAAAGCCCACCAGTAAGATGAATATTTGGATCAGCCACCTACCTACCCATTCATCATCTCCAAGAAGTGATATTAACCGACAGAGTTGTAGCTAGAATTTGAAGACACTCATTCATTTATCTAAAAACAAATAATTAATTTTTAATAATAATAACATTTTTTTTATAGTAGATAGACCGCATTTCTCCAGATAATCTATCGGAAACACTCGCAGTAAGTTTTCCATGCCCAATTTCTGATGGCTCCACTTTGTTCTTCCAATCAATATCGATGGCAAGTTGCACCGCTAAGAAGATGATTCATTAATTTAATGGTTATATTTCTCTTAAGCAACGTAATTGCATCAATGTCATAAAGGGCAAAAGTAAATTTGCTTTACCTGAAAGCAATCAAACATCTGGGAACCTCCTCTGGTCGTCTACTACTTCAAGAACACGTACCAGAAGCCACCCTGAAACACAAGTTTCTTCTGGTGCCAATTCTCATCATGCTCACAATATTTTTATTTATTAATCTATGAAATTAAGAAAATGGACATAACAAAACAAAAACAACTGCGTGCAGTAAGTTCAATTTATTGCCTGAAGCAATATATAAATAGTAGCCCTGTTTTATAAAAAATTGGAGTAGGTCACATGGACAGGAAGAAGAAGAAGGTGGTCCTTCAACACACAAAAGCTAGCTTTGCTCTGAATCTTGGAACTCGACTCACAAGTTCCACACTCCTCTAGCTTTTACATCTAAAATATATATATATCAGAGAGACTCTGTCTGTTTTTGGTGCAATGAGAGACCGGCGAATGGATCGGTTCGCCATCCTTCCCTTCTCTGTTGGCTGCGTCTCTCAATCCAGCGTCGCAGTTTGTGAACACCAACCGAAGAGAGAGCAGGCTGCTGGGACAGCTACGCCAACATCGAGTAGTAGTTAACGTTGCGTTCTAGTTATCGATCTTTATTACTTGTTGTTCATGAAATCTAATTGATTGTTAACTGTGCGTGGTTCTCTGTAGGCGGGAGGCCGAAGAACTCCTTTGGCATCCTTCCGGGGTTCCTGAAGCTAGCCAAGAGCTTGTCCCACTACTTTGTGTTCGAGGAGGACGAAGAAGAAGACGAGGAAGAGGCGGAGATGGAGATCGGGTTCCCGACCGACGTGCAGCACGTCGCTCACATAGGCCTGGACGGGCTCAGCCGGACGCCCGTGAGGAGCAGCAAGAAGAGCGGCCGGGACGACGACATGGCGCCGCTCTCGGAGTTCCTTCCTCTTCCTTCCTTTTCGATGAAGCAGTTCGAGCTGGCCATGGCGGCGCAGGCCGGCGGTACTGCCGCTCCACCGCCACCCCACTGAGGCTTAATTAATTGCTTCTTTTCTTCAAAAACTACTGTTGCTAATAGATTTTCTGTCTGCCGATAACATTTTTGGAGTTCTTCTCTGTAATTTTCACCGTGAGTTTGGTGATGAACCTAACACTTTTGGGGTTCACGTGATTTTGGTTGCCCACCAGATAGATTTTTGGATTCGATCAGAGTTTAAATTCTAGTTTAAGCAAAGTGAGAGGCTGTTCTTGTTTGGACGTGGAACGCAACCACACAGGACTTTGTCTTTCGTGGCGAATCAAATAGAGATTCCGTGTCAGAGTTTCGTCAAAATGGATGCAGCTGAAAAAAAAAAAAATTAAAAAGACAAATGAATGAAGACTAGTCTACGTTTTTTGGTCATCGTAATCGAAAACGCTGGGAACAGTCTAGCCTACTCCGATGGCAAAAAAAAATTTTACATGTTCGTCGGATCGAATCACGGAACTGAGTTCGATAGTTCATCGTAACAAACCCAGGCTGGCCATGCCTGATGAGATTCGTCTCTTGAGGTTGAATGATTCACCGACGCCGGCGAAATTAATCGAGGGGGTAAGCCGAAGTACGTGCAAGTACAAGATGGAGGACAATAATGCAAACAGTGTTAATATCGTAACCTCACAATTAGTAATCCAACATTTTTCACTCGGAAAACTTACATATGCTATATGTCCTTTTACCTACTTTACATTCAATGCCATTGATCTTGCAAGTGAAGATACGCCCACACGGCAGGCTTGAATTCTTGTAGGATCTTTCAATTTTTTCAACCGCTTGGTTTAACACGCCGCTTGCATCTCCTAAACCCCATAGCAAGGATATGTGGGGCCGTGGGTTCTGCATCAGGAAACCAGTGAATAACTATTTAAAAACAGTTTTATGAGAAGCAATTATAAACTGAATGGTTGTTTAGGCAAGTCATCATCTAATTTGCATGATATTATGTAGACAAGTGATTATTTTCATACCAATTTGCGCAATAAGCTATGCAGCATTCATGAATAGTTCATGGCTCATGATCCGATTACAAAGAAAAAGGAAATGGCATGGATATTACCTTATAGAACTCGGGGAGACCATGTAATCTATATATCACATCTACAAACCGAATCTGCTTGGATATCTAAGAGAGAGAGAAAAAAATCAACATTAGCTTAAAAAGTTGCAAGAGCCTCCAATAGATATACAAGAATAACAATAAAATAAGATCTTTTAAACAGTACGTGAGCATCAAAACACAAAAAAATTGAAAACATCAACTATTTATCCAAACGTGGGTATCCTAAACTTTGTCCACTAAAGAGATAAGTTGGATTGAAAACAACTATTAAAGTGGTACTCACAAATCTGAAAGCTCTCATGGTCATCAAGCTGTGTAGCTTACAACTATTTGAAGTTATACCAATAACAGCAACCAAAATGTCATCTACATATAAAAGTAAATGAGCACACTGTATTCAATGTCATATGAAAAACACGTGCAAAATCTAAAATCCACTGACCACAGCCACAGGTGTTGGAATCACGATTGGAGACAGTGAGAGCTGAGAACAATATTGAGTATATTGTTACTTTCTTTTGCAATGAGGATTTCTGTTAACATGTCAGGCTCCTTCTAATCTCTCTTAGATTGTTCCTACTTCGGCCACTTGAAGTGAAAATGGAGAAAGAGATGGGGAAGATTGATATGGTAAAAAGAAAGGAATACAAAGCATCTGTGGTAAGTAGATTAGGATAGATAGATAGGTCTTCGTTGGTTTTAAGTAACTCATATGCAGCACATAAATAAGATAAACAGGATAATATTGAGAGAGAAAAAAAAAGCAAAATAGAGGCTGGTTAGGATTTGGGAAAGTACAGGAATAGAAATGCCTTACAAAAGGGCAATGTCAACCTCCTCCCTAAGGAGAATCTCTTTTTGGAAACAAAAAAAAAAAAAAAAAAAAAATAATATAAAAAAATAAAAAAAAAAAAAAAAATAAAAAAAATATATAAAATAATATATTTATAAAAATATATATCATACTATACCATGCTGACATACAAGATCCTCTCCATTTCAACAATTCAGTATTTATCCTACTAATTACATCATCAATTATCACCTTCTTATTAATATATACAAGCTACTTAAAATTTTTACTTGATGGGGTTTCATGTTCTTCATCTTAACTATACCTCTGAAAGACCAGCACCCATAACTTCAAGTGCAAGGAAAGAGCGTGTTTGTTCATCATTGACAAAGACATCCCACTTATTGAAATCTATAAAGTACCTGTCACTCATAAGAAGATTAATTTATTACTAAAGTAAAAGAGAAAATAAAGGAAACACTAAATTACATTTAGATCGTAAAGGAATGCAAAGAAATTGTAGATTTAGCAATGTACATGGTATCTAAATCCTTTAGAGTGTAGGATATTCACTGACCTTCTCTGTGATTGGAACCTTTGACGAAGCATAGCCACAATAGAATCAATTTGATGCGCTTGAATAGGAACTGTTCTTCCCAAACTAATATGGAATTCTCTTCCTAAGAGAATTTGCTCTAGTTTTGCATTGTCTTTGCATAACTCAGCAATAGGGAAGTCACAATCAACAGCACAAAGTCCAGGAACTAGAGATGCAATTTGTTTTATAAAAATGGCTAGCTGCATCCTAATTGGTGTTGGTATGAGAACTGCAAAACAAAATGTTCATAACTAAAATAATCAAAAGTGTGAAAGTTTCAAGAAAAACAAGTAACCATAAAAAATATTCAAGTTAAAGAAGCCTATCATATTATTCTCAGCATTTCATATGCAGGCAGTTTCTAGATCATCTGACTAAGTGCCTATCCTAGATTAGGCTATTTGAAACTCCATTGTAGAAGGCTTATCACACATTGACTCTATCGTTTGTAGATGGTAGGTGCAATCACTTGCACAATCCCTTTTCCTCTTTTTATTTTATATTTTATTTTTTTATCAACCATCTGCAATTATTTATTTTAACAAATTTTATATATTTCCTTATCCTTTCAGCTAAAATATTAGATAGCATATGGCTGTATGGACCAAAGCTTGACTCACAAACTACATGGCTTATAACAAGGTAGTCAGAGAAAGAGACAACTTTGAACACTTCTCTAAAGTGAAAAATAATTAAGCAGACAAAAGCTGGCTGATGGTACAAAACCTGGGATGTAAACATGAAGTGCATAATTTCCTTCAACATGAGGGAAGCTTCTGATGCGGCTTCCTTGAGTAGTTGATGAAAAATCTGAAACATGTGGGTTTGCATCAGCAATAGCACAAAATCAATGAAAAGGCTATCCGAAAACCTGGTAGCACATAAAAAGCAAAAAGTTGGCAATGATTTGTAACATTAGAAGGTGATTAGGATTGTTAATCTTGTTAACAAATAGGAAAAGGTGGAAAAAAAATTCATAGTTTAACAGTGAAAGGCATTGCCTTAACACGATTGAAATACCTAGTATTTATGCATTCTCTTATTCAAAATAAATAAAGAAAGAAAACAAATTTGCAGAAGCAATAAACCCAAGGGGAAGAGGCAATTGGATTCAGTTCATACTCGAAACATGCGAGTCAGCATCAAAAACCAGAGTCAAACTAACAACATCGGAAAACAAACCAGAGCCACCCTTCCCGTAGCGCAATAAAGTTGAATCCCTAATCCCGTCTATTTCTGAATAAGAGCCTTACTTCCAGAATCGAAATCAAAATTGAAGCAAACACAAACGGAAGAGGATAAATATTTCATACCAGGAAAATCGGGTGTTTGAAGGAGGTCGAGTGGCGGCGGCGGCAAGGACACCGGCAGAGGATGCAGCTGTTGACGCACCTCGCATGAGTTGATTTTAGCGCCATTTCTGCTGCTTATCGATTCGGCAGCAGGTGAATCATCTGTGTCCGACCCTTCGGAGTCGGCGCCGTATGTTGCCCTCAGCGCTTCCATTTCTCTCGTTCCTCGAAGCAGCGACGAACCCCTTACCATTGGCCTTCTAAAATATATTAATATATTATTCCGAAGAACATATTAAAATACGATGTCAAATTTAATTTTTTTATTATACCAATTCTTATTGTATTTTGGTAATTACATTATCTCCCATAATATCATATGAACCTAAACTTCTCAATAATTGTTCGATGAGTCTCGTAATTTTTCATTATATATAATTTTTTCAAAAAAAAACTCTCCATTAATTTTTTTAAAATAAAAATTTAAAAATTATTTTAATAAAAAAAAGGAAGAGTATGCCATGGAAAAAGCTTCTTCCCACTACGGGAGAGAGCTGATCACTTTCCATGGATAATCGTCGGCAATTTTTGTTTACCGACAAGTTATATAGTAATGACGAGACTCTAGCCGGACTATTTAAGGTTTATTTTTGCCTAGTCGATATATCATATTACCGGAACGACCATCAAAAATTATTGTGTGTCCATTGTATCGATAACTTTCGGCGAGCTAACCTTCAAATCAGTCGCAATTGTGATGTTATCGTATCACCGTCGAATCCACGAGAGTCTGATCGACGATTTCGACGATTCATCGTTTTCGAAGATACATCTTTCGGAACACGATAAAAATTATTGTTTTCGATCGTCGATGAATACGCGCTCGCCGATGAATGATACACAAGTACAAAGGTCGGTACAGATCCTGCTGAAGATCCGACCTATTCCATTCCTACACATAAGCAATAGGATCTCTCTTCAATTATGAGAGAGATCCCTCGTTACTGTTACTGTCATGTTAATAATGGATCTAGTGTATTTTAAAAACTAAACATAATTAAAAGTTATTCAATAAAAAATATTAAAGTAATTAATCTAAATTCAAGGCTTTCTCAATACTTAATAATGAATCCAAAAATTAAATAAAATCTCTTTTCACTCTGGTCATATTCTCTCAACATCTGAGAGCTATTATCCCGTCTTTCTTCCTTCTTTTGCTCTCTCAGGCGGATCATATTGGAGAATGATACATATAAAAAAAACTTTTTTGGCAAACCACTTTATTTATGAGAACAAGATAACTAAGACTTTTGATTAGGTATTTATATTGTTTAGGAAATAAAAGAAAATCCAAACAATACACTATTAACTTCTCAACGGTAACTCGCAGTTTTGATTGTGATTTGTAGAGCATCCAGTCTTCCCTTCTCAATTCAAACTTAATTAGACAAAAACAAAAAACAGAAGAGGTAAAAATATGTCGCCAATATATGCTATGCTTTGCTTCCATGCAAGAACGATATTAGGCCAGAAATACTCAATGGCACCTAGAGTTGCACCTTCCTGTCGAAGATCCAACTGAAGGGCATGGTAGGAGCTTGTTTGGCCTTAGCTTGTGCTCTTTCTTCGAGTCTTCTTATTCTGGAAGTCAAAGTGCAGACAAAATCCTGGGCCTTATTACCTTCACTAGAAAGACCAGTTAGATCAGCTATCTTCCACCTGTTAACAAGGAACTCGAGTATATCAGCATAGTCCTTGGCAGTGTATACACCCAACCGCTGAGCAACTGCTGAAAAGTGCTCAAAAAGGTTTTCATCTCGTCCGTCATACATTAAATGGGCTGGCATTGAGATCTTCTTCCTCATCATGTCTGCAAATCCAAGCACAGTGTCTTCAGGATCTATCTCAAACAGTTTCTCCACTATTTTAGTATATGCAGTCTCATGGCGCTTTTCGTCAGATGCAATTGTTCCACATATTTGAGCCAATTTGAGATCCCCATGTTGCTTGGCAAGCCTAGCAGTGTTTCCATGGGAAATGAAAGTAGCTCTCTCTTGAAATGAAGTGTATATGAAGCCAAGGTATGGATTATTCTCAGTACCTGGATCCTGAAATCAAGTGAATGGAAAATTGATAATTAAAAGGAGTAAGTATCACAAGTAGATATTACCATTCAATGTTCCTGTGCGTGCTGGCTAATTTTCAATGTATAAAATAATGCAATATTAAGCTCTAAAACTAATATCTGTTGATCTAAAATGAGTAAGCATCACAAGACCATTAAATAATGTTAACAATACTCTAATCTGTAATACTAGTGAAGCAGGTGGTCAACTCAACAGAGCAGATAAAACTGGGATAAAATTTCAAAGAAAGAAAACCCAATGGATGGATCAGTTTGTAAGAATCAAGGAGACCTAGCAGAAATAAACACATGGTAGCATTTCTATGCAGCCTCAAATGTCGCAGAAAAAAATACCAATACTATGTAAAGGGAAGTCAAACTTGAACCTAACCATAAACTATTATCAAGTAGATATTACCATTCCTGAGCCAATCAAATACTGAATCGTCTTCTCAATTTGCTTCATGTCCACTCTTCCAGAAAGATATAGGTACTTGTTCAGAAGGTCACCATGTCTATTTTCTTCAGCAGTCCAAGCCCTTGTCCAACTAGCCCAAGGAGTAGTGCTTGCACCTGTCTCATCTCGAACACCATCAAGGGTGTTCAGCATTGTTTGATATGTAGGGAGGGCTTCCTCAGTGATCATGTCTCCAACCAAGCAAACCAGATGATCATCAGGAATCTCCTTTGAGCGTTCTCTCAGTTCTTTGACTTCTTCATAAAATCCCTCAGAAGAAGGATCAGGCAGAAAATATTGTGGCTGCCAACATTTTCAACAGGCTTCAAATGCACCAATATATTACTTTCTGCCCAACCCTCCAACGACTTAAAAATCTCAATCTTCTTGGGAGGCAATGAATGAGTGACTTGAATATGCAAATCACGAGGTGGAGAGGGTTTGTTTTGAGTCTCGACTCTGAAACCATATAGCAAGAGCAATAAGGAAAAAAGCCTATAAAACATGTGAAGTTATCAACATCCATAAAATACTTAGATGTGAGATATCAAATAGTTTATTTTGGTAATCGTCAGTCTTTGTTTAGAAACATGTTAACCACGAGAATAAAATAGGTAACAAAATCTATCATTACACCAAAAGTTGATATATTACAATACCAACTTCCCAGGTGACAATAGCATTACTTGAAAGATTACCATGAGAAAGCAGAATGGATGTGGATGCATGAGTACTGTACAAGTGGGACCTTTTTTTCTGAAGCAACCAGAAAAAAAAACACTGTTTAAGTCGCAATTCCAATATAAGGAGGTTGCATAACAGTTGCTACAAGAAAGACTTGATGTTTCTAGGAGTGCAGGAACAAGGACCAGTGCATGAATAACTGATCCAGTATTACTGATGGAAGTATGCAGATAATATGAGGACGATAAACCAGCTTCAAAGTGCTATGCTCAACATACATAGTCAACTGCTCGGCATTTCCATCATATATATATATATGTGTGTGGGAAATTATGGATAATTACCATGTCATGCGGAAACTTGGAAATACTAAATGTAACTTTTCAAGAATCTACCAATTTCAGATTACGTGATCAACTTGAAGTTTTAAGCATACCAATTAAACGGACAAAGAAACACGTGGATAGAGTGCGAAATTAAAGGCAAAACATTTTTTTTTTCATCATGGGCATTCTAATCTAATAGTTACTGTGAACACAAAGCTACTTTGCATCTTTAGTTGCAGCAACAAATACAAAAATTCATTTACTGATGGAAACTATGCTAAAAAGCACACCGACAATAAAACTACATCAAATTGCCAGGCTCAACATCATTGTCATTTGCACAGTATCTCTATCATATATGTAGAGATCATGGATGATTCTCATGTTACGTGGGAACTTCAAATACTAGATAGAAGTTTTCAAGAATGTACCAGTTTCAGATTACAAGATTAACTAAACGTGAAGTTCTGAACAACTCTGTTAGATGCACAAAGAAATAAGTGCTTGAAGCAAGAAGAAAATAGAATTCAAAACATGGAGTTCAAATCTAATTGTGCAAAACACAGTTTACACATCCTAGTAGGTGAAGATAGAAGAGAATTCTGTCATTAAGCTTAATTGTCCGACCATCCATGGACTTTAAACGTGGGTATTAGACATGACAATTAAAAATCTAAACAACTCTGAAAGTTTGCAAACTTAGTTTGAAAATCTACATACTTGCAAGCCCCAAACAAACAGGGAAATGGACATTTAATACGTTTATAGCAGTCTTGAGCAATCAACAAGAAACAGCAAGTCAAAACTGTAATTCCAGTACACATGCTCAATGAAGGGGCACAAGGCAAGACAAAGAACTCTATGGTTCTCAGCAATCAATAAGGAAAAAGATAGTCGAGGGCTAATTTGGCATACAAGAAGGAAAAATTTGGCATAAATAGTAAAGATAGTCGAGTTCGAAACTCTAAAAAACAGGCAAAGAGATATTCAATCTCAAATCAAACAGAACCCATAGAGATATATGATCACCAAATACAAATCAAACAGATTAGGAAAACCGAGTGCACGATCTCAACACACAATGAATCCTCGTGAAAGAAAAAGGGAAACAACGAGTGAGAACTCGGAAAGGAAAACCACCAAATAATAAGATAAACAAATTCTCCGCCACTCGTATCGATCCATAACAATTCATCAGAACCCGAGAAGAAATTCTAAAAGAAAGATCGAGAATCCCACGGTAACCATTCATTTCAGAGACAAACCCTAAGAAGGAAGCGAGCTCACTTGGTGGGGGCGGAGGATCCATGTGCAGAGGCCATGAAGACTCCGCGAGATCTGGCATTCCACCTGCCGTCACGGCGAGAGCAGAAGAGCATTTGGGTATGAAATGCCATTAGAGAAGCCATTGAAGACCTTCTCCGCTTCCTCTCTCAACTGCCACTCTCGCTCGCTCTTCTTCCCCTCCGGCAAAGAGGGCAGGAACGAGGCGGTATTTAATAACAACCAGGCGAGCAATACGATGCTAAATCCCCATTCTACCCCTCGAAAAACAATCAAAATCAACTCGAATATGTTTCACGGGTCGAATTGAACGACCGACCCAAAAAGAAGGGTCAAAATGTAACTTTACTTGGTCGGCAGAGTTTTTCCATTTAACCTACCTAATTTTTATAAATTCTAGTTTACCCTCAATTTTCAAACATATACTAATTACCCCCTACAATTATCTTTATTAGGAAAATCTGTTCCAATGGTGAAAAATATTAACATAAAAGAGAATCATCTTAAAATTATCCATGATCAAAATAACTTTAACATGATATTATTATTTTAATTAAAATTGGATCAAAACTATTTTAAGGTGAATTAGTTAGAAATATTTTTTTTCAATACCGAGACAAAATTACTTCAAGGAGTCAAAACTACTCCATCTTCTTTAATTTATATATTTTTGGAATACTCCTCGAAGTTGTAAAATTAATAATTTAAAATATTTGATTAAATATGATTCATAGTGCACGTCACATTACATTCATAATGAATGCTAATGTTGACGTAGAGTAAAGTATTTTTTATTGTTTTACTCCATTAAGTGAAGGATGTCATTAATCATAAAATTGGACTAGGAGGGAGTTGCCAAACTACTAACAACCTCATTTATTATCCTTTACTGCAAACATCCTGTATATAATTTCACTTAGTCCCTCGTCAGATGAATTGATGATTAAGACGTAGATATTATCCCTCGTCAAATGAATTGATGATTCAAATGAATTGATGATTAAGACGTAGATATTATCATATTAAAATTTAAGAGTTAAAATTTAGTAAAGTTAGTGTATCTATTCTCCCTATGCGCTAGTTATAGCATCCGAGTTAGTAATCTTTATAATTTATCAGTTTCATGTTGATCTTGAGATAGATTGGCGGGACACACGAGGAGTGGGGGAGAGGCGAACATATCATCTTTTACCACTTAAATGTAATTTCATTTTTTAAAAAAAAAATTGGCCTAAGAAGGAATCGCAAAATTGAATATAATTTCACAATCCAATATAAAAACCAAAATGATATTATGAATAATAAAATCATCAAATTAAGCATTAATATAGACAACCAAAATGGTGCTATGAATAATAAACATCTCTAAGTTAGAATTATATCTCTAAGTTAGAATTCTATATGTCACTTTAATATCACATCGAAAATATAAAAAATTATCACTCTCTTTAGAATAAAAAAATCTCCCTATAACAATTTTTTTTATAGACCTAACATATCAATTTTTTTTTATTATGCATCATTAATTATAAACCTTACCCATATTGTTAATTTTGAGATGTAAGATTAAGTTTGAAATTTCACTACCAACCTTAAATCTTGCATCCATAATGATTATACTTATTTTCTTTGATTTTTTTATTTCACAAACTTTTTTAAAAATCTCACATTGTGGATATTCCCTAACTAAATTACTAAAACAAATTCGCCAACTAAGATTTACTAAATTTTGGGAGACAGTTCCAAGTTAATCTTTAATTACATTTTCTCAAGATTAGTAACAAATTCATTTATAAACTCCCAATATTAGATTATTCATAGCATGTATATCAGTCCCTTGGATTACCCTGCTACGTGGACAGTCCAAATTTGATTTGTATTTTATATTGGTCGAGTTGCCGCCCACCTCCCTCTCCTTTTAGGAGGCGGTAGTATAGTTGTATTAACGGTGTGTTTGGTTGTTCTATTTTTTTATTTTTTAAAAAATCATTTTTTTATTTTTTGAAAAAAAAATTATTTTATTTTTTAGGTTTTCAAAAAAATTTATATTATTTTTTGAAAAATAAGGTTGAAAAATACAAATCAAATATATTTTTCAGAAAATCTTATTTTCCATATAAAATGAAAATAAAAAATAAATATACCAAATGTACCCTAATTTATTGAACTTTCTTATTCCGCTATTTTTGAGCAACCACAAAGATGACATGGCTCAATGAAAGAAGCTGCTTCCTTTGTCAGAAGGAGCTGCTTCTTCGAACTTTTTTTTAATTTTTTTATTAGATTAAATTTTTATTTAATATTTGTTTAAAAAATATGTTGATTTTTTATTAAATTGATTTTAAATTTATAAAATTTTAATTATATATAAGATAAAATATAAAAGAGATGAAAATATATAATGAAAAAGTGTGGGACTCACGAAAAGAGTCGTTGAGAAGTTTTTTTTAATAGCGGAGATATATATGAATTTTTTACTTTTGACGTGATACATATGTGACAGCGAAGGAGTTCTCGAAGAACCCTAATGACTAGGGATGTAAATGAATCAAGCCGTTCGTAAACTATTCGGAGCTTGATTCGATAGAAGCTCGTTCGAGCTCGTTTAATAAAACTCGTTAATATTAACGAACCAAACTCAAACTCAGCAGTATTCGGCTCGTTAGCTCGTGAACAGACTCGTTAATAAACTCGTAAGCTAGTTCGTAAAATATAAAATTAATATTTAACATTAAATATATAATTTTGACACTTTTACATTTAATAAATATAAAATATCCAATAAAGTTCATTTGTATGAATAAAATCATATATTTTAGTAAATATTTTATATTTTTTAGAATATATAATTTATTTTTCCAATAAATTGATAAATAATTTAATTAATAATTTTATTTGGTAAGTTTGTTTAGGGCTCGATTAGGTTCGAATATGTTCGTGAGTCATTACTATATTCGATAAATTAAGCTCGAGCTCGGTTCGATAATAAACGAACTAAACTCAAATTCTCAGATATTCAACTTGGCTCGGTTCGATTACAGCCCTGCTAATGATTGTGGACGGTCTTATTTGATAGACAAAAAGTATTATTTTTTATAAAAATCAGATTTGAGGGTTACTTTCGGTATTAAAGATTTCTTGGATTGGAGGAATTAGATCCGTTGTCTATGCTGTGAAAAAAAAATTAAAAAAAATAATTCAAGTAATGATGTTGCATCATAATTATAATGGTTTTCGATACATTCGTCGTATCCTAAAATATAATTTGATTTGGAATTTAATCGTCGATGATGTATAATTAGAATATATCGATTATCATATTATTTTTTATTTTTTTTAAAAAAAAATTCCTTTGAACGTAAGCCAACTCTTTTGAAAATTAGCTGTGCGATGCCAAGGGAATCATTTTCTTTGGACGGTGGATTTATGACCGCAGAAAATAGAAATATGCTCGACGGCTTTCTCCGCATGAATATGACGGCTGGGAGAGGTAATTGTAATTTGATTTTATTGTTTAAAATTTTATATTTATTTAATTATTTTAAATATGAACTTATTTTATATATATATATATACTAGTATAATATTCGTGCGATGCACGAAAATCTTATATAATTCAAATAATATATTTAGTGATAATATATATATGTTAATTTTTATTATTAAATAAAAAATTAAAATAAAAAAATAATTTTATTTCATCATGGATTCATGTCAATATAAGATATAGTATTATTTTTTATAATATAAGATATTAATGGTGATCATAAGTTTTATAAGGGTGGTGGATGTGATCTAAATTCGCTTTGATAGGTGTATCAGGCCTATGCTATAGTGCAGCACACAGGTGACACATGAAAACCCTAGTAGCAAGCTATTGTCAATATATATGTGTTAATTTTTATTATTAAATAAAAAATTAAAATAAAAAAATAATTTTATTTCATCATGGATTCATGTCAATATAAGATATAGTATTATTTTTTATAATATAAGATATTAATGGTGATCATAAGTTTTATAAGGATGGTGGATGTGATCTAAATTCGCTTTGATAGGTGTATCAGGCCTATGCTATAGTGCAACACACAGGTGACACATGAAAACCCTAGTAGCAAGCTACTGTGATGGGTTATCCCCCATATAAAAATTAATTTAATATTAAAGTGGACCAATGACCCAAATATCAAATATTAAACTGATAAGAACAGATACTACATTTGATCTTAGCCAAAAGGCCGAGAAATGTATGAGTTATTTTATCGTTCTTTGTCCATTTTTATAATTGCTCTGTGTGTAATTCGCCTTGGTAACTTCAAATGTGAGACTATCATTTTCCTTACATCAAAATTATTTTTTGAATTATCTTTTTTGAATTTGATAAATTATTTTTTTTAAATTTAATTTTGGATTAAGATATGAATTTTTCTTTTTAGGATTTGTAATTATATATTTTCTTTTGAATTTGTATTTTTAATTAAAAATTTTTTATTTAGAAAATTTATATTCATTTTAGGCGGGAATCCCAAGCTGCCACGTCTGCATGTAAAACTGTATTTTATAGATATTAATAGATATATATATATATATATGTTTCTTTGAATTTTTTATTTATTTATAAGTTTGATAAGAATTTTATTCTTATACATGATTTATAAGTTTTATTTTTAATATTATTTTCATGAGTAATTATTATTTTTATTCATAAATATTAATAAGTTTAATATATATTAATTTATTTATTTAATTGAATTTTGTATTCCTATCCGTGCTGCCGTGCTGACAGTTAAATCATAAAAGACATAATCCTGATAAAATAAAAAGGTCTCACTCAATGAAATATTTTACATCCATAAAATGGTCTAAAATCTATTAAATCAATCCTCCATATAAGTGCTAATTAATTTATGGAATACTCACGAGATGAACTGATAATTAATATTTAAATATTATCATCAAAAAATTTGGAGGTCAAATCTTGACAAAACCAATATGCTTATCTTCCCCATGCACTAGCCACAACATCCGTACTAGTAGCCTCCGTGATTTATCTCTTCCGTATTGATCATGGGATGGATTGGCGGAGACGTTAGAAGCGAGCGATTCGTCTTTTACCCTCAATTAATTTATGAGGATAAATTTTGTACGTAATAAATTAATATAAATAAATTTAAATCAAAACAAATACTAAAGTTATTGGTAAACCTTTAATTTATTTATAATTAAAAAATTGAGTTATAAATAAACCTTTAAATTCGGATCAGGCTGGCCAGAAAACGGACCGGTCGGACTCAAGTCCGATCCTTCGAAGACCCCTTCCTGTCTTCGCGTTCCACACCTATGCTCGTCTTCATGTCCCAGTGAATCATCCCAACCCTAAACCGTACTGGCATCGCGTGCGCCGGACGACCCATTGACGGCGACGGCGACGGCGACGGATGGTGGAGGGGCACAGGTTTTGGAGCCACCTTCCGCTGCTGGTGCAATCCAGCTCCAAGGAGTCGGTGGAATACATACTGCAGGCTCTCTGGCGGACCCGGAAGACCGGGCTCGACGCCGCCGACCGCTCCATCATCCGAGAAATGCTCAACCTCTCCTCCGAATCCGACCTCGATCCTGTAATTCTCTGAAATTTACCCTCCTGTTTAGTTCTCTGACAATTGGTTAAATTTGGTGCTTCAGCAATCATGTAGTATCGAAACATCGATGCCTTTTCTAAGTTCAGATTTCTCTCGCTCACATTATTTCCTCGGATAACCATGGTGTACTAGGATGGATTACTTTTTTTTTTCTCAAGGATAGCATTTCAATTTCATGACTGATTTCAACTTCGAGCAAGAGGCAGTTTTACATGTACGTCAATCACTGTTTCTGGAGTACAGATTCTAGCGTAGTTTGCTATGGTGTCGAAAATAAATTTTGAATCCCTTCTAATATTGTAGACGTCCTAAACCACACAAACATCTTTGTGTATCTGAAAGTAGGAATTGTTTCGGGACTGTGATGTTTTTGAAATGCTACATGACTTAACAACTCAATTGGAAGGGTATGTGTCATTAAAAATTCATGCCATGTAAGTGGTATATCTATGTGAATTGACTTTATTAGTTTCTCCTTTGCAGCTTTTGGTATGCCTCCGCATGTTGATTCGGAAGAGTGTTTATGAGAATATTTCAAAGGATGAGATTCAGAAATTGTTTCCACTAGAAGTTCTGCCAGAATTGCAAAGGCTGCTAACGCTGCTTCTACAGAAGTTTCAACGAGAATGGCGAGAAGACGTACTCAAAGATCAGGTCAGGCCAAACCTTTTCTTTTAATTGGTACAGAGATCCCTTTTCTCATTGTAGCATCCATAGGTTGGTTGTGCAGTTAGTTTCTTGCTACCGAGATGCAAGTCAGACTAATCGATAAAGTGCAGCTGCAATTTTTTTCTTTTGCCCTTAGATACAGTTTTCCATTTCAAACAAGTTACAGCATATCTGTTGTCGAACTGTGTTCATATTTTTTTCCTGACTCTCAGGCTTCTGTGCCTCGTTTAAAGGCAATGACATGGAATAAGGTAAATCACAGTCAGATTCAGCAGATAACGTTGCTGTTATTAATCTGAAGGTATATCAAATTTGACTTTTCTCCTCCTGTACATTAGAGTCATAATATAATTAATGTATTTCTTGATTATTTTGCTATTAGCTAAATTTCAATTCGCATTTGATTAAAATTTGACAGAGTAAATTCTCACCTTAAATTTTTTTCTCTCAATGTTTTGGCTAAAAAATTTATTAGAAAGAAAAATCAGTTATGACACTCCGGGACAGACAAACTAACACTCCGGAACAGACAAACTAGATAGAAAGTTTAGAGTCAGCATGTTTCATTTGATTTGTCTGCAGGAAATAAGGTATGATCTGCAGTCTCTGTGCATGAGCAACATATTTATTTTTTATCAAAGTTATCGAAATCTCTATCTAGATTCTAGAGTCTAGAATAGATATATGATGGCTATCCATATTGGAATAGAGAAGAATAAAATACTAATAACTTCATTCTATTTCATTGTCTTTTCTTGATATGATTGCTAAAGGTTCCTAATAATCCATCTGTTGCATGATGCATCGATAGTTGAAGATTCTTCCGGCATAGGCTACTGTTCTTGGGCGAAACCCTCATGATTTACCTACTTGTATTTAGTATAGGTCATCTGGGGTTAGCGTTATTACCTTTTGCCACAGATAATTGAAGATTCTTGATATCAACTCAAGTAGTTTTCCATATAATTTCCTTTTTCTCTTTACATGTGCAATCCATCTGTCCTGCTCAAATATCTAAAGGTTCTGCGCTTGATTGAAATGGTACATGCCGCATGCAGCCTGCCTACCATGCACAAAACTTGTCGCTGAGAATCCTTCTAGTGTAAGATAAAATCAAACATCATGGACCCTAAACTTGCAACTCTGCTAGCCATGCAAAACACTCATAGGTCCTCAAAGTAGTCACGCCATGAGTTGCAAAACAATTCTGCTATACATGTTCTTTATGCTTCATTTTCCTTTTTCCATGACAAACTAGCTAAATCCAAAATGAATGTTTGTGCCTTTGGTGTGCACCACCATGAATATTTTCTTAATGACGATTGGCTGCATGAAACTGTTTTAATTATTTTATTTAGTTGTTGGAGAAGGAAGATGTGTCAAACCAATTTTTTTTTCCTCCTAATACTTGTTTTGCCAATATCTTTGATATGTGCAGCTACACGATGACCAATCTATTTCAGGCGAAAGAGAGGTAAAGTTCCAATTAGCTAAGGACACTTTGGAAACGATGTTGAAGTCCATGTACTTCATAAGAGATCAAATGTCTGACCGCGTAAGTTTCATAAATCGACAGTTGATAGACAACTGATATATATGCAGTTTCTTTTTTTTTTCTTACTGGAAAAGAAATGCACTTGTTTATCATTAATTTATTTTATTCTACAGGATACTACCCATAATGGACATGGGCAAAGGGAAGATAAGGAAGCGGACAGCGCATAAAAATGTTTTCTCGGAATAAACCATTACTAGGCAATGCTCAAGACTCGATGTTTGTTTATGTATATGATATGATCATATTAGCTTACCTAATTAAGTGGCATTATTCAAAGTTGACTAAATTGTACTAGAGAATTGATCGTGCATAATGGTTTCTGAATGCTCAGTAGCAGACTAGCATTGATTGGGTACGCTTATATTGGTGGTGTTAACCAGTCTCTTAGCAATGGGGGCGTAAATATCTTAATCGCGGTGACGTAATGTATAGCGATCCCACAAATATGTCGTACTTTAGGTAATAAAATAATCCAAGCTGGAAACTGCTAATGCGTCATTTATTAATTCCTTACTCTATTAAATCATATTGGCATCTGTTGTGCATAGTATTACACCTAAAAATATGTTCTTGGGGCTACAGCAAGGTGACGACAAGGTATATCAATCAGAAACTTAATGTGCTTTGTGATGATAACAGAATGCTTGCGTGCATATTGCACTACCAAACTGTTCTCTTTTCTGCTGTACATCTCAAAGAATAGAAGGAAATTCAGCAAGGAGAAAAATAACAAACGAAAGAATGACATAGTACTACTTCTGTATACATTAAATTTCTTGATGGTGACTGATTATATGTGCTACTTGCACTTCCATGTTGCTCTGCCACGCACAACCTCTGATTTATCCTCTTGTAGGCAAAGCAAGTGTGTGCTTCGCAGCTTGATGCTGTGCGAACTTGTATTCACATTCACAGGGTCTTCCTCGGCTGCAGTAAGGTCTGTGAGGGACTCAAGAAGATTAGGCTGCTTACATTCTCTGCGGTACTCGAGAGTCATGCTGGTGAGATTATAGTTTTCCAGTACATTTACGGGAACACTCTGCAATAGGTAGGAAGCAGTTGTATTCAAATTAGTCAGCCATCAATTGTTTTCTTAATCTCTTTCATTAATTGGAGCAGTAGTTAAATTTTCTTGAGGTAGCTTGAAGCTGTAGTTAAATTTTCTTCCATGTAGTTTAATGAGACCTAACATTATGTTAATTGGTTCCCTTTTGCATGAAAATTGATAAGAACTAGATTCTGCTAAAAACAAAATGCCAGAACCTTCCAATTTACTAATGAATACTTTCAATGGCTGATTTTATTCGTGTATATCTTGATACATGAGTGGATCAAGAATATAGTTTATAACTACTGGAAAATGGAATTTTAAACAATACATAGAACACTGAAGTTGATTACCTCCATAATCCATCCAATGTATTTTACATTGTTTACATGTTGATTGACGTCCATGTCAGTCCACCTTGGCTAAAGCACATGATCAAAATGTATAGTAATTTATGGATTATAGCTTGTGAATTCATATTGAAATCCAGTTTTGAATTGACTGATTATAGTTAGCACTGAACAAGAAAGTTTACACTTACTGCTAAACCAGATTTGATGTTCGTTGCAGTTTCTTCAGTCAATTTCTCGATCTTTTCATTGTCACAACTGTCATCAAAAAATACTCTCCTGTCCAGATAGAAGGGTTTTACCTCTTCCCTCACCTGTTCAGGTAACTTAGACAACCTTCTTGTTTCTCTATTCATCATTACCCAGTTGCTGCATGTGTAAGATAAGATTTAGAGGTAAGACAAGTTACCGACGTGACAAAAGGTTTATCTACCTTGTAGCTCTCGTTATTATCTTTTGTGTGCTACAATCTCGGATCATCCAGTCTCTACGCATACCATTCTTCCTGGATGCTGCTACCCATGTATCAATCTCAACCACATCTCCCCTGAAAAAATCATAGTGGCTTCATCAGTATTGATATTAAATTGGTACCACATGAAAGTTGTATGGCATTAGGGATGTTTGAATATACCAGTGACTGTACTTCTCAACCTGAATATTGATTCTAGTAACAACCCATATTAGTTTCCTAAGGTTCATCTGATGTGTCGCGCCAAATCCATCACTAGCAAGGCCAGAGCTCATGACATGATTCAGAGCTGTCTCCTGTTTATAGTAATCACCAGCACAGAGAAATTATACAACATTATGAAGCAATGAAAAAATAAGAAAAAAATAAACACCCTCCAGCAAGCTTAATTAGTCACACACTTCTCCAATAAAACACAGTATTTATTTGACTATTTCTTCGTCATTTTATCATTAAGTTGTCTTCCTCCCAACTATTTGGGATTAGCTTCATGAATTTCCCCCTCCATTGAGGTCTATGCAAGGTCGTAATGCTAGTAATATTTAAAAATTGAATAATTTTATTACATTGACTTATGTCTTCTGTAGTATTTAAAAAATTGCTTCCCTCTGTATCATTTCAAATTTATTCTTGTCATTTTGTCATTTATATGTTTAATTGCTCATGGCTGTTAGTCTCTAATGATCTTTTTTAGTAAATCCAAATATGCATCTTAGCCTTTATACTTTGATCCATAAAATATGGCCAGTTGTACCACAATATATAAAATTTTCCTTTTAGCCGAAGAGACATACGACAATCATACAAGACTCTAAAAGATCCTCTCTAGTCAAACCACCCAATTCTATTAATGATATCTTTATCAATATCAAGATATCTAAGATTCTTAAATAAACGATTTTCATGTTCTTCCATTTAGCTATTCCATTGATTCTTATAACTGAAACTAATTTGTTGTATTTAGTTTCAGTTCAACTTATCTTCAAACCTTTAGTTTCTAAAATTTTTATCTATGATTCAAGCTTCAAATTTAGTTAAAGTGTCACTCTTCCATCTCCAAATAACTAGTAGTGTGTATTCTGGAATTATGCATCATCTATTAGTTCTTTTGACGATTTGATATGCTTTTACCTCTGATAAAGGTGTCTCATGGGTTTATTGGGTGTATGTTGGCATTTGACAAATACAAGAGCACATAGTTATTAAGAAACAATAAAATTGGAAAGCTTATTCTAGTACTTGCTGCTAAAAATTTGGTGTTACAGTTTCAGTCAGTGATGGTCGAATGCATTAAACAAATTGAGAAATAATCCTAATTCTGAATATCTTTTATGCTCGGCAAAGAAATATTAACATATGCTATCTGGTTTTGTTACACAAACTTGTGCTTAACCTGCCATTTGTAAACGCAAAAACAACAAAGCTTATATTTAGTAGCAGGCCAGGAATGAGGGTGCCAAGGTGGCGGATAGATACAGAGGTAGAAGGCAAGTACCTGTAGGAGATTCATGAGGGTCTCCATGGTTGCAGTTTCATCAGGTCCAATCTCATGAGATCTGATCACAAAGGTCTGCCTGTAAACGTATCTCTCCTCCACAAACCTCCCAAGCCTGTAAGCGTGCATGGACTCTACTCCACCACCATCATCATCCTGGAGCATTGCAGTTCCATTCCCTATGGTCAAAGAAGCTTCAATACCATGCACCACTTCATTCATCTTGCTTCCATTGACTCTATCACACTCACTTGTTTGCAATTGTTGCCACCAGCCTTCACACAAACCTGTCGTAGCTTTCCCTTCCTGGCACAGCAAATGGCACTTGCCGGAGTCGGAAGATGTAATCTGGTGCTGCGGCTGGAAGTCATGGACATTGCAACTGCCATACAGCAAAATTCCATCACTGAGATATCCACGAAGAGGGATTTACTACAAAAGGCCTGGTTGATTTCAGAAGCTGGATGGCAATTGATCGTGTTTCTGAGGCCTTATGAATGTAAAGAACACCAAGTGCGGTGTGAGAGGCTTGCAAGAAAAAAATGCAGCCTGCGTGATGAAGTGCAGCTCAACCACTTCTATGGATGGAGGAGAAGAAGATAAGTGTTTGCTTCCCCGGAAACAATGTTTTTGAAAACCTCGCTGTCGTGTTCAACCAGATAAACTCGAACTGAGGCAGGTTCGCCCGTTCCCAGGTGAACATTTTTATCGAACTGGATTTTTTTGTTGGCTTGGGGATCAACTGGGACGAGATATTCAAATTTTCGATCAGGGAGGTTGAAAACAAGGTGTGCGCTAGATTGTAAGCAGCTCACCAACCCTCTCCTGCCGTGTACTCCGGCAAATTTTCCACAGATTTGTTGTACCAAACACTTGCCTGAATATAATTCAAAACTTGGACTCAAGCTTTTAATTCTCAAGGGTTTGCTTGTTGGTGCTGCTGCACTTATTCAATAATTCAAATGATGCCTTCGGCATTCATGAGAAATAACTTGTGCAAAGATAGTGATTGTTTCCTCAGGTAGTTTGGGGTGGGACTTAATGCAAAGAAATGATTAATCAGGTACCAGTCGAATCTGAGATGATCCATTCGATCCAATAAAAATTTTTCATCAGTTATCAGGATAGATAAATTGGAAGTATGTATAGAAATCCATCTTAATAGCCAACGTTTTCGATTTGCATAATATGAAATTGAAGTGTAAATCGGGCTTAATGTAAAGGAATGGTTTAGGGGTTAGAACCGAATAATATGAAAATATTGATATTTAAATTTGAGCTCAAAAAATATATATGATATTCGAAACTCAATTCTAAGCTCAAAAATATAAATAATTTTGGCTCGAGTTCGATTCGAAAGAAAATTTGAACTCGAGTTCGATTCGAACTATTCAAACCTTGATTCGAACATATTCGAATTATAATTTAAAATGATTGAAATTTAAATTCGGTTCAAATTATTCGAATTTTAATTTGAATATATTTAAGTAAAAATTATATAAAAATAATTAAAATTTGATTCGAGTTGGCTTGGAACAATCGAACAAAGTAGTAAAGGTTCGAATTCGACTCGAAAAAAATACTTGAACATATTCGAGTTCGGCTCGAATTGGAAATTTCAAATACGAATCGAATATTTTTCGAGTCGACTTGAAAAATTCATAAATTGATTTGATTCATTTGTGCCCCTAATGTTATCATTTCTTTGATATTGATATATATTGAGAGTCGTTTGCTATTTATTCGCATGATCCTCCTTTTCTTTAGAAAAGAATAGAAAACAAAAACTCGATTATGAAAGTCAGTTCGAACATATAGTAATAATATTCAAAACTGATTCAATGGGAGCGGTAAGAGAAGGAAATGAAGGAGACGAATTTGTTTTCGCTAAAAAGAGACGTTGCATTCGTATGTGATGATGCATTGCGAGTCCAAAAGGGGTATATTGATAAAATTCTTTCAAGACATAAAACTGATTGAGAAACTGGTAAACTAAAAATGAAGTGGCGCTAAACTTAATAGCTACATTTGAGAGGAAAAAAAACACTAGATCTATACAAGAAATCGGCTAGAATTGTTAAGGAATAGATGCTTTTAACAAATGCATTAGATCACTTCCACAAATGCTTCGATCACATATTTCCTATGGTCATATATCATGTACAAAAATACCAAATGCATAACTAGTAGTACCATACTGCAGAGTTCATATAGAGAATTTAGATCTGCATTGTTGACTACAAATAGCTGGAGGAAGTTTGGCTCGCCGATGAAGATGATAACAAGTAGTGGAATCACTGGTTTGACCACAAAATGTAGTAGCCTAGCCATCCGGGGCTAACAACCCAACACCGGAGCCTCTTTTTGATTAGATGAGGTAACACGAAGAATTGCCTGAGCACTTAAAGGCGTGAGCTTTGCATGGCAGAAGGTCTCCCAGGACTCAGCATCCACCAGCTCGGCAGAGTCTTCGTTCAGGGAGGTCTGAGAATTGACATAAATGGTTTGTAGTTCAACTGCAAGAGTCCGAGCGGCTTCTCTTGATTCAGGAAGCTGGTCACTGAGCTGGGATGCTGCAATTTCAATGAGCTTGTCGATTCCGTAAGCTTTGATACCTTCCATTCCCTGCAAGTAATGATTTTCAATTATTGAGAATCGCTGCTCAGAAAGTTGCGAGTAGGGGTTTGGAAGAGACTGCATGTTTTGATTTCGAAGGTCAATAAGTTATTCAAATGGCTTGATTTCATCTACCAAAAAACAAAAAGAAAAGTTTAGTTCAAATCTGAGCACTACATCATGGAGAACGTTATAATATTTCCTAATTATTTTGACTGAATTCAACTCAAATCTGAATCTGAGATGTTAAAATGACAGACCGCTGCTTCAGTATGATGTAGATCTACCTCAATTTAAGTCTCATTTAAAACGAAATAAAAAAGTAGGATCCAGCAGAGTCTGAGTATGTATGTGGCTGCAGTTCCATTTCTCATGATCATTAATTGTAAATTAGTAATGGACAAATTCTTTTTACTAGTTCCATACAATAGGAATATAGGATTAGATGTTTCATACAGTTTGCAGTAGAACTTAACAAAGAATTAAGAATCATTTTTTTCCCAAGAAATGGAACACTTTAATTATCAATCAGCCAGTCTGACTGATAAGAAGATCCACACATAATTCAGAAAACAAGATAAAAAATGCCAACTTTTTATTCTTCACAGATTTAACATTTCTTATGATTCCCAGAAAAAAGGGAGTCAAGACTTCTAATATAATAGAGATGGCCATCATTGCAATATAATTTATATGGTGCGATCAGAATCATCATAGCCCCCGGGCTATGGTGCAACGGAAGGACGACTAGTTGTCATCCCAGACATCCGTAGTTCGATCCCCAGCTACGACGTATTTTGCAGGAATTTTTCCTCCAAATGGGGCGAACCCTGGACGCTAGGCTTCTGAACCGCCCGCCCGAGCACTTCCCGATTTACCCTAGCGGCCGGTGGGAAACTTCCGTGGGCCAGGCCGGTCGCCTGAGGTTGGAAAAACCTCGTTAATCATTTTTTATATGGTGCGATCAGAATCACCTGGTTCTTCAGCTTATGAAAATAGAAAATACAAAAGCTAAATCAGGTAAATTATGCTAAACAAAAATTTAATGAGATGTTTCTTACTGATCAGGTGGATTTTAAATAAACCTTGATTAAATGTACTAAAACTTCCAACAATCAAATAAAATCCATTCTACTAAAATATACTAATATCATCAAGGCCATGTTAACACCTAGGGATATGACTCTCCAACCTGATGTAAAGTACTTCTTAAAAGAAATACATAAAAATGAAGTTACAATGGATTATCAAGATAAGTTTCCGTAAAGTACGTTATTCACCAACTAGATGGATCAATAAGCAATTATACTTCCGAAAAGGAAGAAGGGAACTTACAAGTCGAGATACACTCCTTCTGAAACACATAGATGCTTTTGCTCGAATTCGAGGATTTTTGTTGCTAAGATAAGGAAGCAACTTTGGCAACAAAAGTGTTGGAGAAACTGAAATGGTCATTGCTATTAGAGCTGCCACAGCAGCTTCACATACAAAGCGTTTGTCTTGTGAGGATTTCAGTAGCAATTGGACAAGCTGAAACAAGAAAGGACCATGGCATTAGTATTTTATACAGGAAACTAACATAATAAATTACATATATGGTTGAAAAAAATTATACCAGGGGATCCACCGAGTCAACAACTTTATCATTGTAACGCCTAAATATGTCAGCAGATGCCATAATTGCAGTTTTGCAGACAGCACTTCTTGGACTTTTCAGTGACTTCACAATCAATGGAATCACAGATCCTCTACCACAGAAGGTTTGGAAAAAGAAATGGCCAAAGAGTTGATTAATGCCAGTTGATAAATGATTAAAATTTAATTGTACAAAATACAACCATTACAGTATGATGTACTTGCAAAGAAAAATATAAGTAGATGACTCACAAGATTTCAAGCAGCTTTTCCCCATGATAAATTGACAATTGGCGCACATTATTAAGGGCTTCACATACTGAAATCCAATCCTTCGAGTCTAACCTAGCTAAAAGCGTCTAGATGAGAGAAAAAAGAAATACCCATTTACTTCATTAGGTCAGTGATAATTGCACTGGTAGGTTAGTACATAGGGAAAGAAACAAAAAAAATTTGAGGACGAGAACATACATTAAAGCATAGATCCAAGTCTGGTAAATCAACCAGATTTTCAGATTCTATGTACTCTATTTCTGAATTTCCTGTCTCTGATCCATTAGACCCCACAACATCGCCATTAAATGATGGAGTAGAAAATAGGGGAGGAGTTTTCTTCTGTAACTCAGACCCATTCTCAGTGATCTTTTCAGTAAATGACTTTGTTAAATTTCCTTTGCCATCAATTTTCTTATCCGATCCCAAAACGACATTTATATTATGATCCCTGAGGGCTTTGGTCGACATTTACACCTGCTAAGTCAGAAAAAATCCAATGTAAATATATATATAAACATACAGATTTACATGACTATATATTTTGTGCGCGCAAATACTCATAAATAGTGATGGATGGAAAATATAAGATATGAAACATAAATAATTCAAACAGACCCCGTGAACCAAGCCACAGAACTTCCTCCTATCATTTGACTTTAAGCATGCGTGATCTATAAAGAATTGCAACTAGAACTATTCATGGCTCATTGACAATATTTCTGCAAATTTTCATGACAGAGAAATAGAAAAATGCATCTACTGTAATATAATGGTGAAAATGGTTTAACATTGTCTGTCTGTAGTTTTAAACAAGTACTGAAAAGTACAATTGACTTTTATCTACAATTTAGCTAGTCCTAGACTCCTACTCATAATCCCTACTGCTTTAGATTCATTGACCAGCAAAGGTTCGGAAGCATCGTAAGGGGAAGGAAAGACAAAAAGAAAAAGGATCATGACAGATGAAGTTTCACCAAGCTGCACCTGTCACCTATCTAGGCCCACTTCCTTTCACATGCAAATAACAAAGAACGCCAATTTGGTTCGGCAAGCACATTCGAACCCTAGAACAACACGAATTAGCACGTTCATACCACTACCCAACGCAACAGTTACTAATCCACTTTTCCCACCGTTGCATAGACTCCAAGCAAGATGGAGGTCAGATATTTCACTCATAACACTATCAACAATACGACAGGTGACTGCTAGAAATTTCATAGGAAAAAATTCATCTTTTTTTCGAGATCTGAAACTAAAGTAGCAACGACAACACACAAGATCGAGCGTGACTATTACACGTCAAGTCAGAAATTTATTGAGCAGAAGGTTACACCAACCAACAATCAACCGAAACAGAGCCCAAGCGTAGAGACGAAGCAGCGAAAAAACAACCACCGTTCTGTTGCCAGGTTTGCAGTCCACCGCAACACTCTTCGCGCCCTAGCGAACAAAATCCACACACACACAAAAAAAAAAAACCCTACACCAAGATCCAACCACTGAAGCATTCGACGCAGACGGAGGAGCGATCAAGTGATTCAGAAATCATGTCAAGTACATATATCATACGCACAAATCTGAACCAAATGCAAAATTGTCCATAAATTACGAATCGCAAATACCACAAGGTTCCTCGAGTGGAGAAGAGCGAGCGAGGACGAAGATTACCAGGAAGTGGGAAGAGGCCCGGCCGAAGCGGAGAGCGACGGAGTCGCTAATTCGCTGGAAATGTCGGGAGTTATATTTTGGTACCATTCAATGCTTCGCTCAATGCATAGAAATATCAAATTACGATTGCTTCCGCTACTCGAACAGCACGCTCTCTTTTGTACCTTGTGTATTACGGTTGTAGGCCCACTTCTTGGCCAATGACAGTGAGTCGGCTGTAGTGGGTCAACGACGCGTTCGAAGATGTAATCAAGCTGTCGATGAATTTAAAAAGGGCAAATTACATGCCTTAAAAAATGCGTCGTTTTTCTTGGCGACTTCGACCGACGAGTCGACGGCGACCGTCGATTGGATGTCAGAGCTCACAATTTAGCCCCGGTCTACCACTACTGGCGGGTCCCAGCGCTCACGGAGCTGCCTAGAAATTGTCGTACAAAGTGGGAAGCGGTGACGTGGCAGGCCTGTGAGCCGGATCCGACGACTGCTGCCGCCATGGGTGTAGGAAGGTTTGATCGCCGGCGGCCGGCGTGGCTCACCGCGGAGATAATTAAAGAGCGGGTACAAAAGGCGAGTAATTTGTGATCTTGGTCGGCGGAGCAATGGAGGACGCCGGCGCGCGTTGCATTGCAGGACGAGGGGCGGCTGGACAATATTCAAACCTTGGTGGGGTAACATATCATGTGAGCCTGCAGTGTAGTTGTAATTTAGATTAACATAATGTAGTTACTAGTGAAAATTAAAAGATTTTCACCCCACGTGGGCCTTACTCTTTGATAATTGAATTGTATAACTCAGTTTGTTTGGGAGTGGACGGTCCGACTTCGTAGTCATGACACCAAAGAAATTTGAAAGGGTTAGTAATTCTTTGATTAATTTTGGGATAGATAATCCAATTGTATATTTCGATCACTAAGTAAATACAGAAAGAAAGATAATTCCTCTTGTGATGCCCTAGGGTTGCTAGTTGTTCAAATATGACATGCATATGCTGCGTAGATTTTGAACCTTTGTTGTTTGAGAAAAATACCTTGGCACTCATTGTCACACTATGCCCTAGGAGCATAATTATGACCTTTTTAAGTTGACATACGTATCCAATTAAAAAATTTTAGTAGATAGGTAAATCTTGGATGACTTTTTACTTTGAAATAGTGATGTATGAGGAAGAACAGAAACCTATTGAATATTTTATTGTTAGAAATTGACCTCTAGACATCTTAGTGGCAATGCCCTATGTAATGATCATCTGCCCGTCTAGTAAAAACAATTAAGACCATCGTAACTAAATCATCGGATGTTATTAATCTCCTGATGGCACAATCAATAATTACTAAGTTGATAGCCTTCGAGGTTATGATGCAACGGTTAGGCCTCAAAGCAGTTAACTAGATATCTAAGAGTTGAATTTCAACTAGATCCAACCATGATTTGGAACTGACAATTCGACAGTTTAGAATTCAACGGTTCCTGATAAATCGACCCTTAATCTTAACCATTCAAGACTTGCTCGAAATCATTGATTCATGATCCATGATTCTCTACTATTTAAGTTATTATTATTATTTTAAAATATTTAAAAATAATAAATTTATAAAAAAACTATATAAAGGACTTGCATTTAATTGAATTATTTACGTATCCCCTACCATTGTGAAGGTGTATCTCGAATATTAAAAGTATCACCATCAATACTTCCTTATATCTCGGATATCAAAACATACTAGGATGTATCACCGATAAATTAAATATTGTGATTTTCATTCTGATTGATTATTTTATTACCCTCCCAAAATCGAGATAATGAACCTCCTCCTCTCATTATAATTATAAAATTTAAATCGAAAGCGATCAACATTTCAAAATTAAAAGACGAAAATAGAGAAAATGATGTAGAAATAGTAAAATAAACTCTTTATTTATAAAGTTTTAAGAATAACGAACGTTTAAATCATAATTATTGATAAAAAAAGGAACATGATCAAATAATTTCAACTGAAAAAAAATCTCCGGTTTTTTTCTCTTGAATCCATGGACAAGTCTAATAATTAACAACCGGCCCATGACAAATTTAATCTTAAATTTTCTTCAGTTCAGTGAGATGACAACCCTAAAAATATTAGCTCCTTGAATATGTCTTTATAAATATTTTTTAGTTTACCTTGATGATTAATAAATTTTATTTTTATAAAATCAGATGAGTCACCGGAGAATTAATTCAAAAGCTAAATATGTGAAAAAATAATACTAATCACTAAGTTGATACGCAAAGTAGAGCGTTCATGTGACAACTGACAACATTTTTTAACTACAAAAACAACAAAGTTGACATTATTATGTTTGACTTATTTATTTGCAAGCAAATTTTATAACGCAATTTTTCGAAAGATTTAACCAAAATCAGCCAGACCTTGCGCTATATGATCCCGATCTTATTTACGGGTAGCTTGACCAGTTCAACCAGCTAGCCTGGCGTCACGGGGACCTAGTAGAGAGGCCGACGAAGGCCTCGCCCAGGGAGTCCCCGAAACAGGAACCCTCCCAAAGCATTAACCGACTGACCCCGAGCGGACTCGGGCAAGTCGAGCCCGAGCGCTCCCTAACTCGGACACTTGCTCTGTTTCCCCGATCCACGGCTAGGTCGGGTATCTCAGTCTTCGACACTCCAGCAACCGGATACCTAATAGACTCGAAACATGGCAAAACAGACATAACTTAACAAACCCCCGACTCAGGGCGTACCTCAGGTCTCTCAGCTCCCAGTCGGACGCGTGGCGGCCCACGCTCCCTGGACGTTACCCGACCCGGTCCATAATACTCGGACTCGCTGGTCGGCACTTGGTCTCCGGACCAGCTCTCCCTTACGCTACCCTACATCGGCGCATCTGGGGTACGACCATGACGTTAGGGTACTACGGGTCTTACCCATTTATGACACATCTCGTGATTATCCCGCTAGCTCAGTACGATTGTACCATCCGAGCACCCCGCGCCACGTCGCGGTATCTCTAGGTGTTCTCCTATGGGTTGACAGGCACCATACCCCCATGCCGTCGACACAGACAGGAGTTGTCAGCCCCTCCAGCTATATAAGTCTCTCCCCTCCTCATTCCGTAGGTATACGCGATCACACTCCCTTCTACTCTCCTGCATTCCCTTTGCTATATTATACTGCCTGCGGACACTGACTTGATCGTCGGAGGGCCTGATCGGGGAAATTCCCTGGCGGGTTGGCTAACGGTTTTTGTCTCTCAGGTCAGACCCAGTTCGGCGCCAGTTCGGCAGTTTGTGGCATGCGGTGTACCATCTCGCCCTTGGGACTTCCACCTCGCTTCGCGACAGGATCAAATTTGACGCTTTATACTGCCTGCGGACATTGACTTGATCATCGGAGGGCCTGACTGGGAAAATTTCCCGACGGGTTGGCTAATGGTCTTTGTCTCTTAGGTCAAACCCAGGTCGGCGCCAGTTCGGAGCCAGGTCGGCGCCAGGTCAGCAACTCGTGGCACGCGGTGTATCATCTCGCCCTTGGGACTTCCACCTCGCTTCGCAACAGGATCACTATATATGGATTAAGTCATGGAATAGATAGATAATTCCAACAGAAAATTTCTTGTTTTGACACTGCAACACAGAGGGAAAAAAGAAGCGAATTGATCAAACAACACTGATGATAGACATAAACATCCAGTAATGGAATGGAAAGCCCACAGAAAAAGGGCATTTTCAGTAATCACTAAACTAAATTAAAAATCAAAGCTTACAAAGGAGATCACATTCTATCCTCTCTTTTTCGTTATGATCTCATGCATCGACCCTTAATATCATCTCAGCTAGCTACCTCAGTTGCTGACAAGAGCACAGCTTGCTTTACTTTGAATGACTCTGATATCACCAACCTGAAAATCAGACAGATATCGATCATGGCAAAAATCTTTAAATGAAAAAGTATGATCACTATGAAAGTGTATAAGATTCTGCCAAATATCCTAGTACAATTACCTCATTGGAAGAACATTTATTTGAAGTGATGGTTCCATTAGTCATATAACACTTATCCTGTACAGAGTGCCACCAAAATCATAAACTGCAAAACAAATCATTATATAGTATGTGTAGCATCTAATAGTATTGCTCTCTATGAACTTTCATTATATTGTTGAACTTTAACATCATCATGCAATATTCACAATACAACTAGGGATGGTAAGACATTTAGTAATGAATCTTTAAGAGAACCTCCAGCCTTCTTAATAATATGGATTGACTCGAGGTTGGTGCTTCCCTAGCATAGTCAACAAATAAAATGTTTAGACAACAAGTTTAACTATAGAAATAACCAGTAATCCTTCAAATGTATGCAAACTAGACAAGGCTATGACCAATAAAACCACTATAACATAGTAATCTTTCACCATTATCTTTTTCATTTTATTTATATTTAAAAGCATAATGCATGACTAATACAGAGAGACAGTTCCTATGATAACAAAATAAGGCTAGGTTCTACTGAGATAGTTGAGGAATTAACCACAAGAAAACCTTGGTTTACCTTTCATTTAAAAAGCAAAAGCAAAAGCAAAGCAAAATCATAAATTTCCAAGAACTCTATTCCTAGTATTCAATAAAATTAAACAATAAAAAGTCCTCGGTGAGTTACCAAAGTTTTTTTTCCTTTTTTCTCGGTGAGTTACCAAAGTTGTGCATCCATAGTTGCCATCAATGACAAGCTAATTTCACGAATACACATATTATCATTGAAATTGAGAATTCAAGATGGCAACAGCCATGCACTAACCATTAGTTCATTTCATGGAGACACATTCAAATTAAAAATTCAAGCTCCATTCTATGTTGGAAATAATTTGGGATATTTTAGGGGACGTTTGGTTTGCATTTTCCAGTCTGTTTTCCATTTTCATTTTATGTAGAAAATGTGATTTTCTGAAAAACATGTTTGATTTGCATTTTTCAGCTTCGTTTTCCAGAAAAAAACATACCGTTTTCTGGAAAACTGGAGAATGAAAAAAAGTCATTCTCCAGAAAATTAGAAAATGTAATTTTCTGAAAAATGAAAATGGAAAATGACACAAACCAAACGCCCCCTTAGCAATTTACCAAAATAAATATTCAGTCTGCAAAAACGTATAGTTATCACAAAGCAAACAAGAAGATTTCTTATCGAATGATGGACTGATCGAGGTACACTTTGCATAAACGAATAAATCAACGTTTTACGACTTGAATAATTTTTGTTTATTGCTCAAATATAATAGATGTTGATCCTGTCGACAAGCGAAGATCGGTTCTCCCCCGAATGACCTGGTCTAACCAAGCCGACTCGGTCTGCTCCTGTTTGGGAGGTCGGACCGAAATAGAGCTCTCAATATGGTGGAGTGGTTGCAAAATGGCAGCGATCCTTCCTCTGAAGTTGAAATGGAGTTTATATAGGGGGAAGAAAGGGTCTTCCCACGTGCGAGCTGTCACGTCTCATTAAGAGAAGATCAATCGACAGATCATGATAGCGACAGCCACATTAATATTGGGAAACTGTCACAGCCGCCTGACACCATGTCGGACTTGTCTCTTCTGTGCCTCATTAACTTTAGGCGCCTATACCAGGTAATGATTGGGCTGAGGCGGTCGCCTTCTGGATATTGATAAGGACAGCTTATAATCGATCAACCACCTGCAAAGAGCTCATGAACGCCCGGCCTCGGGTGACCGACCCCGCGTATCCGACCTTGAGCGCCCGGCCTTAGCTGACGATCCCGAGTACCAGACCTCGGGTGACCGACCTTGGGTGCCAGACCTCGGATGACCGACCCCGAGCGTCCTGACCTTGGAAGACCGACCCCGAGCGTCCCGACCTCGGACGACCGACCCCGAGCGTCTCGACCTTGGACGACCGACCCCGAGCGTCCCGACCTCGGGTGACTCTTAGCCCGGCCTATTCACTACCGGCCTGGATCGACAATCGAACCCGACCGAGCTCCGGATCCTTCTAAAAATCATATGACCGGATCACAAGCCTCCCTCTCAAGTCTAGTTGAAGGAGGAGTTCAGTCCGATTGACTAGGCTCCCCGCTCGGTCGGCTTGCCTCTTTTTTGTCTTCTCGCGCGTCACCTCGTACGGGTAATCCTCCCCTTTAATGTCGTATCTCCCCATTAAATCCTCATTAATGCGGGGCCGCGTGTCACTTCCCGACTGGACGTCTCGGGTAGCGAAACGTCATCGGCGTGGCCTGTGCGACGTGCGAGTAAAGCTTCGAGGTCTGGGAAATAGCAGAGATCGGACGACGAGTAATCCACCCCGCCATTTTCTTTTTACCCATCGGACGGTCCCCCTGGTTTTACCAGCGGTATAAATAGGCTTGTCCCCTCATTTCGCCTCCTTTTATCCTGACCTTCACCTTCTCTCCAACTCTTGTCCGATCTACGCCACCCGACCTCCGCAAATCCGGCAAACAGTGTTTCCGACGATCCTCAATTTTAGGTATTTCTTTTTTCCTGCCGAGCCTTTGTGGTGCCTTTCCGCATTTTGTTTCGATGGCTTCATCGTCTGCACCTCCGTCTGCGCCCCCCGAGCCATGGTACTTAACTACCCGATCTTCCCTTACCCTAGGTCAGATAGAAACTCTGCGCATAGATTACTTAATCCCCGAAGACCACTCGATAACTCAGCCCGACCGTCGAGGTCGGGCACACCAGCCCCCCTTAAGTCATTTCACCGTCTTCTCCGATCAGTTGTTAGCCGGTCTACGCTTTCCCCTACATCCCTTCTTCCGCGAGATCTGTCGTTATTTCCAGGTCTCTTTGTCTCAATTAGCCCCGAACTCGATCCGAATCTTGTGCGGCACCGTGATCATCTTCACCGCCCATAAAATCCCCCTAGAACCCCGAGTATTTCATTTTTTCTATTATCTTAAGAAACAAGAGCCCGAGAATTTCTACTTCCAGGCTCGTATTAACTCTGCCTTCCTGGAGAAGGTGCCTTCCTCCAATAAAGGTTGGAAATCTCACTTCTTCTATATCCAATCAATCCCCCGACCGAACTGGCCTACTGCGTGGGTAGAAAACCTGCCTGATCACCCGCAGCTGCCCAAGAACCTTCGTTCAGAACCGGGCTACCAATCTGCAGTTTCTAAGCTCGGGGGAGCCCGATACCACGCGGGCAAGCTATTGATCGAGGGTATGCTGTATCTGTTCCGGCTGAGCCAAGTCCCGGCAGAGCTACCTGGCACCCTCGGTACGTTTCTACTTGCTTGGTAAGTTTGTTAATGCTAACTAAAACTTTTTCTTTTGTGCAGCCGAAGTTATGTTCAGCGCTAGGATTGATGCGGTATTGGATCGGGAGGATGAAGCCATGGAGGCCTTGGCTGCCCAGCTAGCAGCCGCTCGGGCGGTACCACCAGTAAGCGTTGCATCAGATCTCGAGCTGCCGGCAGTTGCAGCAAGCGACCTCGGAGAGAGTCCCCCGACCGGGGAAGTAGGAGTGACAGCTCCGATGACCGGCAAGGGGACCTCCGCCTCGGCAGAGGCAGAAGAAGAAGAAACAGACCCGGTAGCTTCTCCTAGCATGGTCCGAAAACGTCGCTGGCTGGTTCACCGAGTGGATATACCTTCATCTCCAGAACCGCCCGTGGAAGGTCAGGTCGCAGTGCCTTCTAGTCCTGACCGAGCTGTGGCCAGCCCTCAACGCCCGGCACCGAGCTCAACTCTGGTTCCCGCAGCTCCCCGACCTGACCTTCGGGCTTTGACCCGGGCAACACCTCCGCCGGCGACCCGACCTCCTACCTCTGTGAGGGTACCTTCCGGTGCATCAACCTCAGGGACCGCGCCGCGTCCTCAGGCCCCTCAGCCGAGCACCGTCAACATTGACGCCGTGGAGGCCCTTCTGTCCATGAGTTCCCCTCCGAGGTCGACTGTGGACGTTCAAGTGCCTTCGGCTACTGTTCTAACCCCGACAGTCCAGCCTCAGCCACTCAATCTACATGGCATGTTGGTCTCGGGCTGGGAGGAAGGTGTTGGTGCAATCTTGGTTAGGTCAGGGTTGACCTAGTTTGACTAAGCTCGGGTGAGCTTAGGTCTAATAAGCTTGGTAAGCTTATGATTGAATGTTTCGATGTTTGATAATGATGTTTGAATGTCATATGATGTTTGAATATCGTATGATGCCTAGTGGGTCAAGGTTGACTGGAGGCTTGATGAGAAAAGACCTAGTGGGACTAGGCACACCTAGTGGGACTAGGTGAAGTCCAGGTAGATCGGGGAGATCGTACGCTGGCATCAGAAAAGACCTAGTGGGACTAGGCACACCTAGTGGGACTAGGTGAAGTCCAGGTAGATTGGGGAGATCGTACGCTGGCATCAGAAAAGACCTAGTGGGACTAGGTGAAGTCCAGGTAGATCGGGGAGATCGTACGCTGGCATGGGAAAAGGCCTAGTGGGGCTAGGTGAAGTCCAGATGGATCGGGGAGATCGCATGCTGGCAAGGTGGAAGTCTACCGAGAGACTAGACCTAACTCGAGGGTTAGGCGAATCTGGTTGGGAACCAGGGTAAGTCCGAGCTGGGAGCTAGGCAGTAGAAATCCAGGTTGGTCAAAGGGGTTGACCGGACACTTGGTAGGGGAACCTAGGCTTGTGGAAAGAAGTTAGGTTGGACTCAATCGATTGGGTAATCGATTGGGTCAATCGATCAGGTGATCGATTACAGCAGTTTGTGCGAGGGAGCAGAAGAGTTCTGAATCGATTGGGTAATCGATTCAGGGTATCGGTAATCGATTGGGTAATCGATTACGACAGTTTGCGCGAGAGAACAGAGAAGCTCTGAATCGATTGGGTAATCGATTCAGGGAACTGGTAATCGATTGGCTAATCGATTACGGTTCGAAAATTAGCCGTTGAACGGCTAAATCCTACGTGGTAATCGATTGGCTAATCGATTCAGAAACCCTAGGTGTCGAGTATAAGGGCTTTCGCGCAGGTTTGTGGCTACACTTCTTCTCCTCTTCTTCTCCAACTTCATTGCCATTTCAAGGGAAGTTTGGAGCTTAGTGCTGTTGCATTTCCAAGGTCCAAGAGGCAATCACAAGCTTGAAGATAGCAAGGAAAGCAAAGAGAGTTCCTTTATTATAAATCTTGTAAGATTTCCTTTGTATTTGCTTTGTTCTTGTTGTATCTTTGTAACAAGCTTGTAAGAGGTTTCTCCACCTCAAGAAGGAGACTTTCATAGTGCATGAGAGTGTGAGGAGAGTGGATCCTTGGATTAGTCACCCGGCCGGGGTGTATACCAAGTAAAATCCAAGTGTTAGCGATTGCTTGAAGTCTTCCGCCGCGACAAATCTTCTACAAGCGAATCGAAGCTAATCACCCCCCCTCTAGCTCGTCTACCGGTCCCAACAAGTGGTATCAGAGCGAGGTTGCTCTTCATTGGACTCATCACCAAGAGGGCAAGAGCTAGAGGAAGAAGAAGAAGTTGGAAGAAACCCTAATTTCAAGAAGTCATCATCAAGGGGTTTCAATTTCAAAAATGGAGTTTGGCTATGACACAAGGGCACCTCCACCATTCGACAAAGAAAATTTCAATCTTTGGAAGTCAAAGATTGAGAATTATTTCATGATGGAGATAGAGCAATGGTTTGCTCTAATGGAGGGCTTTGAAGCTCCAACAAGCTCGAAAGGAAAACTCCTCAAGAAAAGCAAATGGAATGAGGAGCAAATCAAGAGATGCGAGGCCAACTACAAAGTGATCAAGCTATTGGTCAATCTTTTGCCAAGCACCATCTTGGACAAGATTGGAGAATTTCAAGACGCCAAAGAGCTATGGAGCAAATTGGCAAGGCTTCATGAAGATCCCTCCACTATACCAAATCAAGATAAATCTGAAGAGGGAGATTCATTAAGTGAAGAGGACTCGGAAGTTGAGAGGTGCTCAACATCCGAAGATGAAGCTCAAGAAGCCTCTACCTCAAGGGTTGAAGAGGAAATTCAAGAAGCCTCCACCTCTAGGATTGAGGGGGAGCAAAATGTGTCATTGGCATCGGATCAAAGACAAGCTTCAACATCATATTCCAATGTCAATGAAGAAGAAGAAAGTGTCACCTCTAAACCACATGAAGGTATAAAAATTTCAAGTTGTAAAAACAAAAATCATATCATTTGTTTTGAGTGTAGGGAAAAAGGGCACTATAAAAGTAAGTGTCCAAAATTGGTCAAGAAGAAGGTGCAAATGGCACCCAAGACCAAGGAGAAGGCAAAGGAGGTCGGCCCCGTGGTAACGAAGGATAAGAAGCACATTGTGTGCTTCTCATGCAAGCAAAAGGGACATTATAGGAATCAATGTCCAAAGGGGAAGGATCCGACCAAAACAAAGTGGAGGAGCTCAAATCAAGGGGGAGCCTCCAAGATCAAGACTAAGGTACCATTAGGTAATGATACTTATTTTCATCATGATAATATCCATGCTAGAGATAACTATTATCATTTTAATGCTATTTATCATGAAAATAGGAGGTATAAAAAATCTAAGGAAAACTATAGAGCTTTCCATGCTAGGACTACCACCTCTAAGGATAGGGAACAAATTAGGAATTTCCAAGGTAGACCTACCCAATCCAAGGCTAAGAAAAATAATCACCAAGGCTATATTAGAAAACCAAGCCTTGAGGAGGTAATGATTGAAAATCAAGTTTTGAGGTCAAAACTTGATAAATTAGAAAAATCCCTCAAAAGAATAGAAAATCTATTTAAGGGATCTAAGGATCAAGACCTAGATTTAGGAAATCAAGGACCCTCTAGGAGCAAGAAAGGTTTGGGGTACAAACCTAAGACTAAGGATGATCGTCCATCCTATCATAGAGTTCCATATAAATATGGAACTAAATCTAGGTCTAGAAGTCAAGTCAAGGCCACAAGGGAAGCCATCCCTAGGGTTGACCAAGACAAGACCAATATGACTAAGGCTTCGGAAAAGCCTAAGAAAGTCTTTAGGAATGTATCAAGGGAAGGTATCCCTAGTGAATACCTAGAACACCCAAGGAGCACCAATAGGTTTTGGGTTCCTAAGAGTGTGTTCGCCACACCCTAGATAGGTCTAGGGAGTGTCAACTCTAATTGGAAGGGTAGTTAACCCAACCTTGATGAAGTTGACACTTTGGGACATTTTCAAGGAGTTATTACCCTTGAAAATGAAGGATTCATTTATTTACTCTAGGAGGAGTAAATTTGTGCCAAACTATATTTTTGGAGGATTAAACTTGATAAAGTTGGCACAACTAGGTTAGAATCCAAAGATAGGCCAAGTTGGGGAGTTTTGGCATTATCTTGGAAATTAGGGCAAAGTTAGGATTATCAATGACTTAGCGATGAGTTATTGATACTTAGATAGGAAATCTAGGTATATTCTTTTATGCTACTATGTCATGTTTTGTATGTCCTATCACATACCATGACATCATGTTTCATCATTCATATTTATTATGAAAATATTACATGTCATGTCATACATGCATCATCTAGTCATAATTTCTTTTGAAAATTCTAATATGATGCATGTCATAGTCATTAATCATGCATAAATCAATATTTATTGAAATTAAGGACATTGGTATTAATTGAAATCCGAGGTGGATGATCAAGGTTTATAATGTCTAGGTAGAAATGCATGAACCCTTAGTTAGGGAGAATATGACTTCCACATCTCACTAAGACTATAAGATGACTTGTGTGTGTTTTTGAGACACAATAGAAACAAGTGAGATGTTAGGGTGATGAACAAAACTCAAGGTGTTGATAAAGTGCATCAAATTGAGTTTTAGATTCATCAAAACAAGAATATAAATGAACTCCAATCATTGGGAAAGCTAATGTACAAGTCATGTGCATTTAGCCCAAGAAACATGGTTGGAAATTGTTTTTGAAAACTATTTTAAAACTATCTTGGAAAAGCTTGGTGAAGACTATCTTTTGATAGCACTCATCATTGATGAAATGTATACAAAATAATGAAAAACATTGAAGTATTTCAATGGTTTCCAACTTTGTGTCAATCTTTGAAAAAGGAGGTTATTTTCATAGAAAATTATTTTTCCTTGATAGTATATGGTATAAATAATGTCTACACAAAATTTTAGAATTTTTCGAATTTTGTAGAATTATTTAGGGGTTTTTGAATTTCGGATCTGAAATTGTTTTCAGATTTCAGAAACTCCCAATCGATCGGGTGATCGATTGGGACCATAGCCAATCGATTGGTCAATCGATTGGTCGATCCTTTTACGAGCACAGAAGCTCGGGTAGTCGATCTGGTGATCGATTACAGGTAGCCGTAATCGATCGGCTGATCGATTAAGGCAGATCGTAATCGATTGGTTCCCAACACCAATCGATTGGTAAGTCTGAAACTGTCTAGTTTCAGTCCGTTAACCCATTTTTGAGTAACCTAACAATCCCTAGCCCTTTGAAATACTTTTATGAGTATATTTGGGTAACTTTCATTATGAAATCAAAAAGGGAAATGGTTTGGTGAACATCTAAGGGTTAAGGAGAGATTTTAATTCAAGTTTTGAGTTTCAAAATCTCAATCACCTCAAGTTGAGTTTTTCCTAAAGGTTTAGGAACTCAAAAATCATTGTTGGTGCAATGATAGAGGTTTAGAGCATGTTTTGAGGGGGAGGTCTTCCTTAACAACATGTGGATGCATATTCTCTTGGGGATAAGTACATGAATGGAAATTGGAAATCTTCATAAGTGCTCAAGGTTGAGCATAGGTTCAATGAAAAGTATGGGATTTTCATTGGGTATACCTTTGACCATATAGACTCTCGGGGAGAGGTTTGATGTGTGTCAAAGGGGGAGAAATTTGGGAGAGATTAGTATTTCTCAAACATATTGTCAAACATCAAAAAGGGGGAGATTGTTGGTGCAATCTTGGTTAGGTCAGGGTTGACCTAGTTTGACTAAGCTCGGGTGAGCTTAGGTCTAATAAGCTTGGTAAGCTTATGATTGAATGTTTCGATGTTTGATAATGATGTTTGAATGTCATATGATGTTTGAATATCGTATGATGCCTAGTGGGTCAAGGTTGACTGGAGGCTTGATGAGAAAAGACCTAGTGGGACTAGACACACCTAGTGGGACTAGGTGAAGTCCAGGTAGATCGGGGAGATCGTACGCTGGCATCAGAAAAGACCTAGTGGGACTAGGCACACCTAGTGGGACTAGGTGAAGTCCAGGTAGATCGGGGAGATCGTACGCTGGCATCAGAAAAGACCTAGTGGGACTAGGCACACCTAGTGGGACTAGGTGAAGTCCAGGTAGATCGGGGAGATCGTACGCTGGCATCAGAAAAGACCTAGTGGGACTAGGTGAAGTCCAGGTAGATCGGGGAGATCGTACGCTGACATGGGAAAAGGCCTAGTGGGGCTAGGTGAAGTCCAGATGGATCGGGGAGATCGCATGCTGGCAAGGTGGAAGTCTACCGAGAGACTAGACCTAACTCGAGGGTTAGGCGAATCTGGTTGGGAACCAGGGTAAGTCCGAGCTGGGAGCTAGGCAGTAGAAATCCAGGTTGGTCAAAGGGGTTGACCGGACACTTGGTAGGGGAACCTAGGCTTGTGGAAAGAAGTTAGGTTGGACTCAATCGATTGGGTAATCGATTGGGTCAATCGATCAGGTGATCGATTACAGCAGTTTGTGCGAGGGAGCAGAAGAGTTCTGAATCGATTGGGTAATCGATTCAGGGTATCGGTAATCGATTGGGATCGATTACGGCAGTTTGCGCGAGAGAACAGAGAAGCTCTGAATCGATTGGGTAATCGATTCAGGGAACTGGTAATCGATTACGGTTCGAAAACTAGCCGTTGAACGGCTAAATCCTACGTGGTAATCGATTGGCTAATCGATTCAGAAACCCTAGGTGTCGAGTATAAGGGCTTTCGCGCAGGTTTGTGGCTGCACTTCTTCTCCTCTTCTTCTCCAACTTCATTGCCATTTCAAGGGAAGTCTTGGAGCTTAGTGATGTTGCATTTCCAAGGTCCAAGAGGCAATCACAAGCTTGAAGATAGCAAGGAAAGCAAAGAGAGTTCCTTTATTGTAAATCTTGTAAGATTTCCTTTGTATTTGTTTTGTTCTTGTTGTATCTTTGTAACAAGCTTGTAAGAGGTTTCTCCACCTCAAGAAGGAGACTTTCATAGTGCATGAGAGTGTGAGGAGAGTGGATCCTTGGATTAGTCACCCGGCCGGGGTGGATACCAAGTAAAATCCAAGTGTTAGCGATTGCTTGAAGTCTTCCGCCGCGACAAATCTTCTACAAGTGAATCGAAGCTAATCACCCCCCCTCTAGCTCGTCTACCGGTCCCAACAGAAGGATGGACGACATCTTTCGCTATGGACCCTGTCAGCTTGGCTGACCACTTCTACATTGGAATGACTCAGGTACCCTTTCTACTCACTCGCCTGCTTATGCTTATACTTATGCCCCTCATGCCTTTTTGCAGCAATGGGCACTCAGTCATGCGGCTAGCCAGGCACTGGTCGACAATACCCGGGCGCGCAGGGCGGCCAAAAGACAAGTAAGAGACCTAGAAGCCCGACTAGCGCAGAGCACCCTTCCCCCAGGTGATCAGGGCCTGGACCAGCTGCAATCGGAAATAACCGCGCTGAGATCTCACATATCCGAGCTGGAGGTCCGTGCGGAGGAAGAGCACAGGCTGATGGCTCAGTCCGCGATAGAGGTGGAGCGTCTAACTAATCGGGTGACTCATTTAGAGGGCGAAAATAAGGTCCTCAAGAACCGGTATACCCGAGCCCATGCCGACCTGGCTAAGATGACAACAGACGCTAAGGGGCTCCAACAGAAATTGAGGGAGTCAGGCGAGGCTCATCACCAAACTCAACTTGCCCTGAAGAACAAAGAGACAGAGCTGGCTGCCCAGCAAGAGGCATTTCAGGGTTTAAAGATTCAACTAGTGGGCCAGGAGGCGCAGCTGGCAGTTCGGGAAACCACCATCTAGGGGCAGGGCGCCGAGCTTATTCGACTCAGGAAGGAGTTGGAGGATTATAAGTCGGGCGAATCGGCCCGGATTGAAGCTGCCCGAGTAGCCTACATCCAGTCGGACTCCTTCCTGAACCTGGTATCGGAGCGTACGGGAGGCATGATCAAGTTCGGCGCAAAGGGTGCTATCTAGCAGTTGACCGAAGCCGGCCACCTTCCCGCGGACCTTCCTTCCAATGCAGTGAAGCTGCGGCGGATCAAAGCGTCGATTCCCGAAGATGCCTTCCCCCCATTCACTTAGGTTGAATTCTTTCTTTCCTTTGCTTCATGATGACTCAGCCTTCCGGCCTTAAGAAGTTTGGCATGTCTTGGGTTGACTCAGCCTTCAGGGCTCAATTTTGTATGGGTCATGAGCCCTTCCTTGATTTCCTTAGTTTGACATGGTTTTATTTCATAGCCTGCCTGCCTGCCGTATTTGTTTGCTCACGATGTTTAAGGTTTCTGTTAAGTGTTGTCTGTTTGGGGTGCTCGACTAGCTCTACGAGGGCCAGCGCTCAGATTACATCGCGAATTTTCACAAAACGTGACCGATCGGGCCTCTCATACCACTATCTTTAGCTCGATTTTATGAGTCAAGCGCCAAATTTTTCTAAGTATCGAACGCTCAGCTTATTTGAGCTCTTAGCCACTCAGTCCGGCCATTGCCCAAGTTCGGGCGTGCTGTTCAGTCGGGTGGATACCCTGATTTACCGTTCTATCTTGTTCTCGACGAGCTAACCTTACCAATGAAACCGAGTTGGCTCGTACGCGCTGGTTCGATTAGTTCAGCTTTGCCAAGATGACCTAATATCCCTTTTGTCTTTCAGGACGTGGGGAGCCACGTCTTGGTAGTGAAGCTCATAGAAATGTGTTAATTCATATGTCCTTCGAGCAAGAGTCTGGACACCGTCCGACTTACCCTAACCAAGCGTGGATTGCCACGCCCGACCGAACGTGGAACGCCACGCCCGATCGGCACCGAATCCGGTGGGTGCGTGAGAGCGAGCCCACTTATAACTTGCCTTAGCAAGAGTCTGGACACCGTCCGACTTACCCTAACCGAGCGTGGATTGCCACGCCCGACCGGGCCCGACCGAACGTGGAACGCCACGCCCGATCGGCGCCGAATCCGGTGGGTGCGTGAGAGCGAGCCCACTTATAACTTGCCTTAGCAAGAGTCTGGACACCGTCCGACTTACCCTGACCGAGCGTGGAGTGCCACGCCCGACCGGGCCCGACCGAACGTGGAATGCCACGCCCAATCGGCGCCGAGTCCGGTGGGTGCGTGAGAGCAAGCCCACTTATAACTTGCCTTAGCAAGAGTCTGGACACCGCCTGACTTATCCTGACTGAGCGTGGAGTGCCACGCCCGACTGGGCCCGACCGAACGTGGAACGCCACGCCCAATCGGCGCCGAGTCCGGTGGGTGCGTGAGAGCAAGCCCACTTATAACTTGCCTTAGCAAGAGTCTGGACACCGCCCGACTTACCCTGACCGAGCGTGGAGTGCCACGCCCGACCGGGCCCGACCGAACGTGGAACGCCACGCTCGGTCGGCGTCGAGTCCGGTGGGTGCGTGAGATCAAGCTCACTTATAACTTGCTGCAGTTGTCTTTTAGAGAGTCAGTCTTTATCATCATTCTTTCTGACTACAGTTACAAGAATCATCCCTCTACGCTCTCCTCACGGTACAATCTTAGATGCACTGCACTCCAGGGTCTTCCGAGCCGCTTTCCTTGGGCGTCTTGCAGATAGTAGGCTCCTGATCCCAGCACCTCGACCACCAGGAAAGGACCACTCCATAGAGGCTCCAACTTGCCTACTTCTCCAACGGGCTTGATTCTTTTCCATACCTTGTCCCCTACTTGGAAATGTCGAGGTATGACTTGTTGGTTGTATCGGTTCCGCATCCTTTGTTGGTAAGCGACCATTCGGACTGCAGCCTTAGCTCGAACTTCCTCGATCAGGTCTAGCTCAGCTCGTCTTTTTTCCGCATTGTCTTCTCCATACAGTTGTCTTCTGTCCGATTCACAGCCGACCTCTATGGGGACTACTGCTTCGCTTCCGTAGACTAACTGGAAGGGGGTGCATCCTGACCCCTCTTTAGGCGTAGTCCGGAGGGCCCACAAGACATCAGGCAACTCTTCCACCCAGGATCCACCGACCTGATCCAGCTTAACTCTGAGTCCTTTCAGAATCTCTCTATTGTCCACTTCGGCCTGACCATTACTCTGGGGGTATGCCACGGAAGTGAAGGCCTGTTTGATCCCAAATTCCTTGCACCAATTTCTGATTATCCGGCCTTGAAACCGCCGACCATTGTCTGATACCAGCTTGTGAGGTATGCCGTACCGGCAAAGAATATTCTGCCAAAGGAATTTCTTCACCGCTTGCTCGGTGATCCGGGCCAGTGCTTCTGCTTCGACCCACTTGGAGAAGTAGTCTACTGCCACCAACAGGAATTTCATCTGGCCTGCCGCCCTGGGGAAGGGTCCCACTATATCCATGCCCCACTGATCAAAGGGACACGATACAATGGACGCTCGCAGCATCTCAACCGGTCGGTGAGACAGATTCTGATATTTCTGACAAGAAAGACAGGAAAGAGCCATCTTCTCTGCATCCTTCTGAAGGGTCGGCCAAAAGTAACCGGCTAGCAGGACCTTCCGAGCCATGGACCGACCTCCTGAATGATTCCCGCAGCACCCCAAATGCACTTCTCTGAGTACATAGTCTGCATCTTCCTTTCCGAGGCATCTGGCTAGAGGTCGGGAAAAAGCCCGCTTGTATAATGTGTCCCCTATCAGGGTGTACCGAGCTGCTCTGATCTTCAGTATCCGAGCATGCTCGGGGTTGTCCGGAAGAGTTCTCTCTTTCAGGTAGGCGATGAATGGAGCTCTCCAGTCCCCCTCTATCTCCATTTCTGCTTCCCTCTCGACCTGAGCTACCAGCATGACTTGAGGTGAAGGCTTGGGGAAGACCCACGGCCGGGCCGAGCTGGCCAGCCTAGCTAACTCATCCGCCTTGGCATTGTCCCCTCGGGGGATCTGTATAATCTAAACTTCTTGAAATTCTGCTTGTAACTGTTGATATGCCTCTACATAAGCTTGTAGCTTCTCGTCATTGACTTCGAACCGCCCAGCCACCTGTTGGGTCACCAACTGAGAATCGGAGTGCAGGATGACCCGAGTGGCCCCGACCTGTCTGGCCGCCTGGAGGCCTGCTAAGAGGGCTTCGTACTCCGCCTGATTGTTGGTAGCCGGGTACTCTAGCCGTACGGCGAGATGAATGGGGTCTCCCTTAGGAGACATCAATAAAATTCCCAAGCCACTCCCGGCCTGGGTGGCTGACCCATCCACATATATTTTCCAGACCTCCTCCTCTTCTTCGGTATGAAGTTCACTCAGGAAATCTGCCAAGGCCTGAACTTTGATCGCCGTTCGGGGCTGATACTGAATATCATATTCACTAAGCTCGGTTGTCCATTTGACCATCCGACCTGATACTTCAGGGTTGATCAAGACCTTCCCGAGTGTGCTATTGGTCAGCACTCGGATAGGATGAGCCAAAAAGTAGGGTCGCAGTCGCCGAGCCATCAACACTAGGACATAAGCTAATTTCTCGAGTGTAGTATACCTACACTCGGCCTCTTTTAATAAGTGTCCAAAGAAATAGACCGGTTGCTGTTCGGTCTATTTCTGGGTTACAAGCACAGCACTCGCAGCTCCTTCAGTAGCAGACAAATAAACATATAATGGCTCTCCTTCCTCGGGCTTGGCTAACACTGGCAGGCTGACCAAGTAAGTCTTCAATTCTTTGAAAGCTCGGTCACACTCGGCATCCCACAGGAACTTGGAGGCCTTGCGCAAGATTTTGAAAAACGGCAGACTCCTGTCAGCCGACCGGGAGATAAATCGGGATAGGGCCGTGATCCTCCCGGTCAGGCGTTGAACTTCCCTTAGATTCCTGGGCGGTGGCATGTCTAGCAGAGCTTTCACTTTACCCGGGTTGGCTTCTATTCCTCGCTCGGTTAGGATGTAGCCCAGGAATTTCCCACTCCTGGCTCCGAACAGACATTTTGTCGGATTGAGTTTGAAGCAATACCTTCGCAGGGTGCAGCAGGTTTCTCTTACATCTGCTATGAGGTCTGTTGAGACCGATTGGCGAGCTAGAGGGGGGGTGATTAGCTTCGATTCGCTTGTAGATGATTTGTCGCGGCGGAAGACTTCAACCAATCGCTAACACTTGGATTTTACTTGGTATCCACCCCGGCCGGGTGACTAATCCAAGGATCCACTCTCCTCACACTCTCATGCACTATGAAAGTCTCCTTCTTGAGGTGGAGAAACCTCTTACAAGCTTGTTACAAAGATACAACAAGAACAAAGCAAATACAAAGGAAATCTTACAAGATTTATAATAAATGAGCTCTCTTTGCTTTCCTTGCTATCTTCAAGCTTGTGATTGCCTCTTGGACCTTGGAAATGCAGCAGCACTAAGCTCCAAGGCTTCCCTTGAAATGACAATGAAGTTGGAGAAGAAGAGGAGAAGAACTACAGCCACAGACCTGCACGAAAGCCCTTATACTCGACACCTAGGGTTTCTGAATCGATTAGCCAATCGATTACCACGTAGGATTTAGCCGTTCAACGGCTAGTTTTCGAACCGTAATCGATTAGCCAATCGATTACCAGTTCCCTGAATCGATTACCCAATTGATTCAGAGCTTCTCTGTTCTCTCGCGCAAACTGCCGTAATCGATTACCCAATCGATTACCGATACCCTGAATCGATTACCCAATCGATTCAAAACTCTTCTGCTCCCTCGCACAAACTGCTGTAATCGATCACCTGATCGATTGACCCAATTGATTACCCAATCGATTGAGTCCAACCTAACTTCTTTCCACAAGTCTAGGTTCCCCTACCAAGTGTCCGGTCAACCCCTTTGACCAACCTGGATTTCTACTGCCTAGCTCCCAGCTCGGACTTACCCTGGTTCCCAACCAGATTCGCCTAACCCTCGAGTTAGGTCTAGTCTCTCGGTAGACTTCCACCTTGCCAGCATGCGATCTCCCCGATCTACCTGGACTTCACCTAGTCCCACTAGGTCTTTTCCGATGCCAGCGTGCGATCTCCTCGATCCACCTGGACTTCACCTAGTCCCACTAGGTATGCCTAGTCCCACTAGGTCTTTTCCCGTGCCAGCGTACGATCTCCTCGATCCACCTGGACTTCACCTAGTCCCACTAGGTCTTTTCTCGTGCCAGCGTACGATCTCCCCGATCCACCTGGACTTCACCTAGTCCCACTAGGTCTTTTCTCATCAAGCCTCCAGTCAACCTTGACCCACTTGACATCATACGATATTCAAACATCATATGACATTCAAACATTATTATTAAACATCGAAACATTCAATCATAAGCTTACCAAGCTTATCAGACCTAAGCTCACCCGAGCTTAGTCAAACTAGGTCAACCCTGACTTAACCAAGATTGCACCAACAAGGTCGACAGCTTGGGAGGACTTGATGAGAATGTCATCTACGTACACTTCCACGTTTCTTCCGAGCTGCTCTTTAAAAACTTTATTCATCAGCCTTTGATAGGTTGCCCCAGCATTTTTGAGTCTGAAGGGCATAACTGTGTAGCAATAGGTGCATTCGGCTGTGACAAAACTGACCTTCTCTTGATCTTCTAATGCTAAGGGCACTTGATGATATCCCTGGTAGGCATCCAACATGCAGATGAGTTCATTCCCGGCGTTGGAGTCTACCATCTGATCTATCCAGGGGAGCGGGTAGCAGTCCTTAGGGCAAGCTTTATTGAGATCCCTGAAGTCAATACAGACCCTCCACTTGTCGCCCGGCTTGGAGACCAGTACCACATTGGCCAGCCAGGCCGGGAATTGGACTTCTCGGACGTGCCCCGCTTCCAGCAGTCTCTCCACCTTGGCCTGAATGATCTTGTTCTGTTCAGGGCTGAAATCTCTTTTCTTCTGTTTGACAGGTCGGGCATCAGGGTACACGTGCAGCTTGTGCTCCATTACCTCTGGTCTGACCCCGTTCAGATCTTGCTGGGACCAGGCAAACACATCTCGGTTCCGAGTCAGACATTCGATCAACTGTTGTCTGAGGTCGGGCGACAGCCCAGGAGCTATCTTTACTTTAGTTTCTTCTTGGTCGGGTAAGAGCTGGACCTCTTCCTTTTCCTCTATCAGATCAGCCCAGGGAGAGGGCTGAGAAGATTGCACCATGTTGCAATTGGCCGGTGCAGATCGGAAGGCCTTACTAACCTCCACTCGGACGTCATCCACGTAACATCGGCGGGCGACCTTCTGGTCTCCTTTGACTTCGCCGACCTGATTTCCCACCGGAAATTTGACTTTCAAGTAGAACCTGGACACCACGGCTCGGAACTCGTTCAACACTGGCCTGCCCAGGATGGCATTGTAGGCCGAGGGGGCGTCTACTATCAGGAAGGTAGACCACCGAGTCCTTCTTAAAGGTTCTTCACCAAGTGAAATGGCTAATTTGATCTGGCCCAAGGGCTGGACTTCATTCCCCGTGAATCCGAATAGAGGTGTGGCCACGGGCTGGAGCTCAGTAGCTTCAATCTGCAATTGCTCAAAAGCTTTTAAGTATAAGATGTTTACCGAACTCCCCGTATCCACAATGGTCCTATGAATCTGGTAATTAGCTATGATCGCTGTGACGACCAGGGCATCCTCATGAGGTACTTCTACTCCTTGTAAGTCTGAAGGGCCGAAACTGATCTACGGCCCCTGAGCTTGGGTAGAACTGCAGCCCACTTGGTAGATATCAAGTCGCCTAACCTGTGATTTCCGAGCTCTATTGGAATCTCCATAGGTAGGGCCTCCAGAAATTACGTTAATGGATCCATGCACTGCATTTTGTTGATTGGCTTGCTCTTCGCTAGCATTCCTGTTCTCGGTGGAGTTAGGGGTCTGGAACAGCTGTCTGGCTGCAGAAGCGGTTGGTCGAGCCGGGGGCTCGGGTTGGCTCGGTGACGTTCTTCCCCGACCTCGACCACCTCCTTGGGGATCCCCCCTTGGACTTCCCCGACCGGCACGACCCCGACCTCTGCCGGCCTGCCAGCAGTCCTGAAGATCGTGCGTATGGCTGTTATGGAAGGAGCAATAGGGCTGCCACCTGGACGGGAGGCAGCCCTGGGCCACCTGCTGAACTATTCCCCTCTCGACTCCTGGTCGGTGCCCCATAGCTCTGGGGCTTCTGAGGGGTCCTCCCGGAGGCATACTTTTTTGATGTTGCTGAGGGTTATCGGACGCAGGCCTGACCTCTGGCCGCCTGGCGGCTTGCGCTTCTTCGACGTCCATATATTTGCTAGCTTTCCCCAGAAGGCTTTCAAAGTCCTTCGGGGGTTTGCGGATCAAAGATCTGAAGAACTCTCCCTCTTGCAAGCCCTGCGCGAAGGCGCTGACTAACACCTCAGACATGGCAGTGGGAACGTCCAGCGCGACTTGATTAAACCTCTTGATGTAGGCTTTTAAGGACTCCTTGGAGCCCTGCTTCATGGTAAACAGGTTTAAGCTAGTCTTGTGATGTGTCCCACTACTAGCAAAATATTGCAGAAACAGTTTCTTGAAACCAGAGAAATCCCTAATCGATCCCTCTAGGAGTCTGTCAAACCATCGCTGAGCCGGCCCGGCAAGAGTGGTCAGGAAGGCGCGGCACTTGACATCATCGGGGTACTGATGTAGCATCGAGACATTCTCAAATTTCTTTAGGTGTTCTTCGGGATCAGTAGCTCCTCCGTACTCGGTAACGGACGGGGGTCTGAAATGCTTGGGCAGTGGCTCGTTCAAGACTTGGCTAGAGAAGGGGAACCCCGTGCGTTCAGTCGGGGCTGGCACAAGGGGAGCCTTCCCTTTGTCAGCTCTGGTATGGCTGGATGTAGCCTCGTGAGGGTCTGATTGCCCTGCTCCCTCAGCTGGGCCAAACAGCGCCCGATGGAAGTGGGGGCTGTCCTCCTGTCGCACCCCTCCCTCAGTGCCTACGCGAGCAGTGTGCTCAACCTGGCCCACCTGAGTGGGTCGAGTGGCTGCTTGCTGGGCCTCCGCTAATTTCCTGGCTCTAGCTTCTATTAGCAGATCCAAGTCTTCTTGTGAAAGAGTAACAGTCACCCGGTTGGATTCACTCATCTTCGTCTTTCGATCAGGCAGATTCCCACAGACGGCGCCAAATTTAATCCTGTCGACAAGCGAAGATCGGTTCTCCCTCGAATGACCCGGTCTAACCAAGCCGACCCGGTCTGCTCCTGTTTGGGAGGTCGGACCGAAATAGAGCTCTCAATATGGTGGAGTGGTTGCAAAATGGCAGCAATCCTTCCTCTGAAGTTGAAATGGGGTTTATATAGAGGGAAGAAAGGGTCTTCCTACGTGCGAGCTGTCACGTCTCATTAAGAGAAGATCAATCGACAGATCATGATAGCGACAGCCACATTAATATTGGGAAACTGTCACAGCCGCCTGACACCATGTCGGACTTGTCTCTTCTGTGTCTCATTAACTTTAGGCGGCTATACCAGGTAATGATTAGGCTGAGGCGGTCGCCTTCTGGATATTGATAAGGACAGCTTATAATCGATCGACCACCTGCAAAGAGCTCATGAACGCCCGGCCTCGGGTGACCGACCCCGCGTATCCGACCTTGAGCGCCCGACCTTAGGTGACGATCCCGAGTACCAGACCTCGGGTGACCGACCTTGGGTGTCAGACCTCGGATGACCGACCCCGAGCGTCCTGACCTTGGAAGACCGACCCCGAGCGTTCCGACCTCGGACGACCGACCCCGAGCGTTTCGACCTCGGACGACCGACCCCGAGCGTCCCGACCTCGGGTGACTCTTAGCCCGGCCTATTCACTACCGGCCTGGATCGACAATCGAACCCGACCGAGCTCCGGATCCTTCTAAAAATCATATGACCGGATCAGATGTATTAATCGATGATTAATGAAGGATCTGTAATCTCCAAGCGTTTTGATCTGGACGGGTTAATGTGCAGTAAATGATTATTAATTCAATCATTAAATACTGTTTAGTCCAAGCTCATATATAAAAGGGTTATGACCAAGAGAGTAGATAGATGCTACAGAGAGGTTGCAAGCTAATAGTAAAGATTTCTTTCACCTTCGTTCCTCCAAATCTTTCTTCACCGTATGTTCCGCCTGGAGGATTACCTGTGGTAACAATCAGGTATTTTCTCAATTTACCACGAATAACCAGTGCTTGATTGTATATATGATTTCGCTGTTGCATCTTAAGAAATGGAGGTCTATTATAATCTCAAAGTAATTTTAATTGATCTATTTGACAGTTTAGAATTATTAGTTTAGGTCACGCAAGTTGACTCGATAAATAAGTTGAAATTAAATTATGTAATTTTAAATTAATTTTTATTCCCGATAAGTATTTGCCCAATACTTTTCCCTTTTAAGACCTAAAGTAAGCAGAAGCTTCTTCCTGGCAGGTGCAAGTACAGAGATAGGAAGTATCGAAGAAACCATCCATGGAGAATCCCAACCATTGCAAAGCACCAAAAAGCATGCCGAGAACCACATGAAATGAAAAGATGTGCCATTATTTCATATAGAAGAATCTTACAGCTCATAATTAACTTGTCCCAGAGTTAACTTCAGCTCATAATTGGAATTAGAGTTCCTCTATTGCTTCTTTGTCTATTAGCTCAGAATTAACGGGTTTCAAGCCTTAATCACTCTGCTTTTGCTTCTTGTGCATAACAAGAATGCATTTTAAATGAGACACAGTTAAGGAGATCACAACAATTAGACTTCAGAATCCATGATTAAGTAATCCCTCCTCAAAACCTGGATTTTTTTTGCTCCTATCGCCACAAACTTTGAATCCACAAATCAAATATGCTTTTTAATGGCGTCGCTTTTGCTTGTTCACCTAAAGAACAGCTTTTAGTTACCAGGAGAGAAAAATAAAGTCCCCATCACCACAAATTACCTAATCGATTATAGGAAGCTTGAGTCCAGTTCACGCTACTTTGTCGTCGGCTTCTACCTTTCTTTTGCTATAAAGAACAGTTCCTTTCCCACTCATGCAACCCAGCACAACTCTATTCTCCTCCATTAATGGCGAAGCATGTATAGGAGGTTCTGTGAAGTTTGAAACAGAGAAGGAGGAGGAGATGGAGATTGAAAGGCCAAGCTTCATCATAAACGGAGTAGTGAGACTTCCACCTGGATTCAGGTTCCACCCAACTGATGAAGAACTGGTGGTGCAGTACCTTAAAAGGAAGGCCTTTTCCTGCCCATTGCCTGCCGCAGTTATTCCTGAGATCAACCTCTCTCAGTTCGATCCTTGGGATTTGCCAGGTACCTCGTTGAGGACAATTACTTAATTTATTACAATAAATTTGACATCGTTTATGCATTTAGGTGAGAACGAAGGAGGCAGGTACTTTTTCAATCTGGTAGAGAGATCCACGCACCACCGTAGCAACCGAGCCACCGTCTCCGGCTACTGGAAGGCTACCGGAAAGCCGAAGCAGGTGGTGGCGCACGCGAGCAAAGAGCTGGTGGGAGTGAAGAGGGTGCTCGTCTTCCACCGGTGGAAGTCACTGCATAGTAATTCGCTAACCGATTGGGTCATGCATGAGTACAGACTTCCAATATCGAACTCAATTCATGTAAGAAAAAAAAAATAGTTTTATCCATTAGAATTCCACATAAATGCGTGCATGATTCAGCGGTTCGTGGAGCAGAGCAAAGACTGGGTGGTCTGCCGCATATTCAAGAAGAGGACGAGTGGAGTAGCAGATCATAGAACACGAAGGAGGAGGTCCGGCAATGGCAGGGCCGTGCTCGGTCCTTCTCGTTCTTTCTCTTCCTCAAGCTGTGTGACCTGTCTCGAAGAGGAGCAGGAGGAAGGAGATGAAGGTTGCAGCAAGGCAATCGACGATTAGAGTCTGTTTTTGTTTAGTTTTAGAGCTTTCAATTTGGAGCTGCGATCTCAGCACCATGTGAACTACCACCTCTAGTTCTTGCTGGTTTGATTCTATCAATCAAGAAAGCGATCGAATGAACTTTCATTTCCAAAGAGAATCCACCGATTTAGAATGACAAGGCACCGCCACTTCATGTGGTTCACGATAGAACAAGATAAGGTTGAGTAGGGGACAAGTCGGTTGTGTCGCAGCTAGCTGTTGTTCTTCGTGAAGAATTAATTACCTGCCATGGTTTCAGGTGGAAGGCATGGGGCCGGGTTGCATGCATGGCCTTGTCAACATTTACCTGCCATGGATTCCTTATCCGAAGCTCCTGTGCACTGATTGGTTGGTGGCAGGAAGATGATCACCATACAGTCTTGTCTCTTGTCATCTAGCTGGCCATTTGGTCCAAGATTATTCAGTTTCTGTCAAGAAAAAACTATGAACTGCTAAAAAAAATGCATAATTAAGATTTATATATATTTGATCTCAAACTACTGGGAGAAACATGACAGTAATGATTCATGATTTCACTTGATTCTTTAGTATTCTCGATCAAATCATAGAAATGAAGATATATATATATATATAATTAAGGATGAGAGTAATGCAAAGAAGAGGATCGATCTCGGCTTGGTATTCAAGGCCGTTCTTCACCATTCATTAGTTAAGAGAAAGATGGGTTTATTTATAGCTATTAGCTAATAACAGTTTACGTGCTTGGTTTATTATTGTTGTGAAACAAGTATGGACTGTGCATTCAACGAGGAATGAATTGATTAATCATTTAATTAAGCCCCCTTTGAAGGATGATGATGATGATGATAATAATTATAATGTAACCTTTAATTTGTAATGCTAAATGTATTCTTGTCTCGGTTTAACCATCCAATTGGCTAAGCAGCACCTTCCATCATGATCCACAGGTTCTTAATTCCATTGTTATTCTGGAATTATTTTAATAAATAATCTCATCACGATTTAGATCGATTGTCGTTGTAGTATAGTGGTGAGTATTCCCGCCTGTCACGCGGGTGACCCGGGTTCGATCCCCGGCAACGGCGATAATTTTTTTTTGATTTTTTTTATTTCAATATTTCACCAGTTCAATATTCCCACTCTTCTACGTCTCCAACTCGCCGTAGAATCCCTGTAGACCGACCTGGCCGCATCGGAGGAAGCTCCGGCGGCGGCGGCTTCTCTTCGCACTGATGTCGCTGCCGGTTCACTGCCTCCGGACTGATCCCTTGCTCTAGAGCTCTCCAATTAACCCACTCAGACTCAACCACCATGCAAATGACGAAACTCGAAAGCAACGTACGTCCTCGTGCTGGCCAGCTTCGTCGCCTGCGGCTGCCGCTGGTCGCAGTCCCGTCGCGTCACCGTCCGGCAACCAACCGAGGCATCAAATAAGCAATTAAAAAGACTTTTTTTTTATTCCAAATAATGTTGGAAATTATGAAAGAAAACACAAGTTATTCCTGCCTAAATTACGTGAAAATGAATGTAAATGAAATCCAAAAACACAACACAAGTAATTAATAAAAACATATAATAAAGCCTCCATATTTTTTTTTTGATAATTCAGATATTTAACTCTTCAAGAATCAATTAATTTTTCCTGCAACTGAGAAGAGGTAAGAGATTTTCTACATGTATCACAGTTGATATTCATGTAATTAATCCCGGGCATAAAACCTTAGCTATACTTATATGTAAACCAAGATGGATCTCAATAATCAATATCGAAGAAGAGATGTAGGTCCAGAGTCACTCAGATTAGCCAAGATGACTGCCATGAAAACCCCAAACCAGCTTTTCAGAAACCAGTCAGAAACCCTAGCTAGCAAGAAGCCACCATGGGGGCATAGGCAAATCATTCTTGGCTACCAAAGGCATACAGGCACTTCGATTGGATAAGTAAATTGAGAACAATTAACTAAGTAATTGTTCTCAAGTTCATCTTGTATTTAAAACATAAATCAAAATTCATCATCATCTCCTCGCAGGCGCCGCCGGAAGAACATGAAGTTCATCTTCTCATATTCCTCCTTCAGATGGAATGAAAAGAGAATCATACACGATACTAATCCCATAGAGACGACACCCTATCAATAATAATTGAAAAATGGGTTAAGGGATCATTATACACATAAAATTCACATCCATTAAATCAATCTATAATTAAACTAATATCAGATCATTTTATTGGACTAATTCCTTGTGAATTACGATCTTAATATGCAAACTCACCTAATGGAGAAACAAAATCTAATAATCCAGACATCTAATCGACAACACAAGTAATTAATAAAAAAATATATTAAAACCTTTATACTTATATCCAAACCGGCTTTTCGAAACCACTTAGAAACCCTAGAAGCCTTCATGGGGGCATAGGTAAGTCATTCTTGGCTACCAAAGACAGGCTCTTGGATTGGATAAGTAACTTAAGAACAACTAATTAAGTAATTGTTCATACATGAAGTTCATCTTCTATTTAAAAGTACCTAATTAATCAAAATTCATCATCGTCTGCTCACAGCCGCAGGAAGAACATGAAGTTCATCTTCTCATAGCCCTAGCTCCTTCAGATGGAATGAAAAGAGAATCGTAAAATTCAGTGTTTCATTATCAACCTATGTATCAATAATAATTGAAAAATGGGTTAATAGATTTTTATACACATAAAATTCACATCCAATAAAACCTCTACATATACTTATATGTAAACCAAGATGCTTGGAACTCAATATCGAAGAAGAGATGTAGGTCAAGCATGAGAGACAAGAGTCCCTCAGGTTAGCCAAGATGACTTGCCATTAAAACCACAAACAGGCTTTTCGGAAACCAGTTAGAAACCCTAGAAGCCTCCATGGAAACATAGGCAAGTCATTCTTGGCTACCAAAGACAGGCTCTTATCTCCATGTAAGACCTCTTTTCCTTGTGATACATATCGGTTACCTCCAAGGGCTTCTATTTATAGACGTTCAAGGCCATGAACTTCCTTAGGAAGAAAAATGGAAAAAAGGTTTGACCTAATTTGATGCATGCACAAGTTATGACCTTTTCCTCCATGCTGATAATAACCTTACTTTAGTATCTGTTCTTTCCTTACTGGCTTTCTTATCTCTTGGTTGATGAACACAGAACACCAAGTTGGGGGTTGACCTTGAACAAGGATCAAATCTATGAAAAAAGATTGCTGTATTATATTGTTCCTGTACACGGCAACAGTATCCTCAAAGAGGACAACAAGATCACATATGACTTTTTTTCTCTCAAAGGAAAAGTGTGTGATCAGGAATATATTCTATGAAAAAATAGATAGGTTTTGGGTCACATTGTCACAAAATGACCCTCAGAAATCAGAATGGGCACGAGAGTCAAGTTGGAGAACAGCATGATCTTTCAGTGTCCATGAACTAATTAATTCAAATTTAGGAATGCAAATTTTGATGCATCATCAAGTTAGTTCTTTAAAAATGTCTAGTTCGGCTTTAGTGCAATGCACATACAAACATGAATCTCTCTCTCTCTCTGCCTTGGGACGGGTGCAACGGGGGCGCTGGGGGCGAGCGATTTCGCCTTTTGTCTCTCTCTCTCTCTCGCCCCCACGGGCTGGATTGGATGGTAAGGTCGAGGTCACAGGTTCGAGGGTCCCCAGTTGCGCACGGAGATAAAATCCTGGTCTGCTGGCATTGATTCCCTCGACCCCAGACGTCTCACCACACCAGTGATAACCGTGGTTTGCCTCCCTCTGGAAACCTAGGGGCCGGGACCAGGGGCCGCTAAGGTGGCGGTTCCACCTTTTGGTTTGGTGGATCGGATGGTAAGGCGCCTGGTCGATTTCGTCAAGGTCACAGGTTCGAGGGTCGCCAGTTGCGCACGGGGATAAAACTCTGGTCTGCTGACATTAATTCCCTCGACCCCAGGCGCCTCACCACACCAGTGATAACTATGGTTTGCCTCCCTCTGGAAACCTATGGGGTCGGGACCAGGGGGTCGCTAAGGTGACGGTTCCACCTTTTTCGTCTCTCTCTCTGTTGTTTTTTTTTCAGGTTTAAGATTTATGATTTATGATAAATTAATTGCTATGTTGTACATTTTTATATAAATTTCATAGACAATAATTGAATTCCTAAATCCTAATATTTATTTTGTTATTGAAAATATAAACTTGATTGATTTGAATGATTCTGGATTAAGTAAGTCAAAATATTATTATGAAAATTGGTTAGGGGTTTGACATAGGGTTGAAAGAAGATATCATATCATTCTAAGAAGTCAAATAATGTTCTCATCCAAAAAAATGGATCAAAGTCACAAGAGAAAAGATGAATTCTACGACGGACAATGACATTTGAGAACTTATAATTGTCTGAATGTGTGAAACCTATCAGCTGTAAATGTATATTTTAGACCAAATAGGATTCACATGACAATATCAAAAAATATAAGGTGTTGGTACAATCAGTCATCAGGATATTGATGTTTGACAATGTTTCTAAGTCTGGTCAGTTTGATCAAGGATTGATCCAAATAGAGGTTGATATTTGGATGTGAATGAAGTCTAGTTAGGTCAATACTAACCAGATGACTACCAAGGAAGGAAGTCCTGGTTGGAAGGATTCGACAAAGAAGTCCTGGTCAAAAGGATTGAGCCAGGAAATCCTAGTCGAAGGGATTAGGCAAGGGAAAGTCCTAATTGGAGGTTAGACATGTGTGAAGTTTACCAAGTGACTAGTACTAACTGGAGGTTGGACAAGTATAAGTTCAAGCATACTTGGAGGATTGGAGACTTGACAAAGTGAAATCCTAAGAAATAGATCTTATGAGGTAAAGTCATGGAGGAGTTGACCTTAAGCTAAAGGTAAACATAGTAGATTAGGTAGACTTACAAAATAAGGCTTAGGTTGCTTGTTTGTTATTGTTTGCTTGTCTTGTAGGAACCTAGAGTTGGAAGAAAGACAGAGAGAGTAGACAGATGCAACAAAAACAACCAGCAACCCTTCCCGAGGCCTAGAAGATATCTGGGTGCCCTGAGCATCTCTAGCACCTCGGTCGTCTGGGCACACTGAGCATCTCCAGGCACCCCAAAGGTTTGGGTGCCCCAAATGGGCCGAGTCCAAGTTCAATCAAATAAGTTGTGATAACTCCGGATCGGATAAACCCTGGGGGGGGGGGGGGGTGGCACCCAAAAAGGATTTATAAAAGTAACTTTGACAAAAGCACTCAGACATCAATTCTTCTACTACTTATACTCCGTGTGCTTGAAACGAAAGCTACGATTTGAAGCTCTATGATCGGGAAATCTCCAGGACGGATGCGCTGCCCTCATGACTTTCAGATCTACCACTAAATTTTGTTTGTCTTTCTTTTACAAGCTTGCAGTTATTATATCTTATATCTTTTTGCTAGTACTTAAACCATACGACGAATTTCTCCACTTCCCAAAAGCTTCTGAAAAGGAGACCACTAGTGAACTTATGCTTGAGTGCGTAGACCTTGGGTGTACTCACCCAGAGAAATTGAGAGCCAAGTAAATCCAAAGGTTTGGTCCCCTGCGTAGGTCTGAAGTCAGATGACTTCAGGCCCAAGGGCACTGAAATCATTTATTTTAAAAATATTTTTTATATTTAATTATTATTTATTAAATTAATTATTTATAGGGTTTGAAGTTATTTGACTTCAGACCCTCCTAGGATGACTTCAGGCCCTGCATTTGAATATGAAATCATGTGTTTTGATAGTTTTTTTATATATTAATATATTTATTAAATATTATTTATTATATTAATTTAGATTAATCAAATATAAAAAATTATCTCTTTATATTTTTGAAATCATGTTGAAAGAGAGGTTTCTTTTAACTGTGCCCAAGAAACAGTCATATTTATACATCTTTGTGTGTCAATTGATATTGTTAGAGAACATAACTGAAAATTATTGGTACTAAGTTTGCACATTAGAAATAACATCTTCTAAGTAAATTCTAAATAGAGATATCAAGTATGGAGAAATCCAAGTATCCTAGGTCTATCAATGAGTTTTCACTGAAACCCACTGATTCATCCTAGAAAACTCCTATTGCAACATAATTCATAATTATTAGAAGTTTGGACACCAAAAATACCATCTCCTAGCTCGACTCTAACTATTGATATTGGATTTTGAGAAATCCAAATATCCTAGGTCCATCAGTGGGTTTTGGTGAAAACTCACTGATAGTCTTAAAAATCTCCTATTGCAACATAATTTATAATCATTAGAAGTTTGGACACCAAAAATATCATCTCCTAGCTCAACTCTAACTATTGATATTGGATTTTGAGAAATCCAAATATCCTAGGTCCATCAGTGGGTTTTGATGAAAACTCACTTATAGACCTAAAAATCTCCTATTGCAACATAATTTATTATCATTAGAAGTTTGGACACCAAAAATACCATCTCCTAGCTCAACTCTAACTAGAACTATTGATATTTTATTTAATTTACTTACATTTATCCAAGATTATGTTCAGGCCCAAGGAGGGCCTGAACACATATGTGTTCAGGCCCTTCTAGCGTGACTTTAGACCCTGCGTTTTAATATGAAATTACGTGTTTTGATCAAGGTTCTGAGAACCGGACCGGACATCGAACCGGTCGGAGCAAGGGTTCAGAGGTTCAGAGGTTCAACCGGGGGTCCAACCGGGATATAACCTGTATATAATAAAGTATGTATTTATATAAATATATGAACCTAACAACTTATCCAACTATTTTCTTCAAGATTAGATCAACTAGGTTGAGCATATGATATATTTTTGTCAGCAACTTAGTACAGTATTATTGAAAAAAAAGATTAGTTTCAAAGAAAAATTTAAGTTTAAACCCATTAGATTCAAGAAATTTAGATATGAATTGAAGAATCTTATTAGAAGTTAAAAGTATATCACGATAGCATTTGTTCACGATAGCATTTATTCGTTTGGGACTTTGGGTGAAAGCAAACTAGGTTTTTGACATTTTATTTTTTAATTTTCATTTTTCAGTAAGAAAGCAAAACTCCAAAAGGGAAAAAAATCAAAAAATGAAAAATAAAATAAACCAATCCGGTTTGACCGATTTTTTCGGTTTGTCCGGTTCACCGGTTCCCGCCCGGTTCAGAACGGTTCGCATCCGGTTCTTAGGTAGCCGATTTTTAAAGTCAACTCGGACCGGAAATCTGGCCGGTTCCCGGTTCAACCGGTCCGACCGTCCAATCCGGTTCGGTTTTCAGAACACTGGTTTTGATAGGTTTTTTATATATTAATATATTTTTAAAATAGAAAAAAAAATTTGAGTCCACGTCGAACCTGAATCATCTAATTTCAGGTACAACGTGGGCCTGAAATCTTTTGATTTCAGGCCCACACTGAGCCTGAAATGAAAAGATTTCAGTCCCACGCTGGACCTGAAATGAAAAGATTTCAGGCCCACGCTGGGCCCAGAGGCCTTTTTATATATATTAATATATATATATATATTAAATATTATTTAATATATTAATTTATATTAATCAAATATAAAAATTATCTCTGTATATTTTTGAAATCACGTTGGATGATATATTTTTTTAATTGAAATATTATTTTGAAATTTAACTTACGTTTTTTAGCCGATTCCATAATATATTATTTTAAAATAAAAAAATCCGAAAAAACATGTTCAGATGTCTCGGAATTCGTTACTAAGAAAGAGAAAGAGGAAGGTATGCAGTACTTGGCAAGAGGGGTATAAAAGGAAGTTCACTAAAATAAGTGCGCTCTTTGGTAATAATGAATCCATGGTACGTCTTTTGGTAAATACCAATTCTTGGGTATGCCCTTTGGTAAAAAGCCGTAATTCGATTGTTATTCTGGAAATATGTTTTAATAAATAATCTCATCACAATAGCATGCATCGATTGTCGTTGTAGTATAGTGGTGAGTATTCCCGCCTGTCACGCGGGTGACCCGGGTTCGATCCCCGGCAACGGCGCGATCATTATTTTTTTTATGTTAATATTTCACTAGTTCAATATTCCCACTCTTCTACATCTCCAACTCGCCGTAGAATCCCTGTAGACCGAGGGGTGTTTCTAAGAGATCCTGGGTTCGAGTCGTGCGAGACGCACTGGATTAAAACTCTGGGAGTTTAGTGTATCAATTCTCGACTCAACTGTGCACTAATTACTCCGGGGACCGTGATATTTACCTCCCTCGTGATGACCTTGGGACGGGGGCGCTGGGGGCGAACGATTTCACCTTTTTTGTCCTGTAGACCGACCTGGGCGCATCGGAGGAAGCGGCGGCGGCGACGGCGACTTCTCTTCGCACCATGTCGCCACCGGTTCACTACCTCCGGACCGATCCCTTGATCTAGAGCTCTCCAATTAACCCACTCAACCACCATGCATGACGACGAAACTCGAAAGCAACGTACGCCCTCGTGCTGGCCAGCTTCGTCGCCTGCGGCTGCCGCTGGTCGCAGTCGCCGTCACCGTCCGGCAGCCAACCGAGGCGTCAAATAAGCAATTAAAAAGACTTCTTTTTATTCCAAATAACGTTGGAAATTATGAAAGAAAACACAAGTTATTCCTGCCTAAATTACGTGAAAATGAATGTAAATGAAATCCAAAAACACAACACAAGTAATTAATAAAAACATATAATAAAGCCTCTATATTATTTTTTTTTTGATAATTCAGATATTTAACTTTTCGAATCAATTAATTTTTCCAAAGAAGCAAGGTAAATTTTATCACAGTTGAGATTCATGTAATTAATTCCGGGCATAAAACCTTAGCTATACTTATATATATGTAAATCAAGATGGAGCTCAATAATGAATATAGAAGAAGAGATGTAGGTTGAGACTTGAGAGTCACTCAGATTAGCCAAGATGACTTCCATGAAAATTGAAAACCCCAAACCGGCTTTTCAGAAACCAGTCAGAAATCCTAACTAGCAAGAAGCCACCATGGGGGCATAGGCAAATCATTCTTGGCTACCAAAGACATACATGCTCTTCGATTGGATAAGTAACTTGAGAACAATATTGTTCTCATGTTCATCTTCTATTTAAAACCTAAATCAAAATGCATCATCTTCTCCTTGCACGCGCCACCGGAAGAACATGAAGTTCATCTTCTCATATTCCTCCTTCAGATGGAATGAAAAGAGAATCATACGCGATACTAATCCCATAGAGACGACACCCTATCAATAATAATTGAAAAATGGGTTAAGATATTTTTATACACATAAAATTCAATCAATCTATAATTAAACTAATATTAGATCATTTTATTGGACTAATTCCTTATGATAAATCTGATCTTAATATGTAAACTCACCTAATGGAGAAACAAAATCTAATAATCCAGACATCTAATCGACAACACAAGTAATTAATTAAAAAAATATAATAAAACCTTTATACTTATATCCAAACCGGCTTTTCGAAACCACTTAGAAACCCTAGAAGCCTTCATGGGGGCATAGGTAAGTCATTCTTGGCTACCAAAGACAGGCTCTTGGAGTGGATAAGTAACTTAAGAACAACTAATTAAGTAATTGTTCATACATGAAGTTCATCTTCTATTTAAAAGTACCTAATTAATCAAAATTCATCATCGTCTGCTCGCAGCCGCAGGAAGAACATGAAGTTCATCTTCTCATAGCCCTAGCTCCTTCAGATGGAATGAAAAGAGAATCATAAAATTCAGTGTTTCATTATCAACCTATATATCAATAATAATTGAAAAATGGGTTAATAGATTTTTATACACATAAAATTCACATCCAATAATAAAACCTCTACATATACTTATATGTAAACCAAGATGCTTGGAACTCAATATCGAAGAAGAGATGTAGGTCAAGCATGAGAGACAAGAGTCCCTCAGGTTAGCCAAGATGACTTGCCATTAAAACCTCAAACAGGCTTTTCGGAAACCAGTTAGAAACCCTAGAAGCCTCCATGGGAACATAGGCAAGTCATTCTTGGCTACCAAAGACAGGCTCTTATCTCCATGTAAGACCTCTCTTCCTTGTGATACATATTGGTTACCTCCAAGGGCTTCTATTTATAGACGTTCAAGGCCATGAACTTCCTTAGGAAGAAAAATGGAAAAAAGGTTTGACCTAATTTGATGCATGCACAAGTTATGACCTTTCTTGCATGCTGATAATAATCTTACTTTAGTATCTGTTCTTTCCTTACTGGCTTTCTTATCTCTTGGTTGATGAACACAGAACACCAAGTTGGGGGTTGACCTTGAACAAGGATCAAATCTATGAAAAAAGATTGCTGTATTATATTGTTCCTGTACACCACGGCAACAGTATCCTCAAAGAGGACAACAAGATCACATGTGACTTTTTTCTCTCAAAGGAAAAGTGTGTGATCAGGAATATATTCTATGAAAAAATAGATAGGTTTTGGGTCACATTGTCACAAAATGACCCTTAGAAATCAGAATGGGCACGAGAGTCATGTTGGAGAACAGCATGATCTTTCAGTGTCCATTGAACTAATTAATTCAAATTTAGGAATGCAAATTTTGATGCATCATCAAGTTAGTTCTTTAAAAATTTCTAGTTCGGCTTTAGTGCTCTCTCTCAGGTTTAAGATTTATGATTTATCATAAATTAATTGCTATGTTGTACAGTTTGATATAAATTTCATAGACAATAATTGAATTCCTAAATCCTAGTATTTATTTTGTTATTGAAAATATAAACTTGATTGATTTGAATGATTCTGGTTAAGTCCAAATATTATTATGAAAATTGGTTAGGGGTTTGACGTAGGGTTGAAAGATGATATCATATCATTCTAAGAAGTCAAACAATATTCTCATCCAAAAAAATCGATCGAAGTCATAAGAGAAAAGATGATGTCTACGACGGACAACGACATTTTAGAACTTATAATTGTCTGAATGTGTAAAACCTATCAGTTGTAAATGGATATTTTAGACCAAACAGGATTTACATGATAATGTCAAAAAATATAAGGTGTTGGTATAATCAGCCTTCAGGATTTTGATGTTTGACAATGTGTCTAAGTCTAAGTCTGATCAGTTTGATCAAGGATTGATCCAAATAGGGCTTGATATTTGGATGTGAATGAAGTCTAGTTAGGTCAATACTAACCAGATGACTAGCAAGGAAGGAAGTCCTGGTTGGAAGGATTTGACAAAGAAGTCCTGGTCGAAAGGATGGAGTCAGGAAATCCTAGTCGGAGGGATTGGGCAAGGGAAAGTCCTAACTGGAGTTATACATATGTGAAGTCTACCAAGTAACTAATCATAATTGGAGGTTAGGCAATGATAAGTCCAAGCAGGCTTGGAGGACCTGGAAACTTGGCAAAGTGAAATCCTAAGAAATAGACCTTATGTGGTAAAGTCATGGAGGAGTTGACCTTAAGCTAAAGGTAAATATAGTAGGTTAGGTAGACTTACAAAAAAGGCTTAGGTTGCTTGTTTGTTATTGTATGCTTGTCTTGTAGGAATCTGGAGTTGAAAGAAAGACGGGGAGAGCAGACAGATGCAAACAAAAGCAACCAACAACCCTTCCGGGCACCTAGAACATATCTGGTGCCCTGAGCATCTCCAAGCACCTTGGTCGTCTGGGCACCCTGAGCATCTCCAAGCACCCCCAAAGGTCTTGGTGTCAAATAAGTTGTCATAACTCCGGATCGGATAAACCCCAGGCGGGGCAGGTGGCACCCAAAAAGGCTTTATAAAAGTAACTTTGACCAAAGCATTCAGGCATCAATTCTTCTACTACTCATACTCTGTGTGCTTGAAATGAAAGCTACGATTGGAAGCTCTACGATCGGGGAAACTCTAAGACAGATGCGCTACCATCATGACTTTCGGATCTACCACTACATTTTGTTTGTCTTTCTTTTACAAGCTTGCAGTTATTATATCTTATATCTTTTTGCTTGTACTTAAACCGTATGATGAATTTCTCCGCTTCCCAAAAGCTTCTGAAAAGGAGACCACTAGTGAATTTATGCTTGAGTGCGTAGGCCTTGGATGTACTGGCCCTGAGAAATTGAGAGCCAAGTAAATCTAGCAAATATTTCATTTGTATTTTTATTTGTATTTTCCGCCACATAATAATTTGATAGATCGAACAAACTCAACAAAAAGACCAAAATCAACTAATTGAGATTCACCCCCTCTTCCTCTCTCTCTCGACTATGTCGATCCTACAGTTGGTATCAGAGTAGGAGACTGATCGGACTAACCGTCGAAGGAGCAAGCAGACCATAGATTCAAGTGGAAAAGATCAACAAATGTATCAATTTTAAATATGCAATTTAAATTTCACATTATATACTTTAAGTGCAAAGCGAGGACACTACAAAAATACGTATCATAATCGTATGAATTCGGATGACACCATCGATGGTAAAGGAGGGACCGATGCTAAGATCCCAGAGGAGCAAAGAGCACATTAAGTGCTTCAAGTGATAGAGGGTCCAGGCATTATAAGAATCAATATCCAGGAAGGAAGACGCATAAAAATGTCTTCTAAATTAGGAGTTGTGAAAAAGATTAGTATAATTATTTAAGAAAATACGCCTAGAATTTTGGAATGATAAAGTAGAGTCTCTTAGTAATAAATTAGATGATGTTTTACATTATAAATTATATCTGAAATTTTTGAATAATTCTTATATTTCAAAATTAAATTTAATAAATAAAAATATTAAATTGAACCATTCAATTTCTGTTAATTTAGATAATTTGAAATTAAATTTAACAAATAAAATTCAAATTTAATTAATTCTGAAAATCCCAATTTAACTAATAAACATTCAAATTTAATTAATTTAGAAAATCAGAATTTAAATAACTTAATTATTAAAAATTCAAATATAAATATAAAATATTCAGAAAAGAAATAATAATTTGATTAATTCAAATATTAAGATAAATTTAAATTTAAAACATTAAAATTTATAAATAATTAATCAGGAACATGACTAAGTTAATCTAGATCAAGATAAGTTTAATCATAATCTTAATAAAATTTTAATTTATTTGTTCAAGATAAATCTAATTTGGACAATTCAAATTCTAATTTAATTAATTCAAAATTAATTAATATTTTAACCAATCAAGATAATCTCAAAAATACAAATTCAAAAGATAAGATAAATTCCATTCCAAATTTAAATAATTCGTAATTAAATCCTAAAAATTTAGAAAATAAATCTACAAATTTTAATAGTATTAATTCAAATTCAAATAATAAAAATTCGAAACTAAATCTTATAATTAATTTAATAAATTGCCCTTTAATTACAAAACAATGAATTACTCTAAAAATTCGAAATTAAATGTCAAAAATCAAGAAAATAAATCAACAAATTTTAACAAGTTAAATCTAAACTTAAGAAATCCAAATTAAGAGATTATCATCGAGTTCTATTTAATTATGAAACAAAAATCAATTAAAAACTAATTTCAAAATTAAATTCAAAAAATAAGTGATGCATCTTTTGTCTTAGATATATAGATTCTTTATGATCATTCAAAGTGTACACTTGGCTATCGCAAAAGGCCTATATAGAAAAGGTTCTCATTTGGTATGACATACAGAATTGTGTTCCTGACACTCCTATATCAAAGGTGATAGACATAGCTCGTAGCAATGTCCATGCTATGAACTTGAGATTAAGGAAATACAACAATTCCCCTATGCACCAACATTAGGGAGTTTGATGTATGCTCAAGTATGTACATATCCAGATCTTGATACATTGTGGGAATGTAAAGCAGATATTTGAGTAATCTTGGACTAAGATATTTGAGCAATCTTAGACTAAAGTATTAGAAAGCTATAAAGAAGGTTATGTGGTATTTACAAAAAATTGAAAGATTATATGCTCACATATTAGATATCATGTCATTTGGAGATCATTGAATATTTGGACTCCGATTTTAATAGATTTTTTTTTATTTACAAGGGATATATCTAGGCTTGTGCCCGACTAATCCGCTTGGCTGACCGACCCTGCCTCACAGCCTTCAACGAGAGTCCCCACCAGTCAACAAGGGTAAATCGTGGGACGGAGACACATGGCGACTTCACTACTGATGATATCGGTACTCGATGGCACGACCACGCAGCAGCCTGTGGTGATTTCTTCTGTCAGCATATTACGCGCTCTACAGGGAGGAATTGAACCCGGGAAGTGAGGGATCGCCCAAGTGAGTCATTACCAATCGCGTCATGCCCCCAGGGGCACTCCGATTTTAATAGATGCTTAGATAGCAGGAGGTTCACCTCAAGTTATGTCTTCATGCTAACATTAGGGGGCTCTATCATGAAAAAGCATCAAATAGACGCTAACAGTCACTTCCACTATGAAGATAAAGCTTATAGTATGCTATGAAGCTTCCAACCATGGGATATGGATGTAAAACCTTATTATATAGTTACAGATCATTGGGGGCATTAACAAACCATTGAGGATCGGCTGTAATAATAAAACTGCAAGATTGTATTTCAAGAATAATGTAGTTCATCGAAGTCTAAACATATCAGCATAAAGTTTTTGGCGATCACCAAGGGTTTATCACCCAAGGTGTTTCATCAGTTTGTGTTGAATATAGGGGTTCTTCGTTTTGATGAAGTACCCATTTGATAGGCATCTATATTTTGTATCTTGCTTTATATTTTAATGAACACATGTAATTTTGACTTATTGTACCTACTAAAGTTTTTACATGTGTATGAGGTTTTGACTCTCTGGCATAAAGATATCAATCACGATTTACTATCGTAGGTTTGCAGACAGTATTTGTAAATGTGATGTAGAACTCAATTTTGAGTCATAAGGTTGAATCATGATTACCACTGCGATTTAGCATAAGATATTGGTAGATATGTTTTGGACTAGTTTGGGTTATAAGGAGGACTTATTGAGAATGAGCACTTATAGATCATATTTCGTGTCATTTTTGAACTATACATTTACATTTGATCTATGTCGTTAATGATATTAATATTGTGATTACTATTAGGTTTTGTTATAATTATAATAACTCTGACTTTTTTAATCTTATATTAATTGAATTAATAAACCAGATTGTTTAAAGGGGTATTGAACCCCTAAAATTTTGGCATGTTGAGCTCAACTAAGGTGTTGTGTGGTGTATACAGTGTCAAGTATATCCCAAATATGAGATTGTAGGATTTAATCTCTATTTGATGGGCTAATACTTGATTAACAACAACATGCAACAATTATGCCATTAAGGATTTAAACTCCAATTAAATGATGTAATGCTTTAACTATGAAGGGAGTTTATATTATTGGATATGAATTCAATGTGTAGATTCGTTAATCCCGTTCATTAATATTAATAGACTGTTAATGATAAATGAGCTTTAAGGTGGATGGTTCCTATATGATGAGCTTGGTATATAAGGAAGAAGCTTCCTTTGATTTGGGCTTTTTGAATCAAGAGGATTTTGGAGAGCTTCTTCACTCTTCCCCATTGAACCAAGATTTGGTTGTCACCCAATCCTGCACAAGATCATTCTATGCTTGCAGAAACTCTGACAACATGTAAAAAGAATTGACCTTGCAATGGATTCAGATTAGCCTTTGCTTGCTATTATATTTTGTTAGAGCAATCTATGGTCCGAAGTGACCATGTGTTATAATGTTTGAGCAAAGGGTTTAAGTTAAGTTCATCATTGTATTTGATATGTGTATGTGAGTATGCAGGTTTGTAAGATACACATAGACTTAGCTGGACGACTTTGGGTCCGGTGAAGGATGACATGAGGAGACGAGCCGTGGACTTGTATGCATCCGAGGGATCATGGACAAAGCAGGAACGATGAGCCGAGGGAAGCACACTTCGAGGCATATATACGCGAAGGATTGCATGAGGACGAGCCGTGGGTTCGTATGCATCCGAGGGACGAGAGCCAAAGTCAAAGAAGGCTTGAAGGCAACAGATCGAAGCTGCAAAAGAAGAGTTAGCTGAGTCGTGAGGGTTCGAGTGTGAGAGAATTATACTCGGGAAGGGAAACCCTAGGTTTAGGGAGTTAGCAGTCAATTGATGCTTGGATCAGTCGATTGATGAAGAGCACAGAAAGATCAGTCGACTGATCATATGATCAGTCGACTGGTGTCGGCTGGAATTCGAACGTTGGGTTGTAACATTCGAATCCGAGGTGGACCAATCGACTGGTGTTGGCACCAATCGACTGGTAACGGGTGTTTCAGCCTTGAGCTTTATTTAAGAGAGCTTGATTTGGCAGGGCAAAGGTTGACAAAATAAGCTTGGATAAAGCTTATTAGTAGTCTCCAAGTGCTCAGGGATTGTCAAGAGTTTGTGGTGAGGTTTCTCCACCCACAAGGAGCGACAAGAGCTAGCTGGATGTCTTCCGGGGACTCATCCACCGACGGATCGAGATCGTCCATTTTACGGACAGCCGTGGAGTAGGAGCCTTATCTCTGAACTACGTAAATCGGTTTGTCTTCTTAGTTGTTAGGTTTGTTATTTGTTATTCTGCTTGCGCACTAACAACGTGTAGGAGAAAACCGCGATCAAAGTGGGTAAATGACTATTCACCCTCCTCTAGCCGTACGTCAAGGTCCCAACATATTCGATTTTCAATTTTGTCTTTTTATGTTGTGGATGCATCTTTTGTTTATCATTGATGTATCATAATGCTTTCAAAGCTAGATATTTCTATATCTTTTTGGTGAGCAAAATGTTTATTTTTCATAGATTGATTGACCTAATGTAAGAAAATTATTTCAAAAGTATCTCTCCTGATTTCCAACTTTTCAACTAACTTATTGATTAACGATATACAAGGAAATAACTTTCTTAAAATATTACAATTAGTTGGCATAGTCATATTTGTATAACCTTGTTCACTACTTTTCTATATATAATTTGCATAATTCTTGTTGGAATCATATATTTTCTTAAGAAAATAATCTATAATATTCAATTAGCAATGAGAATGATTTGTGACCATGGCAATTGGGACAAATGCAAACTAAGGAAACTGACAAGAAGTTGGGTGTATTTTTGACTATTTTCTTTTTATTAGCACACAACTTATCTTCATTGATGGTGGTAAAAAATAATAATGCTCATCTTAAGTGCCCCTTAGAACTCAACTTATCTTCATTGATGGCCTCCGAGTTGGGGGTTGACCCTTCAATTATGTATCAAATCTATCAAGAGATTGGTGAATTGTTCCACGAGCACAACAATATCCAAAAAGAGGATCCAAAGATCACATATATATCTTTTTCTTTACAAGGAAAGTGTGTGATCAAGAATATATTCTATGGAAAAAAAGAGCTCGGTTTTGAGTCACAAGGTCACTGGAATGGGCATGAGAATGTTCTCTAACATGATTTTCGAGGGTGTCGGTATTGGAGATTAAATTTGATTTTGGATAAAAATTAATTTGTAGATAAAAAAAAGTTAGTGGATTGGGATAGAATTTGATAACTTGTTAAATCGTGGATAGATAAGGTGTAATTATGGATAGGGATAAAATTTAGTGGAAAAATAAAAAGTGTCTAGATTCAATATATGTGAAGTTGGTGCTTATCCACTAAAGTCTATAAATATATAACCCTTTAATGAATAAATGCAAGTTGAGTTAGTTTAGTTTTTCTTATTCTCTCCTCTTCTACCAGAGTGAAACACCTCTTCCATCTTTTCTTCCACTTTCTTTTCTTCCAACAGTCAGTTGGTCATTGTTAAGATCTTAAAATTGAAACTCGTGAGTATTTGATGAGTGTTTAATTAAGGGTTCTTAAAGCTAAGTTTTAAAAACAAAACAACAAAAAAATGATATATGATCCTATTGGCAAGTGAAGTGGACGACCAATGGGTGACGAGGCTGAGATGTTAATCGAAGATGAGCTACTGACCCTCCAGTCGGACGCTCAACTATGTATGACGAACTCAAGCTAACTATGAGGAAAAACACTGTTAGAGGCTAGCCGATGGGGTCCCGACACAGATACTCCGACGATCAAGTTAAAACTCCATTGAGAAAAGAAAATGAGAGCCTAAATAGTGAGATGAGAACTGTAAAACATTAATGCACGTGAAGACATAAGAACCTTTATAAAGTGAGTTTGCGCAGACCAACCTTGCCCGAGCAATCACATCGTGTTAATGACCTGATCTTATGATAGGATTTGGTCACAAAAAGTGATACCAAGCCGTCGTAATTCCGGTCACCTGTCACCTCCAAGTGTCTCTTCAACTTATCCTTAATAGTGGTATCCTCCTTGGGCGGCGTGAGCCACACATTTGTCCCCTCGCAGTAATTTGCTGATCCTGTGAATCCTTTCGTTTGCCTTTATATCCTTTCACAATCAAACGATATCTTCCGTACGAGATTCTTGGCGGTTTACGACCACCTTCCGGCTTTTTGTCGCCTTCGCCGACCGGATGGTCGGTAGAGCGGGCTCCTAGAGGGGTGTAAAGGGGCCGCTAGAGGTTTCTACAATGCGTGATTTCCGACCGGACAGGCATACCTAGCCGGCCGGTTATAGAAAGTGACCGACTGGCCGCCCAAATGGCTCGGGCTAGTTGTTTGACCAGCCTGGTTGGTCCTTGCATGGTTACAAATAACAAGACAAAAATCTCGGTCGTGCTTCCCCTTGTGGCCTGATCGACTGGTCGTTGCTGCTCTGTCTGGCCGACCCTTCAACTGGTTCAGCCGGGTGTGTTCCTTGGTCGACCGACGGGTGGTGTGTCGCGTCATATAATCGTTCATTTGACTTCTTGAATCATTGTCAGCCACAAAGAAAGGACCGATCCACCAGGGTCAACTATCAGACCGGATCACTATGTATTTCTCCATGAACTATTTTCTACTGTAATACAAATTTTGACGCAACAATAGTTATCTCTAATAATTAAGCATATCTAAATAACCATATAACTTCAACAAAATAGAATTAGAATTTTTATATAATTTGTTTTAGATTGGTTCCAACCAAATTCATATCCAACATTCAATTTATTTAATTATTTTAAAATATAATTTCTTAGAGACTAAATTTCATTTGTAGATAATAGCATGATAAATTAAATTGTTATACCTCCTAGTCTTGGTATAAATTTTAGAAACCTAGAGTTTTAAGTTTTAGAAACAAATATAATTTCACTACTTAAAAAAAATTATTAATTAATCTTTTGATTTGGTGCACTATGAAATTAACTAACTAGGGTTTATAAATTAAGAAGATATGAAATTTTAGGATTATAAGTGTATTTCTATATACTAAATTCCCATTAATATCATTAATCACAATATCACAATACAATAAACAACAAATATTTAAAAGTTTCTCATCTAAACACCTGAACATGCTATAAGAACAAATCTAAGTAGCAATGAAAATCTAGAGGCAACAAAAATAAAATAAAATCCAACATCATCACTAATAATATATATGTGCCTTATGGCTAAAATTTCTAGAGTTCCATGTTGCCTCTTCCCTTTCGACCTCTTTCTTTCTTCACTCCCTTTCAGTTTTCTCTCTTGCTCCTCATCGGTTGAAGCCTCTACACCTCCTTTCTCAGAAAATCTAACAAAATACTCACCCAATAAGACATCTCTGACCTTCTGTTCTTCAGCAATTTAGACAGTCTTGTAAATCAATCATAAGGATTGAAATTTAGGAGAGTTATAAGTAATGATCTCTCTCTTGCCTCAGATTGGGCAGTTCAGTGTGGTTCTCAATTTTCTGGCTTTAAGAACAATTAATATCGATCTCTGATGCCTATGCATGTATGTTTGGTAACTTCAGGCAATCAAGTATGATACTGCAAATGAGGGCACATAACACTGCATAATTGTTTGTAGTTTAAAACAATGTTTATTCACACTTAGTAGATCTATCCTAAAGCTATGTCAAAATAATAAAGGAACAATTAGGAAATTAAATATATAAAGGATCAAGTCTCCCCTTCAGCTCTTCCTTATGTTAAACCTCCTCTTGATCGTCCCCTCTGGAAGCAGCTTCCTTTTCCTTTCTGAACAGATCAAACACAATAACTGCTAGCAACTATGGATGCATGCTTTCCACTTAATTATTCTGTGTCACCTGAGAAAAAAAATGTCAAGGTTAATGTATTTTTATGCATAGAAATCAGAGGAGGAAATGTAGGTCACAGAGGAGAGACAAGAGCCACTCAGGTTAGCCAAGATGACTGCCCATGAAAACCACAAACAGGCTCTTCAGAAACAAGTTAGAAACCCTAGAAGCCCCTATGGGGACATAGGCAAGTCATTCTTGGCTACCAAAGATAAAACCTTGTCTCCATTTAAGAACTCTCTTCTTTGTGGCACATTCATGGCTACCTCTGAGGCCTCTACTTATAGTTGTTGCAGCAAGCGAGAGAGTTGCATCTGAAGTAGTCTAAAGCTTTCACCCATGCACTGAGGCTAACTTTGCTTTGGTGGCTGTTCTTTCTCGATGCCATTCTTCTCTGTAAATGTAGAATATATTCTGTATATTCTACAAAATACAGAATATATTTTCTTTTTATTTTATTTTTCAATAGCAATTGATACCCTCCATGTTGGGGGTTGACTTTCAATTGTTTGTAGCAATAATTATTTCATGTACATAGCAACAAAATTTAGAAAGAGGACACGAAGATCACATATTGCTTTGGTTAAAGAAGAAAAGTGTGTTATCAGGAATATATTCTTTGAAAAAATAGCTAGACTATGGGTCACAAGAAGATCCTCATATCGAATAGACTGGAGACTCATTGTTGCAAAGACATGATTGTTCCTGACCCCGAACTATTTCAATTTGTCAATGTGAGTCCTTGGTGCAGCAAAGTGGTTCTTTCAAATTTGAAATCCCTTATTGATCCTCTTTTGTGAATTATCATCAGCAATGGTAATTACACTAACAACATACTTTATTTAGGAGTTTCCAGGGCTGGCTCAGTTTGTATGGGATAATGATTTTAGTTGTTGAAACTTGACAGAGAATTTCATATACTTATCAATTTAGATCCTTGTCATATTCTCCCTTAATGACATGGGACAATCGTGAAGTGGCCACTAATGCAGCACTATATATATTTTTTATTTAGGACTTCAAAATCTCAAAGAAATTGACACAAAATACCAAATGGATGCTACATTATCATACATTATAATTAGTTTTTAAATATTTTTTTAATAATTAATTTCTTGGGCCATTAGCCTCCGCGGTATAATCTATCTATCCACGGTGCCATGCACTCAGTTCAAAAAATATTCTGGCAATGGAATGATAGAGATGAAGATGAATAATCAAAAAATATTGTGGCAATTGAATGAGAGATGAAAATGAATAATTATAGATGGAACTTCATGGACGTCTATTTACAAGTGCTATATAATATAATATAACGTTCTTTGCAAGTGAATTGACCATAATTACCTATCTAGAACAAAATAATTAATCATCTCGGAAATTTAATTCGATCAAATTTTCATTTTGACAAATCAAACGCTGCTCAATTTTAATAACTCTAACCAGAGATCAGCGATTCAATTAATTTTGATTGCACAAAAAGAAAAGTCAGCCCTCACATTGGAATAAGAATCTACACTTTGTTCTTTGAGGTGGAATATGAACGATATGCACATTTAGCTTTCTAATTCTAAACAATTTGTCCCCTGATAATAGAATATGACCCTTCAAATAACTCTAGGCACACTTCCTTTTTTTTTCCTTTTTCTTTTTGGCAAGTACATCGAAGAGGAATTGCATTTGCTCCATTATTTCACGGGCCACTAAGTGTTGTTAATCTGAGACAACCATTGAAAACTAAAACAAATTAATTATAAAAATGTTTTAAACTGAGACAACTATGAATTATAATGATATAATCATTGTATTTGTTTTACTGTACCTACATGACAAAAAATGACCAAAATTTGATTCTGTCGCACATGTTACCAGTTCATTTTGTATTGGACGCTGCTTGATACACGCATCCATGATCACGTTCCAGAGGGATTGGAAGGTAAAAACAATTACGATAGTCGGTTCCAAAACCTGAATAGAACATTTGAAGATGATATACTGACAAATATTGTAAGCTCATGGGGCAAGATTCCTCATTTGGGTCCACCTGCATTGAGGCCGAGAATAACTTTGATCAAATTGAACGGCAAATGGACAAAAGAGAATTACCAAAAGTAAATAGGAGACAAAGTTGAAGCAGAGGACTACAAAACAGGACTACGATACTGAAGCGTAAAGTTGTTTCAAGGAACACTTACAGGTACATATCAAACACTAACGATTGCCTTTCTGCATCTTGAATCTTGAAACAGGCTTTGTGGAACTTGGAGCAGAGGACTACAAAACAGAAGCAATTCCGTTGGACTTCTAAAATAGACACCATCAGGGACAACAAGATGAGGCACTACGGCAGGAACATTGTAGGTATGTTGGGTCAAGAAATTGAACTACAAAAAGAAGGAATCTAGGGACTTGCATAAGCTGCGCAAACAGGTTTGTTTTTATTGTTTCTGGAAGACTACTGTTGCATTTAGGTATTTTTACCCAAAAAACATCATAAGATGAATGGAGATGACTCAAAGAAGAAAAAAAGATGGAAGAATAGATTAAGAATTCTATTTTGTAATCAAATACTTGATTACTAATATAGGAATATAGTATGCAGATATATAATGAGTTTGGATTAATCTAACAAATAGTAATTCTAGATGCGTTCCTGATACATTCATCGCCTGTTTTGATATTACAAAATGCACAGCTTGACCAGTGAGCTCAAGAACGAAGCTAGGACTTTATAAGGCAAGTTTCTCACCGTATGTTTTACTTGGGAAAAGATGACCTACGTCCACATCCTCAACAATTGAAGTTGCAAGTTGGATTCATGCTCAACCATTAGATTTTTTTTTAATTAAGATTGGAGGGAGGAAGATTTATTTTAGGACAAAATTCAAAAAGGCACACTTTAAATCAAAAAGTGTCTAATATGGTAATTTACAACAGATTACGCATGTCTTAGTCTAGCACAAACCTGGATTGATAAAGGAGCTAGAGGAGTCTGAGTTGGGTAAAATTCAGCTGAGTCATGGGTGGGTGGAGTTCTGTTCTCTAAACTAGGTTCATAATTATGAGGGTTGTTTTGTTGTAGTTTCCAATGCAGCTCTATTATTTCACATATTGTGTTACTTTTGTTATTGTGCATGTGCAATATAACCATCTGTCATTGATGATGTAGTATAAGGACGTGTTGTGAGCATTATATAGAGATTAGAAACTTCGTGCACAAAGGTCACACAACATATACTTGCAGTTGATTGAATGATATATTACTACATGCCTTAGTTTTCTGTAGCATATCTTCTGTTTGCCTTAATAATTTATACTTAAATATATTGATTATATGCATGCTACTTATGTTTATGTAATATTTCAGATGGTGTTAATCATTATATGACTAATTAGTATGGACTATACAACTTATTTTGCATAGTATGAATTGCTTAGGTTGGCATATAATATATATTAAATTGATTGTGGACTAAATTGGTGAAAAGTAAGCCTTGCCATCTATATGTTAGCATATTACCAATATAAATAATCTTATTAAAATTTTGATTGTATATGCCTTTGCATATGCACTCACAATCAATTCGTGCCTGGCGAAACGTACCGTTCCGTCTGCACACCGAAACCGGCACCAACGCTAAAAATATCTAAAATAATTTTAAAATTCATAAATAATTTTAAAATTTTATAAACAATTCTAAAAAAATTAATTGTCAAGTTACATAAAATATAAACCGGCACCTATTCTTTATTTTAGAAATTTTGAGAAAGATATATAGTCAAGTTACATAAAATTTAGAACAACAACAACCCAACCTTATATATATATATATATATATGCACGATACGGTACCGAAACTATATCGTTCCGGTCTATGACCAAAATCTCGGCACGGGTCAAATTTTAAACCAACCTTATATATATATATATATATATATATATATATATATATATATATTGGCACGATACGGTACCGAAACTGTATCGTTCCAGTCTAGGACCAAAACCTCGGCACGAGTCGAGATTTTAAACCAAACCTTTATATATTATATATATATATATATATATTGGCACGATACGGCACTGTATCGTTCCAGTCTAGGACCAAAACCTCGGCATGGGTCGAGATTTTAAACCTTGCTCACAATACACATATTTTTAGTAGTGGGCGCACACCTTTTGCATTTATTAGTTAGTATTTAAAACCTTGACACTATAAAATTCTTATCTTTGCACAAGACTTCCAAGATCAATCTATAAACAAGTTTCACTCAAAAAAAGAATTTTGGCATTAAAATACACAGTGAAAGACTCAGCTTCCATTTCTTTTAGTCTTTGCATTGTCATCCACGTCACCATCAGAGCATAACATCAACATATTACTAAACTTATTCTCATCTCAAATAAATATCAGAAAACCTGTTTTGTTGCACTTTAAACCAACAAAGTGATTTGCTTCATAAAATCTTGTAAAACATATTCAAAGATTCTGCTGAGACCATAGATTGTTTTTTCAACTTTGTGTATTTGGTTCCTCTTATGGAACATAACTTGGATATTATTTCACTTAAACTCTCCAGAATGATCATCATCTAAAGGCGAATCAAGGGATTGACAAACAGTGGGAAAGTGACAGAGTGCGGAGATTGCTGAGCGGACAGGATCACCATCATTAGGAGGACTCGGACATCATAAGGCGCGGGAAAACAAGAGACATGCGCCAGAAGAGGGAGAAGAAGGCCATTACAAGGAGCAGGAGATTACAAGAGATCACACTTGCATGTAAAAGGGGGTGGTTTGGTTGGTTTGTTCTGAGATTAAAGTAAAAGCACAGTTTTGTTATACAGGAAAAATAAGAACATGAGGAAAAAACAACTAATCATAGAAGCAGGTGTTCAACAACTATCACTTGCTCTGTTCTGAGATCAAGTTAAAAGCACGGTTTTGACCAGTGATTACAGCATAATAAATAATTCAATAACTAACAATATAGGACTAAACTCATTAGTTGTAGCATTTATCATTATGCATGTGAGGATGATAAAAAAAACATATTCTATTGTTTCATTTTTCAACATCTGATTACATCTAATGTAATATGTTACTTGTTCAAACTATATCATATCTTTCATGAAACAGTACGACTATCATGTATTTAGATCCCTACTTAATTAAGGATAAGAAATTGCTGCGTGTGTCATACCTGTGACAGATTGGTACTTTTTGATGACTGCATGGGTTGAGGACCAAGATCACGCTCAACAATAGAGCCTCTAAATGCCTACACAGGTAAATAAGAGTATGAGTATAAAAATAAAAAAACTAATCATAGAAGCAGGTGATCAACAACTATCATTTGATCTGTTCTGGGATCAAGTTAAAGCACGGTTTGTTATATACAACCAATGATTATACCTTAATAAATAACCCTCAAGCTTAACAATATATCAACAACTAGCAATATAGGACTAAACTCATTAGTTGTAGCAATTATCATTATGCGTGAGGATAACAAAAAAAACATATTCAATTGTTTCATTATTCTATGTTACTTGTTCAAACTATATCATATCTTTCATGAAATAGTACTAGTATCATGTCTTTAGATCCCTACTTAATTAAGGATAAGAAAGTGTTGCGTGTCATACCGGTGACAGATTGGTACTTTTTGATGACTGTATGGGTTGAGGACCAAGATCACGCTCAACAATGGAGCCTGTAAATGCCTACACCGGAAAAAATAATAACAGGAGAAAAAATAATAATCATTGAAGCAGGCGATCAACAACTATCGCTAATTAAGAAAAAGGGCGGACTTTGTGACCGCTTGAGACTGGATTAAGTGTTTGTCTTGTAGTCTCATGCGGAGAATCCTAGAAAAAGGAAAAAAAAAAACCCTATATAAATTATCATCAACTATAAAATTATAATCAGATAAAAGTAAATATGTACTACGATATTAGTATTTCTTGTAGTTATGGAAAATGACTTTTGTTGTAAGAACTACAGCCAAAACGATGTAAAAGGCCTCTCTATAAAATTATGACATGCTTTCACACTTAGGGTTTGTTCTCACAAATTTGCACATGCTTTATAAACTACTTGCTTAGATTACTGAATTGCTTTAGCTCTCCGTTTCCTTTCCCTTCCTAGTTACCCATTTAAGTAAAGCCTTGCATTGATCTACAATGAAATCTAACTAACAACTACATAAAGAAAGATACCTCAATCTTTAAAACAGATGACTGGGCATCAAATGGAGATGATGCAGTCTTCTCTTTGCCAACAGACAGTTCTTTGTTACTAAAAGAATGAGCTGGATGGATAGAGGAACCAATAAAGAATCAGGATGCAATCCCATTATTTTCAATGATTTTTTCTTGCAATGTTGAAGACTTGAAACAATAATCTAAGTAGAGAAATGTTGGCTAATCATTGGCAAACATGGTTATCTTATTGTTCTGCAAAAGAGAAATTCATTGGATCTTTGGCAATAATCAAATGTAATAACATTTTTCTATCACATCAATAAAAAAAAAAAAAAAAAAAAAAAAAAAAAAAAAAAAAATAAAAATAATCATAAGATAATGTAAACAAAAAAAAAAAAAAAAAAAAAAAAAAAAAAAAAAAAAAAAAAAATAAAAAATGAGCAATCAATTGACAATATATAACAATGTTTATCTATATTAGAATAATATCTAGCAAAATAAAAAAAAAAGAAAAAAAAAAAAAAATTAAGATATGGCAATAATAATTTCTTCACTACAGACACAATAAATAGAAATAAAAAAAAATAAATAACATAAATAATAAGAAATGCCAACTTTAAGTGACGCACAACGAATTGTAATTTAACACTTTTTCTATTTATGTCGACTATTTCTAGATTAACATACAACCCAGTTAAGTTTAGGCAAAATTTCTTCACTGAAGACCTAATAAACAGAGAATCAGACCAAGCAAACTGCATGCACAATTAGACATGTCAATGAATCATGTCTAGGTCCAGCATGGGCCTGTATTCAGTCTACTATATTCAAACTTCTTTACATGTAAAATACAAACAATCTACCTTGAGTAACCGTAGTTTCAAGAACAAACAACTATTGTGAAAGGTGTGTTGCAAATAATAGCAATAAAAATAGTACTATACAATAGAAGAATGAGCAGTACAAGCCACATATTATTACAACAATATTGAATAGCTATGTGTAAGACAATAATAGAAAATGATACTAGCAAGTGGAGGCATATCCATATGGTTGGAGACTTACCTTCAACTGGAAATTGCATCCTCAAGTTACTCTGCAGTGAAAAAGAGAAAAAAATATCATTACAATTATAAAAAACATGTACAAACAAACACAGCCAAACACAAATAACCAAGTGTTCTCTTACAAGTCCTTCCTCCTTTAGTTGTTGTTTTGAAATGTTTCCAGTCTGACGAGAAATAAATGAACTCGGAACTTTTTGGTCGCTAGCCTTCGTAAGGGATATTTTGGTTTTTGCTTTGTCTGTAAATGGTTTAGTCAATCATCTTGAAATTGAAGTCCTGAATGAAATTTAACTTACATGAGAGAATCACCTCTATAATTTCATATTTATGATCTGATGTCGAGAAACGATGACCAGCCTCAATGTCCTCATCTTCATCTCCAGCATTGCTACCCCCATCTCCATCATGAACCACAGTATCCTCATTCTCCTGAGTGTCATCTTTTGAACTATTTCCGTTTTCAAGCTCCTCCATCCTTTCTAGTTCTTCTATCCTTGCCATAATTCCAGCATATTCTTCTTCATCAAGCTTTTGCAGATTTTCTGTCTTGCAGGAGTGTAAAGAATCTGAAACAGCTAGATTGAAAATTAGAGGGAAGCACTTCGTCTTTCACTCAAACTAGTAATATATCATGCCTTGCAAATGTGAATATTTACTATGTGTAAGTAAGTTAGAATCTCGAAAGTAGTTGTACAAAGAGAAGCATAGAAGTTGCCAACTATACTAAGAAAACAGAAATCACAGTATGTGATTCCATTTCAATAGATCAATATGAAATCTCACAAGAACAATATGTATATCTTTAAAAATGTTCTATGTCGAAATGTAACAACTAACAAGGAGTGAGTTAACATAGCATACACAAACATGATATCATCCACAATCAATTTAGTTCTTTCCAAATATGTTAATCACATACTAGCTTATTAGATGAAAACTAATAAATGCTAGACACACATCATGGAGAAAACAACACAGGGATGAAGCAGAGAATGCTAATGTAGCTTACTATCTGAACTCAAAGAATTCTTCTCAAGTTCTTCAACATATTCCTCCCTTATTTCCACAATCCCATCCTGTGAGACGATGAAAAGTGAATATATTAGAATCTGAAATTAAACGGACAAAAAAAGAAGAGGATGAAGGGTGTGATTTTGAGTATGGAGGAAAATATGAGCATTCTTTTTCTTTCTCAGAAGCCGTATCTAAAGGATAAAGAATGAGCATAAATCTTAGCTATATTAGCAGTTGACATACTAAAAACAATAAAGTATAGTGCTTGTGTTTGTCTCATTTGACACACTTAACAAGTTATGAGAAAATGCTATATCGCTCATTATACACTCTTGAATATGTATCACTTCAGATACAGTTTATCATTCATGTAGATATTCAACTGAGTGTTCTTATCATAAAGATGTTAGTGGTACTTGGTAGAGAATAGAGCCATCATTGAGAGGTTTAATATTTTGTGCTGAACAAGAAGAATTATCACTGGTAGCTTTTGAAAAAACAGTCCTCAACAAAGAAAATGAGGTGAGAAATAGATAGGCAATAACCAGCTATATTAGCATGTTGATTTTGTAAACACCTCTACACTACTGTGTAATGCTTAGAAGCAAACCCCAATAGCACAAACCACAATTCTGCAGAGAACCAAATTAGCACAGAAAAGCAAGGGAAAAAATATCCAGATAGTGGAGTAAGCTCGTTAAGCAGAAGCACTTACAAAAGCCTCCTCTGCTGTGGAATTGAAGAACTTAGCCTCCGCCTCGAGATCCAACATCGTCGCCTTCAAAGCCTCGACCTGGGCTTCCATTGCCTTGCCCCTCCTATGCAAAATATCCGTAGTCTGCTTCGCAGTCCTCTCCGCATAATATCCATCTCCTAACAATACCTAAATCCACGAAATCATCCCCCGTGCCAAAAAATATTCAATCGTGCTAGAAACAAACGGTATTCTCAACGAAATGAGCAATTTTTATACCAGGAACTCGTTTGTATGGATAAGGCGGCCAGGGAAGAAAGCCGCACCACCGAAAGGAACCTGTCAGATTTTACAAGGGAGAAATTTTATCAAGGAGAGAGGGGGGTTTTAGATAGTAGAATTAGAAGGATAGGAAGGCGAATATTTCTTGCCATGATTTCGTGAGAGAGCTCATCGGGAAGGGAGCGAACAAGGGATATAAGGGCGGAGTTCTCGGAGACGAAGCCCTGGAGACGCCGGAGCTCGCTACTGCGTTGGACCACAGCTTCCTCCACCCGCCGCGCGGCCTTCTGCGCCTCCTCAGGGGAGAAAAGGGATCCGAGGGGGGTGACCGTTCCCTTTACGCCGTCGCCCATGGAAGACAGGAACGGGATCGAGAAGATTGTAGAAGGGTTTCCCGCAGGCCGCTGGGTTTAACAACTGAAAGTGGCTGGCTCCCCTTCCCTTTTAATCCTCGTGCAGTTCCAGGTGAAATAGAGAAAAATTACAAGGGCCACCCAGGCAGATTGGCGAGACAAACTTGATGTTCTTATTTTACAAATTGCACCCCGTACTTTTTGCAGACACATTTCACGCCTCTTTATTTTTATTTTTTGTTTTTGTTTTTTATTTTTTTTAGTTTTTGACGATGATAAAATTATTATAATTAGATATTTGCACATACATTTGACTGTATATTTATGATTTCATTTTTTTAATAAGATATTTAGATAGGATATGTATATTTAATTTTTTAATGGATATTTAAATATCAGTTGAAAATGAATATAATAAAGGGTAAATACTTTTAAGCCCATTGTATTTTTTTTTATCAAAGTAGTATTTTGTCATTTATATTTATAAAATAATATTCAACCTTTTTGATCAAAATTTAAATGTGAGATAATTTATAAAAGATAATTGTATCTTTATCTTTTTTTTATCATTTTTTAATAGACCTCAAAAGGGAAAAATATATTAAATTGATCATTATATCCTTAGTAAAAATTCTCATAAAATTCTTACATCTATCGAAATAAACACAACATAAAAATAATTCTAAAAGAAATTATCAGCCAAAAACTCATTTCACTATCCTCACCGAATCAAAAGAGAGCTAGAATTTTAAATTGGTGAACCACAATCAAATGAAGATTTAAAATTTTAAATTGGTGAACTCAAATCAAATGAAGATGGAATAAAATTTATCATTAAAATTTTTTTTCTCATCGTCAAATATGACATACAATGAAGTACAAGTGAAGTATTAATACGAAAAAATTACACTAATACACCCATTAAAGATATTAAAAAAAATCAGGAAAGAAGTTTTTAGGTTATTATGACTACAATATTAGTATTCAAATATCTTAATATATCACATAAATCCAAAATTACTAATATCTAATGAATGTCAACTACTATTTATATGCAGAAAAATAATGGATGTGAATTTTATAGATGGATGGATGAAATAGAGAAAGAAGCACAAGACTTTAATAACTTTACCTTCCAAAAAAGTCTGAAATTACATTAAAAATCACAATACTTAATAGAAGAAATGAAGGACTCTCTTAAAAAATATAAAAAAAACTTTGACGAAAAATAACAAAAATACATCTAGAAAGAAAAAATTCATATGAAGAACTTTAGTACTATTTTACCCATATTAATTATGTTAGTTGTACCTCACAAAAAAAAAAAGCCTAATTAAGGATCAACCGGTCTATCAAAAAAAATGATAAAAAAATGTCAAGGATAAAATTATCTTTTAAAAGTTTCTCCCATCTGATTTTTGGTTAAAGAGAATTAAATGTTATTTTTTAAATAATAAAATATTATTTGATAAAAAACACATAGGATTTAAAGGTATTTACCCTAAAATAAATATGGATGAAGAGGATAGAGGATGTAAAATCTTTTTCAAATTTAATTCATGCTTATTCCTAATAAGCAGTGTAGCACCATCGATGATTCAAACTCTTGGAATTCTTTGTAAGTATCCTAAGTTAATTTTGATATAATCAATCGATTTAAGTTAGGTCATGATATTTTTAATCCCTGTGTCTAAGTGTATAGAAATTTAGGAACGCAGGAAGTTGAGCGGAAGACGCAGTGATCGAGAAGAATGACATGGAAAGGGAGGCGACAAGCTCGGTTTATCTGAGGGACGCGGAGTTATGCGGAAGAGTGTTGGGACCGGTAGACGAGCTAGAGGGGGGGTGATTAGCTTCGATTCGCTTTCTGTCCTCTCGCGCAAACTGCCCTAATTGATCACCTGATCGATTCAGGGCCCTTCTGTCCTCTCGCGCAAACTGCCCTAATCGATCACCTGATCGATTCACCCAATCGATTACCCAATCGATTGAGTTCAACCTATCTTGTTTTCACAAGCCTAGGATCCCCTACCAAGTGTCCGGTCAACCCCTTTGATCAACTTGGATTTCTACTGCCTAGCTCCCAGCTCGGACTTAACCTGGTTCCCAACCAGATTCACCTAGTCCCACTAGGTGTGCCTAGTCCCACTAGGTCTTTTCCCATGCCAGCGTACGATCTCTCCGATCCACCTGGACTTCACCTAGTCCCACTAGGTGTGCCTAGTCCCACTAGGTCTTTTGCCAGTCAAGCCTTCAGTCAACCTTGACCCACTTGACTCACACATCATGACCACTCAAACAGCTTTGTCAAACATCGAAACATACGACCTCAAGCTCACCCGAGCTTACCAGACTCAAGCTCACCTGAGCTTTGTCAAACTAGGTCAACCCTGACCTAATCAAGATTGCACGAACAAAGAGTACGTCGGTGGAGCGAGAAGGACGTGCGCTGTGTCTGACGGACAAGAAGCCGAGAGGAAGGATGCTCAATGAGCGAAAGGCCAGAGTCGGGTTCCGATAAACCTAACTCCGGTTGACCAGAAATCATCCAAGAAAATCGGAAGTAAGGTTGGAGAGTGGTCAGCGGCTGCTGACCAAAGCAGCCCCTGTTGGGCGCCTGTGAGTATACGGGTGCCTAGGCTGTCGGGCGCCCGAGCATTAGGCCCCGAAGCACTCGGGCGCCCCTGTGCTATCAGGCGCCCGAGAGGTTAATTCTAGCCATTTGCAAACGTTGCTTTCTGGATAAGCGTCATACCACGTGTCAAGCGCCCATGAGCTCTCGGGCGCTCTATAAGTGTCATGTCAGCAAATAGATAACTCCTATCGGAGCTATAAATAAACCCCTGGAGTTCAGTTTCATTTATTCTATGCATTCAAAGCATTAGCAAACTAGTTTGGTGTAATATTTCTTTCTTTTTCTGAGCTTTCCACGTGTAAGAGACTTCTCCGTCCGAAAGAGTTTTATTTAAGAGAATCGAGTCATATTCAACCTTAGATTAGTAACTTCTCCGATTGCAAACTAAGTAAAATTCGATTGTTTTTTTATTTACTGTTTGCTTTATTTATTTATTTATGTTATCTGTGATCTAACTAACATCTGTATTAAGTTGAAATAAAAGATTAAGTTTTCTTTTTCAGAGATAATTCATTCTTCTTTTGTCAATCTTCGATCACCCTCACTGCACAAAAATCAACCTCGCCTCTTAGTCTCTTACTATCCAACTATTCCATTTTTTTTTTAAATATATATCAGCAACATGCATGTGCGCGCAATTCAGACTAACCTGCCCATGCCTAGCTGTTCAATGTTTGCCCTTTCTTCATTAAATTACCAAGCAAGAGAAATTAAGAACTATCGAATGAATTTTCCGAGGGGAATCTGATGATCACCTCGACCGTTTAATTCCTAACCTGAAAAACGTCAACACTCGATCGAGTGACTGATCAGCGACATGGTTAATTTGTCCAGATTTAATTGTCTTGCAGATTCACAGCAGTCAGATAAAGACTGGTACGGTTTCAGTGGAGCAGCAGGCCAGCAGCAGGTGCGAGCTAGAGATGGGCGTTTCATCACACAGCATGCAATTGAGGGATTAAGAATCCGAGAAAGACAAAAGAACACATACATAAACAGTAGCAGTACTACACATCAACACAGCTAGCTAGAAGGACTTCAATTCGCAACTACAGGTCGATCGATCGACATACAGCATGTGCTTCTTCATTATTTCCCTTTGGCTTCCTTCTCCTTGGGCTTGCTCTTCGTGGTCTTCACAAAGCAGAAGCAGGAGCAGCATGGACTCCGAACCAGGAACTTCATAGTCGATCGTCTTCTTAATTGATTGATTCTTAGCACTAGTACTCTGTGATGTTGCAGTCTCTCCTATTTAAACTGCAAGTGATTCCTTTCCTGCCACTAGTTGTTAAAGGAGATGCCTACTATCGGGCCAGCTCTAGAAAGTATATAACCATCTGTTTTTTAATCAACATGAAGCCATCTACTTTCCTCTCGTAGGGTCAGGCTGGGCAATCAAAAGGATGATAGCTAGGCTCCCGTTTCTTGTTCCCCGAAATTCTCTGGGACTGGAAGAGAGGAAAGGAACCTCGTTTGTCCACTTTTTTCAACTCAAGCCATCTTTCTCTGTTCATGCCGGCCAACTTGATTAATTTTTAATTCAAGTGTTTTGCATCGTGAAGACAGCGAAATGCAGATGCGGCATGGGATCTATGTGTCGATCGATCGGACAATTTGTAAGGAAAATATTCTAAATTTATAAAATTAAATTTAAACTTATGGATGATCCGAATAGATAACTTTAAATTGTCGAGCTTTGGGTGGTCTTAGCGAAATCCTGGGTCCGGGATGTCATAGCCAAGCAGGCTGAGTGCTGAGTGGGTCTCCGAGTACTTGAGCAGGTTGTCGAATCGCCCTACTGCCAAGTTGGCCGAGTACCAAAGTCGCCCGCCTACCGAGTGTTGCCCGAGTTGATGTTACAGTGGAGCTAGCTAGGAGTGTAATCGACTGCGTATGGTGAACTAGTGTCCTTAAAATAGATTTTCTCCACCTCTAGCTCAGCTCTTGATTTGCACCGTCTGCACACTTACATGCGAGAGAATCTCTTCCTAATTAGCATGGTTCACAATTGTAATACTTGTGATACAACATAAACCAACAAACTTACATTATTGAAACTTTCAATATGAAATTAAAGTTTTACTGACAACACAATTTTCTTCTCCCTTTCCATCTCTTTTCCATTCACAATCCTGGATGCTCAATTGTACGCCTCTCACAACAATAGAGATCCATCGAGTTTGCACCTTCTCTACCTGAGTAGCCATAGCCGTTCTAGAACGACGACGAATATTAGTCGAGCAGGCTCTCCACCAATCGTATGCTCCTCACACTTTCTCAGGTATGCAAACCTTACTTTTTTCTGTTTAGTGCTGACTTGATTGTCAGAGGTGTCACGCCAACCCCACCAATCCTAGATTAACATGGTTTGATCCTCGGGACTCCGGAAATAAACTCATTATCATCTTCAGGAAGAAAGAGATGAGGAATCCAAGTCAGCAAAATAAAAAATAAAAAAAAAAACAAAAGATTCCATCAGTTATTTTAATTTTTATCTGGTTATTTAAAAAAAATTAATTCGTGTTTATTTACGCACTTTTTAATTTGTCCACTAGTCCAACATACGCCTGCTAACTCCAGCCTACGGCCGCTTAACTGCGGCTAAAAAGAGAAGCATGCCGTCCACTAGCAGTACTTGGTATCCTCTCACATGCATGCTTTCCGATTATGCGACTAATCAATGCGGTAAAACAGGAATTCTCTCGCCTACTATCAATCCATCTCCAAATCAATACAAAATAAATAAATCATAAGAATTATTAATTTAAATATTATGACTAATACATGAAAAAATCATTTGTCCTCACGCCCTAGTTAGACTATCCCAAAATCAACACAGAAAAGGTAAATCATAGAAACTACTAGCCTGGATGCTATAATTAGTGCGTAGGAAGAATAAGTATGTTAGCTTTGTCAAATTTTAACTCCCAAACTTCAAGATGATAATACACACGCCTTGATCATTAGTTCATCCTGTAAAGACGATTATGCGACTGATAAAAAATAATTAACGAGGTTGGGTAACGTCGAACCTCGGACGACCGACCTAGTCCCACGAAAATTTTCAATCGGGCATCAGGGTAAATAGGGAAGTGTTCGCGACGAGCGGTCCAGAAGTCCAACATCTTAGAGTTCACACTCTATTTGAAGGAAAAATTTCTATAAAATATATGAGAATTGAACCGCGAATATTTAAAATATCATGAATATACGAGATGACAACTAATTACCGACTGAACAGAACAATAAGTGGTTCGTTGCGTGCGTTCAATTATTTTGTTTAAGATTGGACATCTCGCAAACGTTCAACATTATTAAAAGAAAACAAAACGAATTTTTATGATGGACGAGCACCGGGTGTGCAATATATATATATATATATATATTGCCTTTAAATTTCCAATTGAATCTTAAATTTTATCTTCAGTCCTTATATCATAAAAAGTTTATTTCCACTCTCTATATGCAAAGTTTCGTTTGCTCCAGCTCAATAATAAATATTGCTTTACCTATTTGTCCTTATTATTGTTAGGTACAAAAAATCTATAATTAAAATCTAATATATTTTCTATCAATTTAAGTATCATACTTTTTATACGTATAAAAAGTCTAGGAAGAAGTATAATTCTTCCTAAATTCAATATATTTCAATTAGAATTTAGTATATGTTCTATCAAATTGAGCATAATTCTTTTTCCACTGGACCAATTGATTAGGAGTTCATACCTAATTGTCCTTATTATTTTTAGGTACAAAAAGTCGAAAATAAGGTATAATTCCTCCTAAATTCAGTATCATATAATTAAAATATAATATATTTTCTATCAAATTAACTATCACACTTTTTAGACGTATAAAAAGTCCAAAAATAAATATAATTCTTCCTAAATTCAGTATATTTCAATTAAAATTTACTATATCCTACGTAGGGACTTAGAATTAGAATTAGAATTTTTATACGTATATATCAAATTTTTTAGTTAAATTGCTAAAAAAAAATACACTCCAAGAACACGAGAAGAAAGATCCTACGCCTTCCATAAATTTGTGAGCTAAATTCAATTAGCTAGGAGACATTGCCGACGAACGAGCGGCAGCAATTTTGGCGTGCTCGAATTGTACAATCTCCTATTTCTCACCATGTTTGACAATTCCCGTCACACTTCTCTTTTCCAGGAATTGCTTTCCTGGCCCGTCTTTGTCGACGCTGCCAGAGAATTTAATGACCTCCCACAACACAGAATCAAAGATGAAGAACAAACTCGGATCTGTAAGCAGTGTTTACAATTAATTACTTGCTGACAGTGCAATGGTAGTCATATTTAATCAGCTAAAACAATTTATAATCGTACTTTTTAAAGAAGTTTTTTTCTTTGAAAATTCATCTAAATTGAAAAATCTATAAGAGTTTGGGTTTTTGGTAGTGTATATATATCATCCCTGCAGGGAGTAGATGGAGTGTTTTTGTCTCTTAATCAAAAAGACGAAGGCTATTTCATTGTCTTTCCGATTAAGAAACGTCGAACTTTTCTTAGAATCAATTGCACTTGTCAATTAAAATTAAATAGTTCATGTGCTTGGAACTCAATTAAAATTAAGTGCTAGACAGGTTTTTTTTTTTAAAAAAAAGGAAGGAAAATGAAAGGCCACACGAGCCTTTCTTCTGTTGAAAGAGAAGCCCACGGAGTCCATGTGTTTTTGCACTGCCTTTTTATATAAAGCTTCGAGTTGCTTGTTTTAAGCTGAGACTTGAAACTTCAACGAACAAGTCTCAAAGGGAATAAAGAGTAGGCGTTATGGAGAAAGGAAGAGGAAGGCCCTAACTGAGCAGCAAAAAGTTGCAGTCTCCATGGAAGCATCAAGTACACAGACCTTACGGTCTGCAGAGAATCTAAGCCTTCCTGAGGTATTATTAATTGCTTTATTTCAGATCAGGAAATAAAAAGAAGAAAAAAAAAACTATGTTTCTTATTTATTCTCATCACGTGTAGAGCACTGAATTTGATAAAGTTCATTAGAATGGATGCTGTTGTCCCTGGGCAAGTAGGAGGAGTTTTTCCATGTTAAATTCAGCACCTCTGTTGTATCTATCTTGCATTTGAGTACTTTCAGTTTCTTGGCTGTGAAGGTTTGGATAAATGACAACATTTTTTTATTAAACCATTACTCCACTAGAAAGAGACAGCTTCTTTCTTGTGATCTCACATATTAAAAGAGAGAAGCAATAAAACTAGTTCAGAGTTGACTAGATTATCTATTCAAGAGTGGCAATTTAATTAAATTTTCATGAGTTATGTTTAATGGTTCTGATGCAAATTTAGGTGCAAGTGATTGTTATGACTGCCAATATGAGCTGCAACCACTGCAGGACGAGGGTCTCCAGGGTCGTATCCAAAATGAACAGTAAGAGTCGATATCTATCCACTGCAACAACTTTGGAACTAACTTCATTTGTAGCTGGATTGTTAGATTACACGGTGGACATGGCCAAGAAAGAGGTAACGATGAGGGGTGTCATCGACACCGAGAAGGGAGGAACACGCCCCACCAAGAAGAAGAGATCTTTGAGTTTATTTGGACTAGTGTGTTTTGGTGCAACCTAGTTTCATCATGTACATGAAATATTTGAAAATTTTTAAAATGGAAAGAAGCTACAGACTGTACAGATCAAGATTATAAATTTATTTTTCCAAAGTGGAAGAGAGGTAGGGCGTGGTGCAACAATCTTGTTATGTATATGCTTCGTTGAATGTTCAACATATTAGATCACAGATGAATATTACTGCTCTGCAGGTCTTCATTGGCGGCTCTCATGGAATTCCATCTCCTGAGATTTATGACCAAGTCATGAATGATTAAGACAGTGATTTTTAATATTGATATCTATTGCCATTGAATTCATGAGCCATTTGAGGCCAGATTTGAAAATAAATTAAGGAAAATGATATGCTCAGTGAAAAATCTCAAGAAAACGCTCAGTGAATGACGTGACACTTTGCATGCAGCGATCCTCGACAGGTTCACCGTGCCCCCCAGGGTATCGTTTGATTCGGGGCGACGGTCGGAGGCCGCCGATGGTGTCCGAGCGATAATCAGACGTGTACATGCAAAATGTCACGTCCTTCACTGAGCGTTTCATTAATTTTTTTTCACTTAGTGTATCATAGCTCATAAATAAATAAACAGCATCAGAAAAGATGTCAACGAAAAGCAACGCTGGCAAATGCATCTGATGAATTGGTACAGTAAGTTGTTCAAACCTATTGAACTGAAAACTGGATATTCGTACTTTTTATAAAGTAATGGCCATGAACCTTTTACAACATGTTAAAGAAGAATACATTTGAGAAGCACCAAACAAATAAGATTCCTATTTTTATAAGAAATAGAATAAGATTGTAATTTGTGTAATTCAAAATAATTCAAATTCTACTTTTCTTTTACGATGTAGGTATTGCCATCCCTAACTGCAGTGAGTCCTTATCTCAACAAGTATCTTCTATAGTAGCGAATTCCACAGACCTAGCAAGTTGTTTCCAAAACATGCATCTTCCAACAAATACTTATGAGAGATTAAGAGAGTGTTTGGTTTGCTCCATTTTCTATTTTTATTTTTCAGAAAATTATATTTTCTCATTTTCTGAAAAATGACTTTCTTTCATTCTCTAGTTTTCCAGAAAACGCTATATCTTTTTCTGAAAAACAAGGTTGGAAAATGCAAACCAAAAACGTTTTCTAGAAAACCACATTTTCTTCATATATACTCTGTCATGCAGCAGTATTATAACTTTGTCAGTTTGTAACAGATTTATACTTCTCCGCAATCATACCAAGGAAATTAGCAGAACAATAGTTATGGCACATACACGATCTAATGAGTACCCGAGTACTAGTATGCTTTGCACATTCAACACCATGAATCAAGAAACTGGAAAAAGACAACTCTAGGGAGAGATGCAGCAAGGGCCCATTTTTCCTATTTGCTTAAGCAAAGAGGGTAACAACCAAAAGTTTTTTGGTAAAACCACAAACTGGTGGTGATATACTATAAACTGTCCAATGTCAGCTAGACCATTTAAGCTCTTAAAGATTGCGTCCACATATGGATTATTACTTTAAATCTTTAGTGATTGAACAGAATATGGTGATCAACAAGATAAAAAGAAAATGAATTTATGGGATCCAGCACATTTATAGATAGTCAAACACCTGGCACAGGAAAATCTACAAACACACATAAATCACATTCAATATAAATGATATTGGTAAAATTTCAGGTAGTTGAGGTATTTTAATGGGAAAAATATGTTCATTATATTTGCATAAAATTGCTGATCTACTAGCAATAAATTTTATCAAGCTAAGATAGCGAAGGAGATAAATTGTTTAAGTACCTTTCCGCAGACTGGACAAGTGTCACTTCTTTCCATCCATTCATATATACAGCCAAGATGAAAATGATGAGAACACTTTGCCACAATTTTGGGATTTTCTGGAGTATATTCTGTGATGAGTAGACAATTAAGAATCCCTCAAATGCCCATCGGCTGCTCCCATAAGTTAACATTTCTCTTGAATATGAATGACGACTTAACAAAGGAAATTACCATAACTAACAAGATCCAAAAGGATATTATACACAAAATTCAGATTCATCTGTAACAAAGAAAATGTAAGAAGACTTTGCAGTAGTCCATATAACTATTGTCCATAGATAAGTCCAGGTTTTTGGTAACCTGGGACTTGACATTTGCAATTATACAAAGTTGATTTTGGAGCATTGGATAGGACAATTGTTAATTAGTGAGGATGGTCTTCCACTTAAATTTTATAAGCTATTGAGCTATAAATGTCTATATAGTGGAATGCGTTAACCATGATGGATGGGTACTAATTGCAAAAATCTTATGCTATCGGGAAAAAACACAATCCAGCCTTACATTTTAAGACTCAAAAGCTTACAATATTAGGAAAGAACACTGATTAATTTTATATTTTAATACTTCCTTGTGTGAGCTGGCAAATTGGATTACCCAACTCAAAACATGATTAATATAGCTTAATCAGTTGTATGCTTTTCCTAATTATATGTATCCTCATAACACTAGGAGGAATTGAACATGCTTCTGTGCAATGATAAACCCAGGTAACTACTTGACCCATAAGTTGACATTGTTAGTTTACTGGAACTTTTCAATGTTTACTTTTCTAGAAAAAATAGTTTGAAAAATGAAAAAAAATAGAAAACAAAAGATTAACCATCGTCTTTTAACTTCCTATATATAAAATTTATTTTCTATACAAAAAATCAAGAAAAAGAATTACTATCAACTATATTCTCAAATGATCAAACTAGAAAACTGTAGTTTTAGGAGTATAGCACACACATCATGCTGAGGAGGCAAACTATGTAAATATGCTTAGACTGAGTTTAGTGTCATTGAAATCACCTTCCAAACATGTAGGGCAGACATCTTCATCTTCTGAAGACGTAACAAGCAAACGTGTACCAGATGCTTTTGTAGACATATTTTTATCCGATTCAATGTGGGTAATCTTGCATCCTTCAACAGATTCTGTAATATTTTGTTTTTTAACACTTCCCAAGGTTTCAACAGAAGAACTGCTACCATTTCTTCTAAGTGTGTGCAAATCTTCAAGGATGTGGCTCATAGACTTCTCACGTCTCGAGACCAATCCCTCATGTTGTGACAGAGAATATCTAGGATCTATTTCATAAGGTGGTGGTCTGGGAACAAGGTGGGATGTCTCTGACAACGAACTATCAGAAACACTTGCTGGTGCCGAAGATGCTAATGAAGTTGTCTGAATTTGAGCAGATAGACGCCCATCAAGCCTTTGAAATGTTTCACCATACTGCTAAGATGAATGATTTTCGAACTCACATAAAATCACCAAGGTGAACTAAAATATTAATTGAAGGTGCCAGACAAGTTGACAATAAATAGATAAATATTCAGAAAGCTTTTTTCTGATTTAACTTTTTGATACAATTCAATCTAAGAAATAATGCCAACCAAGAGAAATTATGTGCATTAGAATCACTGAATATTTAAGATGATGGTTCATACTAGAATGACAAGCTATAAGTCCCGATAGCCAAGAATCCTTTAGAAATTTGGGTTGGCTTTCAGCATCTTCTTCAAAAAAGTAAAATAAACTGAAATACTGAAATGTCTACTATTACCCCATTCAATAGCTGATGAAAGAAATATCTTAGCCATAAGCAGTGCCGATATATGGGATTGCTTGAGTAGGCATATTCTTCAAAGTCCTCTGGACACAGACAGCAACAGAGTGCACCCATGAATGCAGTCCCTGGTTAACTTTGCACGATTGCAAATATTAGGATCACTAAGAGTTCAAGATCAGGTAAAATAAAAATTTAGATGCAATAATATTTTCAGGATCATGAACTTACCACAGAGCAGGTTGCAAAACCTGCAATAAGTTTCTTAGTCTTGCTAAAGTTTCCAGAGATTTTACAAGGAACAGAAAATCAGACTTCTTTCAGCCTCCCCCACGACGGAATCAAAATATTTCCATTATTACCCATAAATCGATAACCTCATTTTTATCAGGTCATTTACAAGAAAGACAATGCTCAGTCTTTTGAATTGGAGATAAATGCATGTAAACTTGCAACCGATGCTCTGTCCTTGAAATTGGAGTTCAAATGCATGCACACTTGCAACTCCAGGAGCTCAAAACAAAATGAAAAATGCACTTCCTCACATGTCAAGCACATGCAGAAGAGATCCAACAATCAGGCATCAACGAGCACATGTGAACCTAGAAACCAAGAAAAACATTGCTTTGGCAAATTCAATATGTAGCAAGAGGAGATACATTAATAAGTTAGCAGTAAGAGTGATCATATAGAAGGTGGCAAGGCTACTTCATAATGAGCTTTTATCTGAAAAGATTCTCTATGAAATGGAACAGAATGAACAGGCCAGAGCCAAAACTACACAGATCTTATTGATAAGGTTATTTGTATACATTGAAATCTACTCTAAACTTTTAGAATCACTTAATAACGGTATTAAAGTCCAAACCAAGAATTAAAGAAGTCAAACAACAAAGGCTCCAGTTAGGACAATAGTTGTATACTCACTCAATCAAACTCATCACATCACAAACATTTCCATACCATCCCCCAACATACAATCAGCTCGTAATGAACCTCTTTGAGTACAAAACATTGCAATAAATATTCAAAAGGCCTTCATAAACAGAACAATCAAGCTATAACTAATTGTAGAAGCAAAGAAAACGACAATTTAGATGTCAAATAATCTTCCAATAAATTTGACATTTACAAGAGTTGTGGGTGGGTTGCCGAAAATAAAGAAACGTGTCAATAGCATTCGCACATTCGATTCCTGATAATAGTAAAGATACCAATCATGCCACACTTAATGCCAAGCAGGCAACACTTAGTGTATGTTCAAAAATGATAGCACAATGTTAACACTAGCCAGTAGCAAAGCCAACGAAACCTACGCAAGTGTTTCTAAACTACACTTGATGCACATTTCTCATTAGCATGTTGGCATGGTAAACTATTGGATAGTCCAATTCTATCTGTGTCTCGAAACACCAAAGAATGTATCTAAATACAACTCGATACTAACACTATGCTAATAATGCTATGCTTTTCTCTACACAACCAACTACTGCGTTAAATATAATTAAATACCAAAACTATTATATGATACATTTCCAAATGTTTTCCTCTTCCATACCATGATTATTTACAAATTTAGTCATGCATAGCAACAAACCAGGCTACCATCCATGCAAGTATATTACAAAAATCATTTAAAGTTTTACAGAGCATTTTACAAAAATATCATGCATGCCATGCACCATAGGCCAACTATTCATCAAGCCATGTTCGTCAAATCAAGATACGCTATACAAGGTATTTATCAACATGGTTTCTGCATCACAATATCAAAGGATCCCAAATTACACAGTAAATTTTTCCCCTTTGGTAGCATGTTTCAACAAGTGCCAAACTAACTTATCTATTTCAATTATTGGCTAATTGATTATGCCTTTTGAATAAAAAGTTTTGCTTGAACCACATGCCCACCTAATTCTCGAAGAAATTCTGCCTTTTTTCTGTCTTTTTGTGAAGTCCCATCTCAAGCTAAACATGTCCATTAAAGAACATTTTCTTTCTTCTAGATACTAGAATCTCATTTATAATTAGTAATATAAATTGATACCCAATATATTGACGCAAAAAGGCATTCTATCTTCTGATTTATAAAATATAGAACTAAGAACACAATTGGAAAACCACCGATAAATGTCGAAAGATGAAATTTTTTTTCGCGTTTACCAAATTAAACGCAAACACAAGTCCAGCTCGAAAGAACTACTTCAAAAATTAATAAATAATAAAGTCTCTACGGAGATACACGATTGGAATACATAAATAAACTGATGTCATGGGGCTCCCTGGAGAGACGATAAAATAATTGGGAAACAACAATCGAGCGATTGAGAAATAAACAAAGCTAGGTCTAGAATAAATCAAAATGCAATATAGGCGAAAATTCTCACCTTGATGAGAGAAATCCAATCGAGAGAGGGTATACCGCCCTCTCGCATATTGGGCGAGGGGAAAATGAAGAATATGAGTCCAGGAGGTCGTCAGCGCTGCATCATTGCGTGCACCACCCCTTAGGAAGTCTCCATGCGGGGCGACCGGCGTTTGCCATCGTGTCCTACCATCGTCCGTCCGTTTTGCGCAGCAGAGCCAACTGAGTACGGGGCGGGATAAGAGGAGTTAGACGAGGATGTTCGCTGTTCGCATAAACATGCGTGTTCGTGCTCAGCCAACGAAATATGCGTCGGTGCAATTTACGATTCAAGCTGAAGAAGAAATATTATAAATAATTAAATTAAAGTTATTCCATAACCGACATGTTGAGATGGCCGAGTTGGTCTAAGGCGCCAGATTAAGGTTCTGGTCCGAAAGGGCGTGGGTTCAAATCCCACTCTCAACATCTTTTCAAGTTTTGGATATTTGCAATCTAACCGTCTAGATCATTTATAATCAACTAAATTATCATTATCAATTTAACCTATCATAACTTTTAACTTTGTTATTAAAAAATAATAATTTTCAACTATTGATATCCATCATGTTCTTGATCCTGTTTTCTGATGACGTGATTGGTAGGTAGTGTAGATTCCTACTGTTTTATGCCTATCTTAGACAGATTTTAAATATTTTGACGTTCATAAGAGCGGAATGATATTTTTATGTCATTTATTTGTGGTTTCAGGAGGAAATCATCGTCCCAGTTCATGCCTGATGATCTGTTTTAAGCATAATTGTGAGGTCAAATTCAATACCAGCGATTGCTGCGCGTCCCACGGCTGCATGCTCCTCGCTCTTCCGCGAGCGCGATGCTCGGCTCTCTTACAATTTTGCTCCAGCATCGCGCAGGTGAAACAGATCCACGCCCAGCTGATCGTAAACGCTCTCCTCTCTCAGCCGTCCGCCGTCGCCAATCTGATCGAGCGCTACCACGCCGTGGCCGGCGGGGATGGCCACGCTCGTCTCGTCTCCCACCGCCACCATTCCGTCTCTGCGTTAGCGTCCAGCGCCATGCTCCGTTGCAGCCGCCCAGAAGAGGCTCTGTCCCTCTTCTCCCACCAAAACAAAAGCGGCCTCGTCCCGCCTGATCGCTACGCCTACACTTGCGCCCTCAGTTCATGCGCTCAATTGAACGCTCTTCTCGAAGGGACGCAAGTCCAGGCGCGCATCGCCAAGTCTGGGTTCATGTCCGACGTCGTCGTCGGCACCACTGCGGTCCACTTCTACGCGAGCTGCGGGGACGTCGGCGCGGCGCGGCAAGTGTTCGACGAAATGACTACGAGAAACAGTGTGACTTGGAACGCTCTGATGACCGGCTTCTGCCTCAATGACCGCGCGGAGGAGGCGGTGTCCGTGTTCAATGAGATGCTGCGACATGGCTTGCGCATTACAGAGAGGACAGCGATCGTCTTGCTCTCCGCTTGTTCTCAGCTTGGCGATCTGGCCTCGGGCAGCACTGCGCATGGGTACATCTGCAAGACCGTTGCGCGTTTCGAAGAGTGTGTGTTCACCGGCACTGGTTTAGTGGACATGTACTGCAAATGCGGATCCCTTACCAGTGCATCCAAAGTGTTCGACGATATGACTAGCAGAAACGTTTTGACATGGAGCGCGATGATAGGTGGGCTTGCCATCCACGGGGAGGGAGAGGCAGCGCTGCGGCTGATGGAGGAGATGGTGAAGGCAGGCTTTTGGCCCAACGCAGCCACCTTCACTGGTTTGCTCTTCGCCTGCGTCCACCGCGGCCTCGTAGACGAGGGCCTCCGCCTGTTCGACGCCATGAAGAGCAGCTTCGACGTCGAGCCGTGCATGAAGCACTACGGTTGCATGGTGGACCTCCTTGGGCGAGCCGGGATGGTGAGGGAAGCGTATGAATTCGTGAAGGCAATGCCAGTGGAGCCAGACATCGTCGTGTGGAGGGCGTTGCTGGGGGCGTGCAGAATCCACGGCCATGAAGAACTCGGCGAGGAAGTTGGGAAGATTCTGCTGCAGTGGGAGAAGAGATCGGCAAGGAGTGGTGGTGGTGGTGGTGAAGAAGACTTCATTGCATTGTCAAACATGTATGCTTCAGCTGAGAGATGGGAGGATGTTTCAACAATCAGAAGGGAAATGAAGAAAAATACAACAGGAAATAGACCAGGTCAGAGTGCAGTCTGAATCTTGTGACACATCAAAACTTGTTCCTTCATGAATCTTTATCATGAAATGCGTTTAAACTGGTACCAACCACAAATCCGTAATACATGTAAACAAATGAGAATAATCGACGGAAACTGTTAGCGGGAAATTTTACAGCTACAGGTTCAATACAACCAGAATGATTGTCCCAGAATGCAGTTAGTACAAAGAAATTCGGAAACAAGCTTAGCTAACTAATTAACTAAAGGAAGCTAATAAATTTATGGCTTCATTATTCATCGGCGTATCATAAGCATTCTGGACAGATTTCCTTCAGTCTTGTTTTAGTGGATAGATGATCTTCGTTTATCCTACATAACAGTAAAAGCCAAGTTGTAACAGACTACAACAAAAACTGAAGGACTGAGCCGTAACTGAAGTTGTGCAGGCCACCCACTTGCATGTTACATATAGACAAATCAGCAATCTCTAACATAATCAACAAACCAGACCACAGCTTAGTTGCCTTATCTTTCTTTGAATTAAATGAAAGACAGAAATGGGCAAAATTCTTGCTGATGATGTATGGAATAATCCATGGCAGATCTATAAATATCAACTTCCTATAGTTACACGACGTGTGAAGGTAAGCTGCTTGATCCCTCCAACTGTAGTTTCCAAGACTTCTTTAGTTGCAACAGATTCAGTGTAAATAGGATAAATGACACTTCAAATTGCCCAAAGGCCCAATCAATTGACAACTTCTATCTGAATCCCCGACAATGATCATCCTTGGGGTCAAGCACGACAACCATCTGACCTCAGCTGGTAGCTCTAAAATCGCTGTCATCTGACCATGTCATATGTTTGATGCAAACCTAATATATTAGAGGCTTGCAGTGCTGACAAAAAGAAATTGGAAATGCTAACTACAATGGCTACAAAGGTTTAAAACCTTGTTCAGAGTTGGGGTTGCAAACCCCAATCAAAACAAGACAATTTAGTGTCATTTTAGTCGTGCCTACTATATGGCATCAGTCACTCCAATAAGTAGAAAGAAGAGGAGCTTACCTGGATGCCATCGTCAGAATGCGAGGCCGAGCTTTTGAAGACAGGGACAAGCCATAGTGACTGCTGCAATATAATTCACACAAGAAAGGTGATACGGAAACACAAGACAATGAGGGATTGAAGATCGAAGACTATTAGCGCATGGAATAAAATCTCAAGGAGATCACAGAACATGGATCAAAAACATGGCCCAAAAACATGACAAAATCACCATGCCAACAACAATTTCAGAGACCAATTCTCCTTGTCAGTAGAATTGTGATCGAAAACTACAAGGAGATAGGAGATTGCAGTGTCGACAATGATCCCAATTGTGAGAATCGTGAGACTCATGAGCAGATCTGTAGTTTGGAAGTGCAAGGAGAATCACGATCGTAACTGATAGGAGGAGGAGAGTCAGTGAGGAGGAGGATGGATCGCCAGTGCGGTGTTGGTGTCAATGCCATTCCATGTCTCAATGCCATGCCAACCAGCAAGGCTTGATTCTAAGAAACTGAATGGTGCCAATGCCATTCAATATCAATTTCAAGTCTTGGCGCATTTGCAATCTCACCATTCATGGAGCTGAATGGTTCATAACTGTTTTCTGAAACTCAATGGTACAAATCTGTTTTCTATAGACCAGTGAGATTATGTTTTAGTTCCCGAGCAGATGGTGTTAAGATCACTTCAGTGTTAAGACCACTTCATAGTCCATAATTTTTCTGCAACAAATCTGCAAAGCGTAGTTGGTACCCAAGTGGTGTGTTGGGCTCATATAATAGCATAGACAAAAAAGGAAATAGTTAATTCTAGGAAATAAAATGCACATAGACTAGACACTAGAGTACGAATTATTCAAGACATGCATTTGGTTGATGTGATGAGATTGATAAAGAATGAAATCACTATTTCTATGGAGTTAAATTGGTAAGAAATGTAAAAGAATGACTATTCTTTGGTTTGATTTATAAAATGGAATAAATGTTTCATTGGAATTCATATATTTGGACTGTAGTGATGTTTGGATTGTAGGAATATTATAATAGATAAGGAATCCATAATAAAATATCTGAACAGAGCATCGGGAATAACAATAGTTGTGATCCTCTTACTAGATTGTCAGCTTAGTGTTGTCATGCTAGGATAAGAATGAAGAATTATGTCATGAGAAAAAAGATCTCAATGTTGTTTGCTATAGGACAAAACTGAAGAAAGAATGATGTTGGACTACATGCAGCAGAGATAATACTAAGTACTACTTAGAGCATATTTCAGACCCTCATATTTACAAGTTTCATTGTCTACTAGCTTTGTACAATGCTCTCAAACAGTAATCACGAATTATAACTAAAATTCTTCAATCTTGCCAAGAATTATTTGATTTATAGAAGCATTCTTCGAGTTACCAAGTGTTGTTGTAGAGCACCTCTGGACTGGTTTAAAAGTCAATACCACACTAGGAACTTTCAGTTTCTGTAGGTTTCATTTTTTTTCTCCTTATTCCTCTCTAGGTTTCATGTGTTTTCTCCTTATTCCTCTCTAGGTTTCATTTGTTTTCTCCTTATTCCTCTCTAGGTTTCATTTGTTGTCAAGTTCCACACTAGGAACTTTAAGTTTCTATAGGTTTCATTTGTTTTCTCTTTTTTCCTCTTTAGATTTCATTTGTTGTCATGAGAACGAAAAAAAAAATACAGTTCTTAGCTATAGGACCAAGTTAAGAAAGAAAGCCAGTCGCTATGAGCATATGAGGTTATAGTAACACTTAGGCCGTATCTCAGGTCCCTTGTGCCTACAAGTTATATTTTCTGTTGGGCGTCTAGGACTTTCTGTTTCTCTAGGTTGCATTTTTTTTTTTTTTGCCTCTCTTAGAGCTATGTTGCTTAGGATATACATATTGAAAATGCATTCATCTTGTTCTCTTACATTCTTGCCTTCTATTTCTGTTAAATTTGCTTGAAAAACGACCATCAATATTTTATTTTCCAAATCATGGAGCCCCATCAACCATTCTGAATGCCAAATTCTCAACAACAACAACAAAAAAAATGCAGGATTGGCCATACACATGACAATATGTTCATTGACAATAGGCAAAATAAAGTGCATCTATGAAAATGCAACCAAAATAGTACATAGAAACCTGCTCATAGTAATCTAACTTTGGATTATCACACCAAAACAGAGTCCTGTCTAATCTACATTCCACAAGCATTGTTCTGGGCATCTACTCATCCAAATTGTATATAGATTTTGTAATAATCTTGTTACGTGAAAAATGACCATTTCACATGGTAAGGAGCTAAAGAAAGCAAACACAAACCAGCAACATCTAATCCACTGATGGCACACTCCTACTTTTTGATGCTTATTATTTCCAGGAAATTATTGTCAGTTTCTTTCCATCGGAAATTCATCTGAGAAATGTGAATCGAACGGGTTCAAGAAAAGCAAGAGAAAAAAATTCAAAGAAAAAGAAGAAAACAGTTGAATGGCTTACCGGTCATTTGTTCTCCATCAAGCTCAAAATAAGCTTCAGCACTTCTCCCCTCAGATTTTTAACAGAAATCGCATCCACTTCATTGCGAACTGCAGTGAACCACCTTTCATCGCTCTTCGCGCACGCCCTTCCTCCGGCCACAAACCAATTGCATACCACCTCGGCAATCGCCAGAACATACAGCCCACAGTCGTACCCGTTGGTCTGCTGCGGAGTGAAACCCTCGACAAACTGAGGGGGTTCGCCGGCACCGACAAATCCACTTACGGCGCGGAAGAGCCGTTGTGCATGCCAGAGGTTGATGCCGGAGCAACTGTCGTGGTGCACGAATTCGCTGGTCTCTCGGCAGTAGACGAGAAGGCTCCAGTGCGAACCGCCCTCAGCGACGGCGACGTCGAGGTTGTCGTTCACGGTGAAGAGGACGAGGGAGCGATCGGGGAGGCGGAGGGGATCGGCAGACTCGCGGAGGGATTGGGAGTCGGAGCAGTTGGCGAGCCAGAAGGAAATGGAAGGTGGGACGAGGAGGACGGTTCCGGAGGAGCCGGAGGAGGAATCGAGGTGGGCGAAGTAGAACTCGATGAGGCGGTCGTTGAGGTAACGAGGGCCGCGGAGGATGCCGAGGTCAGATCGGCGGAGGACGACGTCGTGGTAGCTCAGAATCTGGTTGTCGCCGTCCTTGTTCCGGGTAGCCATGGCGGTGGGCGAGAGAGATTACGGGTGAAATGGGTTCGACTTCGGGCTGGGTAGATTAAGTATTATAACTTAAGGACGAAGTCTTAGGGTAGAGATATTATCTTTATTTTATTATTATTATTTACTTTTATTAATGTAGATATCAAACTTACCGTTGGTAACCGATTCAATCTCATAAATACAAATGAATCCTAACGAATAATCCATTATCATAAGTAAGAAATAATTCGAAGTTCTAATCTACGTTGAATGAAATTCGAAGAATCATAGTCATTGAAAGATAATATCTCACAGTTTATCACCAAAATCCGGCATGGAATCTTCTGTCCCGAGCTCTTTCTATCCCCATATCTCATAATTATAGTTGATGGCCGACGATTCATCTGATCGTCGATCGAATATCATCGACGGTTTTCGATCGCCGTCCCAAATCAAAAAATACCTTGAAAAACAGTGAACTGGTCAGGATTGTCGCAATTACAATCTTGTCGGATTCGACAGTGAATCCGGCGAGATCGCAATTATGACGATTCCCGACAGATTTACTGTACCCTACAGGGTATAATTTGGTTCCGAACGACGGTCGGAGTCCGCCGATGATGTCCGATCGATGATCGGACGAATCGTCGACCATCGCCGATGATTGTGGGACGCGGTGATCCTGTTGTTAAGCGAGGTGGACGCCCCAACTGTGAGACGGTCCTCCGAAGGGCACGAAAACGCTGAGGCTGACTGCTAGGCTGGCTCACTCCTCACCTACAAGACAGAGACCGTTAGAACCCGCCGGGAATAGTCCCCGGCCAGACACTCCGACGGTCAAGTCAGTACTCGACGGTGACCAGTGAATAGAAAGCAATAGAACAGTAAATAATGCACTATTGCGCGTACTTGAGAAATGCGGAGTGACTGAGCTTATATAGCCGGGGAAGCTGACAGCTTCTGCCCCACCTGCCACCTATTGTCATATAGCGAGGATAAGGTGATGCATGCCCAAAGGTGGCAGGATAAAGTAGTGCATACTGGGTTAAGGAAAGGGGCACTGTCAACTTAATGGCTGGCGCTATTTGACGTCGCTCGGCCTGACACCAGTGTATGTGGTCGTAGTACGGGGGAACAGGGTATAGCAGGAAGATCAAACCACCAGCGAGATATCCGTCGTTTGGGCCAGGGTGACACCAATCCCGTGCCGACTCCGTACTGCTTTGGGTAGTCCGATGTCAGGGAGTGGTTGTTCTGCATGCTAGGGCATGCTAGGGCCGACTGGGGACCTGTAAAAGGAGAATGCCAACTGGGGTGTTAAGGGACGAGACCAGTTGAGATCCTATGGTGAAGGTGTCGACTGGGGCACTGAGTGACGAGGCCAGCTGAGGGCTTAAGATGAAGGTGTCGACTGGGGCACTGAGTGACGAGGCCGGCTGAGGGCCTATGATGAAGGTGCCGACTGGGGCATTGAGTAACGAGGTTGGCTGAGGGCTATGATGCTTTGGCTAAAGTTCCCTCGGGCTCGAGCTTACCCCAAGAGCGTGGGCCGCCACGCGTCGACTGGGAACCAAACCTAGAGGGGTAAGAGATTGGGTTAGGCACTATCTGAATGCAGGGGTTCTAGGGAGCGTGGGATGCCACGCGTCTGACTGGGAACCCCCGAAGAGTAATGCGGAGGAGAGAGTCTAAACAATGACCTGGGCCTATCCCTTGGCACTCCCGAGGGAACCAGGCCGGGTCGCCCGTATGAGCCTTCTACCCCACGAGCTACCGAAGCCCGCAGATCCATCCTCTGCTGACAAGGTGTCAGGCTGCCGGGCCAGGCTACGCATAAGCTGGCCCGGGATCACGCAGGGAAAAGAGATTTGTTTAAGTCGGTTTCGGAGTTGCTGTCGGGAGGATGCAAACTGATATGATATCGTCGAGATTAGTGTTGGACACCATCTTCGTAAAACAATATTGCTCTGCTATAGGTGCTCATGAATAGTAGCAATTCGTTTCTCAAGATACAACGACGATATCTCCAAATAGCTGCACTATAAATTACGATACCAACGAACCTTCTCATATGCTTTTTGGACTTTGGATGCACAATATTAGATGAATGTTAATGAACTTTGAATGATTGAATGAATAAATTCATCATCTAGGGGATTTTATTTATACAAGGAAAAAGGTGAGGTACCTTTTGGTGAGTGGGTGCAACCTTTGATTTAGGATTGATCTGGGTTGCTCGATTTGGAGGGTTGTAACTCTTCAGATAACCCTTTGATCTCAACCTTTAGATCTAAATGGTTGTAACCTTTCAGATCCCCCTTTGATCTCAACCGCTAGATTTGATCTGACGCTTCAGATCAAGTCTCTTCGCCAACTGTCAGAGTGTGACTCTTCACGATCAGTGCTCCAGATCGTGTCACTTGCGATCCAGTATCCCTCTTCGATCTAACGGTTATCATTCGTTAGCCCAGTTAACAATCCAATCATCTCTCCTCCTATTTGAGTGTCACGTAGGCACTACCACGTCATATGACACGTTACTTGAATGTCAAGTCACCCAGAGCATAAATTTAAGCTCCTCAATGCTCCTCGTGACGATGCGTACGTGCAAGTGCAAAGTGCACCAACAAAGCGCCTATTGCGCACGTGCGCGCGTGGCGAGTTCGCAGGTGTGAGCACCTGCTTACCTATGAGAAAAGACCTCCTGTGTTTTTTTTTTAACTCTATTAACACAGAAACACATATAAGGAAGCAAACACCTTTGGAAACTTCAGATGTGAAACTATTCCCCATCTACTTCCTTCTATGTTAATTTTAGGCTGACTTTAAACAATTAATTTCTCATTCACTCGTTATCGATTTTGAGCAAATTAATAGGCTAGACTCATCTACACGAAACATAGATTTCATTTTTGAAGTCAATTATGACTTTCATTGATTGATGACACCTCGATTTTTCTTTACAAAAATCATATTTGATTTTTTTTATGACCCAAATATCCAACAAGATTCTGGAGACAAAGGATCCCTACCCCCAAAATCTAGAGTTAACTACGCATTCTGTTTAGCTAAATAATTTGGGGAACAAAATCAAACCCCTAACATGGGAAAGTCCATACAGATAGTTCCGGATATACATGATAACATGGGGAACAAAATCAAAGCTCAACCCGCATCTCGATTCGAAATCAGTGATTCGACGGTTCATAAAAAAATCCATCATTAATTTTAACTATCCAAGACGAATATCAATTCACAATTCAAGATTGTTATTAATAAAAAAATGTTTTAAAATTATAAAACCCAGTGGAAACAAAAAAAAAAGGTTAAGGTTTGATCCATCTAGTGAACTAGAATGAAAAATGTAGCTATCAAAAATGAGCAAAGGCCAACTAGTTTATTGGCACCCCTTTGCTCTGCTTGTTAATTTGCTGTCCCATGATTTGTGAAGGTTTTCAGATTCTAGGTGTGAAAGATGCACAAGTTGAAGATCAAAGCTAGTGTGACAAACTATAGCTTCGGTGTTAATCCAATGCCGGTACCGAATTTAGTAACAAAAGCTAGGGTAGTCATCTGTTACGCTTCTTTGCTTCGCTGTAGAGAATAACTCCGATCACTGTAATAGTGTAGCCGATCATCCCAGTTACTGTCACGGGATTTTTGAATATTAAGATGGAGACAACCACTGCAACAGCACCTTTGGCATTTCCAAGAACCTAAAATCACCAAAACTTGGGATTTATTAGTCGCTGGATCACACCATAAGCAAAATGTAAATAGGTGGAACAATAAGAAAACTAGAATACATGATGTGGTGGTACATTTTAGTTGGGAGTTCATGATAACTTTAGACAACTAAGGACCTTGAGTACACTTAAGATTACTAAATGATCATAATTTTGGAAGAACAAACCAGGTAGTTAATTTCTTGAAGGAGCACAGGACCATCTATTCTTGTGAATTTTAAGCTTAACTTGAATAATTCTTTATCAAACAGAAGGCTGACTCAAAATTTTGTTATTTCAACTAAATAAAACAAACTAGCTCATGCCATGCGTGAATAATGTTAGATTTAAGCATGACAATGTATTTGCCTTTACATTTGGATTTAGTAAAGACTAGGATGAGACCAAAAAAAAAGTTGCATGGTGCATCAACACACCTGGAGTGTCAAGGCGCTTGTATGCTTGGTCACTAGAAAGTTGGTCAGATTCACGAAATATGCTAGAGAAGAATTAAACAACAGGTACCATACGATCTTGATATCTTCTTTAACGAGTGCGACTGTGATACCAATCACATTTTCCTCCATAATCATTATAGCAGGGAGTAAGAGAACAACTGCTATTGGAGCCATATATAGGAGAAGATTCATAGAATTTAGTTTCTCCCTGAAAAATGAAATAAAAATACATTGCAATGAAAAAGAAAATATACCTGCAAGTTTCACCATCTATATTATCCAATGTGATTATTTTGGGAATAGATTAATAATCATTCCCAACTGATTATCCAATGAGTCCGAAGCAATGTTCGTAGAATCGCGATCCTACACAGGATCGATTTGGGGTCAGGATCGGATCGGTCAGGATCGGATCGTAAAATCGTACGATCCTAACAAAAACCCTTAAAATGAAAGAATATACAATTTTTATTAACACTATAATGATAATAATCACGTTCAACTTCAAGAATATTCTATTGATTACAAGATGATCCAATTTAATTGTCAACCTATTAGATAATAGACATCTAAAAACGTATCATTTTAGGAAAAAGATATAACATAATATTATTAATCAAAAACTAACTAAAAATAATTAAATAGATGTTTAAATAATCTTAAAACCCTTAGGAAAAAGATATAACATAATATTATTAATCAAAAACTAACTAAAAATAATTAAATAGATGTTTAAATAATCTTAAAACCCTAACACTAACTCTGTAAAAGATAAAAAAAATAATAATAAAAAAGACTAATAATCTTCTGAGCTTCTGAAAATACTTTAAATAATATTTTTTGGGATTCAATCTTAAAACTAACCTGTAGATCTTTGAACGAGTTTCAATTTGATATATTATAGGTCACGTGGTTCAATCCGAGTCAAAAATTATGACCTCTTGAAGCTTTCACCGATTCTGCTCCGATTCTACTCCGATTCTGTCCGATCCTATACGATTCTGTCCGATTCTGTCCGATCCTACCGATCCTGCTGCGATCCTGCTACGAAAAACGATTCTGCGCGATTCTGGATCGATTTCTGACGTAGGATCGTAGAATCGTACGATCCTACGATCCAGGATCGCGATTTTGCAAACTATGGTCCGAAGTGTCTCATAATAGTACATTTATATAGGAGAAGATTGATGAAGTTTGGGAATAGATTAATAATCATTTTCAACTGATTCTGTATCTTGTTATATGCTAGGTTTTACATAAAATTGTTGCGCCTTGCTAAGTAAGGCACTTACTAAATCAATAGATATGATACAGTAAATAGTTTATATCAATGTATGCTCCTGATCCAGGCGAGCGGTTTTTTATCGGGGTTGGGAGCCCGGTCGGAGATTACCCGGTTCAACCCGGCTCGAGGCGAGTAGAGGCCGAGTCTGTCGGAAGTTCCGGGCGAAGTCAAACTCACCCGGGGTCGTCCACCCAGGGTCCAAAACTCAGGCCGAACTCTCGGGGCCGAGCCCTCGAGGCTGAGCTCCCGAGGCCGAGCTCCCGAGGCCGAACTCTCGGGGCCGAGCCCTCGAGGCTGAGCTCCCGAGGCCGAGCTCTCGGAGCCGAACCCTCGAGGTTGAGCTCCCGAGGTCGGGCAATCGAGGCCGAGCTCATGAGGCCGAGCTCCCGAGGCTGGGTAATCGAGGCCGAGCTCATGAGGCCGAGCCCTCGAGGTCGAGCTCTCGGGGCCTAGCCCTCGAGGCTGAGCTCCCGAGGTCGAGCTCCCGAGGTCGAGCTCACGAGGCCGAGCCCTCGAGGTCGAGCTCTCGGGGCTGAGCCCCCGAGGTCGAGCAATCGAGGCCGAGCTCTCTGTCGGAACTCTCCGTTAAGAGATACCGTCATCACCTGACGTGGCCGCCTAGCCTTAATTAGGATTAGGAAGAGCAGGATCACAGACTGTCAGTCGGCTGTGTCAGTCTCACCCCGCCGTTAAGACGTCCAATTGATTAGCCTAATCCCTGACTAACCTTAACGAGATGTGACAGTTCGCACGTGGGAAGACCCTATATAAATCCTATTTGGTCTTCGGAAAAGGAGATCGCTGCCACTTTGCAACCACTCCACTACATTGAGAGCTCTGTTTCGGTCCGATCTCCCAAGCTACAGCAGACCGGGTCGGTTCGGTTAGACCGAGTCATCTCAGGGAGAACCGATCTTCGCTTGTCGACAGGATCAAATTTGGCGCCGTCTGTGGGAATCTGCCTGATCGAAAGCCGAAGATGAGTGAATCCAATCGGGTGACCGTTACTCTTTCACAGGAAGACTTGGATCTGCTAATAGAAGCTAGAGCCAGGAAATTGGCGGAGGCACAGCAAGCGGCTGCTCGATCCGCTCAGCCGGGCCCGGCCGAGCAGACTGCTCGGGGGGGCACCGAAGGAGGGGTTCGACAAGATGAGAGTCCTCACTTTCACCGGGCGCTATTCGGCCCGGCCGAGGGAGCAGGACAATCGGATCCACATGAAGCTACATCTAGCCATACCAGAGCTAGCAAAGGGAAGGCTCCCCTTGCGTCGTTCCCGACTGAGCGCACAGGATGCCCTTTCTCCAGCCAAGTCTTGAATGAGCCACTGCCCAAGCACTTCAGACCCCCGTCCGTTGCTGAATACGGAGGAGCTACTGATCCAGAAGAACACCTAAAGAAGTTTGAAAATGCCTCGATGCTACATCAGTACCCAGATGGTATTAGGTGCCGAGCCTTCCTGACCACTTTAGCGGGACTAGCTCAGCGATGGTTTGACAGGCTCCCGGAAGGATCGATAAAAGACTTCTCTGACTTCAAGAAACTGTTTCTGCAACATTTTGCTAGTAGTAGGAGACATCACAAGACTAGCTTAAACCTGTTCACCATGAAGCAGGGCTCCAAAGAGTCCTTAAAAGCCTACATCAGGAGGTTTAATCAAGTCGCGCTAGACGTTCCCACTGCCACATCCGAGGTGTTAGTCAGTGCCTTCGCGCAGGGCTTGCAAGAGGGAGAGTTCTTCAGATCTTTGATCCGCAAACCCCCGAAGGATTTTAAAAGCCTTCTGGGGAAAGCTAGCAAACATGTGGACGTCGAAGAAGCGCAAGCCGCCAGGAGGCCAGAGGTCAGGCCTACATCCGATAGCCCTCAGCAGCATCAAAGAAGTATGCCTCCGGGAGGACCCCTCAGGAGCCCCAGAGCTATGGGACACCGACCAGGAGTCGAGAGGGGAGTGGTTCAGCAAGTAGCCCAGGGCTGTCTCCCGTCCAGGTGGCAGCCCTATTGTTCCTTCCATAACAGCCATACACACGATCTTCAGGACTGCTGGCAGGCCGGCAGAGGTCGGGGCCGCGCCGGTCGAGGTAGCCCGAGAGGGGCTCATCAGGGAAGTGGTCGGGGCCGAGGAAGAGCACCACCTAACCAGCCCGAGCCTCGTGAGCGACCAGCCGCCCCTGTAGCCAGACGGCTATTCCCGACTCCAGGCTCGCCCGAGCTGGAGAACACCAGCGAGGAACAGGCCAATCAGCAAAACTCTGTGCACGGGTCCATCAACGTCATCTCAGGAGGGCCCACCTATGGAGATTCCAACAGAGCTCGGAAGTCGCAGGCCCGACGCCTGTACATTTATCAAGTGGGCTACAGTTCTGCCCAAGCTCAGGAACCACAGATTAACTTCGGTCCCGCCGACCTACAAGGAATAGAAGTACCGCATGATGATGCCCTGGTCATCACGGCGGTCATAGCCAACTATCAAATCCATCGTACCATAGTGGATTCAGGCAGCTCAGTGAATATCTTATATTTGAAGGCATTTGAGCAATTACAGATCGAAATGACTGAGCTGCAGCCCGTGGCCACACCCTTATTTGGATTCACAGGGAATGAGGTCCAACCGCTGGGGCAGATCAAGCTGGCCATATCACTCGGCGAGGAACCTTTAAGAAGGACCAGGTGGTCTACCTTCCTGATAGTAGACGCCCCTTCAGCCTATAACGCCATACTGGGCCGACTGGCCCTAAATGAATTCCGGGCGGTGATGTCCACTTTCTATCTGAAGGTCAAATTCCCGGTAGGAGATCAGGTCGGGGAAGCCAGAGGAGATCAGAAGGTCGCTCGCCGGTGCTACGTAAATGATGTCCGAGTAGAAGTAAACAAGGCCTTCCGAGCTGCGCCGGCCAACTGTAACATGGTACAGACCTCTCCGCCTTCTCCTAGGGCTGAGTTGATGGAGGAAGAGGAAGAGGTCCAACTCTTGCCCGACCAAGGAGAAACTAAAGTGAAGATAGCTCCCGGACTATTGCCTGACCTCAGACAGCAGCTATTAGAATGTTTGACTCAGAACAGAGACGTATTTGCCTGGTCCCAACAAGATCTTAAAGGGGTCAGGCCAGAGGTGATGGAGCATAAGCTGCACGTGTACCCTGACGCCCGACCTGTGAAGCAAAAGAAAAGAGATTTTAGCCCTGAACAGAATAAGATCATTCAGGCAGAGGTGGAGAGACTGCTGGGAGCCGGGCACATCCGAGAAGTCCAATTCCCGGCTTGGCTGGCCAATGTGGTGCTGGTCTCCAAGCCGGGTGACAAATGGAGGGTCTGTATCGACTTTAGAGACCTTAATAAAGCTTGCCCCAAAGACTGCTACCCGCTCCCCCGAATAGATCAGATGGTGGACTCTACCGCCGGGAGTGAACTTATCTGCATGCTCGACGCCTATCAAGGATATCACCAAGTCCCATTATGCCCGGGTGACCAGGAGAAGGTCAGTTTTGTCACAGCCGAAGGTACCTATTGTTACACAGTCATGCCCTTCGGACTCAAGAACGCTGGGGCAACTTATCAAAGGCTGACGAATAAAGTCTTTAAAGAGCAGCTCGGGAGAAACGTGGAAGTGTACGTCGATGACATCCTCATCAAATCCGCCCGGGCTGCCGACCTCATAGCAGATGTACGAGAGACCTGCTGTACCTTGTGAAGGTATGACCTCAAACTCAATCCTGCAAAATGTCTGTTCGGAGCCGAGTGGGAAATTCCTAGGCTACATCCTGACCGAGCGGGGGATAGAAGCCAATCCGGGTAAAGTGAAAGCTCTGCTAGACATGCCACCGCCAAGAAATCTGAGGGAAGTTCAGCACCTGACCGGAAGGATCACGGCCTTATCCCGGTTTATCTCTCGGTCGGCCGATCGAAGTCTGCCGTTCTTTAAGATCCTGCGCAAGGCCTCCAAGTTCCAGTGGGACGCCGAGTGCGACCGAGCTTTCGAAGAATTGAAGACTTACTTGGTCAGCCTGCCGGTGTTGGCCAAGCCCGAAGAAGGAGAACCACTGTATATTTACTTATCTGCTACTGAGGAAGCTGCGAGCGCAGTACTTGTAACCCAGAAGGAGACCGAGCAGCAACCGGTCTACTTCTTTGGGCACTTATTTAAAGAGGCCGAGTGTAGGTATACTACACTCGAGAAATTAGCTTATGTGCTTGTGTTGATGGCTCGGCGACTACGACCCTACTTTCTGGCTCATCCTATACGAGTGCTGACCAATAGCACACTCGGGAAGGTCTTGATCAACCCTGAAGTCTCAGGTCGGATGGTCAAGTGGACAACCGAGCTGAGTGAATATGATATCCAGTACCAGCCCAGAACGGCGATCAAAGCTCAGGCCCTGGCAGATTTCCTGAGTGAGCTTCATGCCGAGGAAGGGGAGGAGGTCTGGAAAATATATGTGGACGGGTCAGCCACCCGGGCGGGGAGCGGCTTGGGAATTTTATTGATGTCTCCGAAGGGAGACCCCATTCATCTCGCCGTGCGGCTAGAGTACCAAGCTACCAATAATCAGGCAGAGTACGAAGCCCTCGTGGCAGGCCTCCAGGCGGCCAGACAGGTCGGGGCCACTCGGGTCATCCTACATTCCGATTCTCAGTTGGTAACTCAACAGGTGGCTGGGCGGTTTGAAGTAAATGACGCGACTCTACAGACTTACGTAGAGGCATATCAACAGTTACAAGCAGAATTTCAAGAAGTCCAGATTATACAGATCCCCCGAGGAGACAATGCCAAGGCGGATGAGTTGGCTAGGCTAGCCAGCTCTGTCCGGCCATGGGTCTTCCACAAGCCTTCACCTCAGGTCATGCTGGTGGCTCAGGTCGAGAGGGCGGCAGAAATGGAGATAGAGGGGGACTAGAGAACTCCATTCATCGCCTACCTAAAGGAGGGAACTCTGCCGGACAGCCCCGAGCAAGCTCGGATACTGAAGATCAGAGCAGCCCGGTTCACCCTGATAGGGGACGCATTGTACAAGCGGGCTTTTTCCCGACCTCTAGCGAGATGCCTCGGAAAGGAAGATGCAGACTATGTACTTAGAGAGGTGCATTTGGGGTGCTGCGGGAATCATTTAGGAGGTCGATCCATGGCTCGGAAGGTACTGCTGGCCGGTTACTTTTGGCCGACCCTTCAAAAGGATGCGGAGGAGATGACTCTTTCCTGTCTTTCTTGTCAGAAGTACCAGAATCTGTCTCATCGACCGGTGGAGATGTTGCGAGCGTCCATTGTATCATGTCCCTTTGATCAGTGGGGCATGGATATAGTGGGACTTTTCCCCAGGGCAGCCGGTCAGAAGAAATTCCTATTGGTGGCGGTAGATTACTTCTCCAAGTGGGTCGAGGCCGAAGCTCTGGCTCGAATCACTGAGCAAGCGGTGAAGAAATTCCTTTGGCAGAACATTTTGTGCCGGTATGACATACCTCATAAGCTGGTATCAGACAATGGTCGGCAGTTTCAAGGTCGGATAATCAGAAATTGGTGCAAGGAATTTGGGATCAAACAGGCCTTCACTTCCGTGGCGTATCCCCAGAGTAATGGTCAGGCCGAAGTAGCCAATAGAGAGATTCTGAAAGGGCTCAGAGTTAAGCTGGATCAGGTCGGTGGATCCTGGGTGGATGAACTGCCCGGTGTCCTATGGGCCCTCCGAACCGCACCCAAAGAGGGGTCGGGATGCACCCCCTTCCAGTTAGTCTACGGGAGTGAAGCAGTAGTCCCCATGGAGGTCGGCTGTGAGTCGGACAGAAGACATCTGTATGGAGAAGACAATGCAGAGAAAAGACGAGCTGAACTGGATCTGATTGAGGAAGTCCGAGCTAAGGCTGCAGTCCGTATGACCGCTTATCAACAAAGGATGCGGAACCGATACAACCAACAGGTCATACCTCGACATTTCCAAGTAGGAGACAAGGTATGGAAAAGAATCAAGCCCGTTGGAGAAGTAGGCAAGCTGGAGCCTCCATGGAATGGTCCCTTCCTGGTGGTCAAGGCGCTTGGATCGGGAGCTTACTATCTGCAAGATGCTCAAGGAAAGCGGCTCGGAAGGCCCTGGAGCGCAGTGCATTTAAGATTGTATCGTGAGGAAAGCGGAGAGAAATGATTCTTGTAACTGTACTCAGAAAAGAAGCGACAAACTCTAACTCCTTAAAAGACAGCTGCAGCAAGTTATAAGTGAGTTCTCACTCACGCACCCACCGGACTCGGCGCCGATCGGGCGTGGCGTTCCACGTTCGGTCGGGCCCGGTCGGGCGTGGCGGTCCACGCTCGGTCAGGGTAAGTCAGACGGTGTCCAGACTCTTGCCAAGGCAAGTTATAAGTGAGTTCTCACTCACGCACCCACCGGACTCGGCGCCGATCGGGCGTGGCGTTCCACGTTCGGTCGGGCCCGGTCGGGCGTGCGCGGTCCACGCTCGGTCAGGGTAAGTCAGACGGTGTCCAGACTCTTGCTAAGGCAAGTTATAAGTGAGTTCTCCTCACGCACCCACCGGACTCGGCGCCGATCGGGCGTGGCGTTCCACGTTCGGTCGGGCCCGGTCGGGCGTGGCGGTCCACGCTCGGTCAGGGTAAGTCAGACGGTGTCCAGACTCTTGCTAAGGCAGGTTATAAGTGAGTTCTCCTCACGCACCCACCGGACTCGGCGCCGATCGGGCGTGGCGTTCCACGTTCGGTCGGGCCTGGTCGGGCGTGGCGGTCCACGCTCGGTCAGGGTAAGTCAGACGGTGTCCAGACTCTTGCTAAGGCAAGTTATAAGTGAGTTCTCTCTCACGCACCCACCGGACGCGGCGCCGATCAGGTGTGGCGTTCCACATCTGATCGGGCCCGGTCGGGCGTGGCGATCCACGCTCGGTCAGGGTAAGTCGGACGGTGTCCAGACTCTTGCTCGGTGAACATATGGATTAGCATATTTCTGTGATCTTCACTGCCAGGGCGTGGCTCCCCACGTTCTTAAAGACAAAAAGGATATTAGGTCAGCTCCGTAGGACTAAACTAATCGAACCAACGCATACAAGCCAACTTGACCTCGATGATAAAGGTTAACTCGCCGAAAGCAGAGCAAAATCGCCGAGTCAGGGTGCCGACCCGACCGAGCAAAATCGCCGAGTCAGGGTGCCAACCCGACCGAGCAAAATCGCCGAGTCAGGGTGCCGACCCGACCGAGCAAAATCGCCGAGTCAGGGTGCCGACCCGACCGAGCAAAATCGCCGAGTCAGGGTGCCGACCCGACCGAGCAAAATCGCCGAGTTAGGGTGCCGACCCGACCGAGCAAAATCGCCGAGTCAGGGTGCCGACCCGACCGAGCAAAATCGCCGAGTCAGGGTGCCGACCCGACCAAGCCACAATCTCAGGTCTGGAGAAAGGCCGGGTCGGAAAACTAATAACACGAATCGCCCGAGCGCCTAACACTTAGCCAAATTTTCGAGTCGGCCAAAAAGATCAAACTAAGTAGACCAGAATGAACATCCCGGGTAATTGACAATAAGCGCGAGCTCGTCGCAAGGCCTAAACGCCAGCCTCCACAGAATGAGCTAAACAAGTTGAATAAATAACGCTTAACGAGAAATTCGCGTGTCATAAATAGGGCACCGATCTAATTAAGCAACATTGCCGAGCCGGAACATCAACCCGACCTAACAACACCCTCGAGTTAGGGCGCCGTCTTGACCTCCTGGTACCTCTGAGCTCAGATGTCAGCTCAGTCGAACATCCGACAGTGCGAATATCTCTAGCATGTGACACTTAGCGAAAACTCCATACCCGACCTGAGGGAGTCTGCTTTACGATAATGGTTTAAGTAGCCAGAGTGACCCATACTTCGTGAAATTTGGATGAACGACTAATGAGGCCGACCTTCGACGAATGGGGCGAACGCCTCGGATAAGCAAACTCTTAGCAAAAATCTTGTGCGTTGCAAACGGCTGAACGAAATAAAGAAAAAGAAAGATCTGCGGAAATGAATTAAGGCCTGAGGCCGTTACAAAATTGGGCCTTGGAGGCCGAGTCAGGAAATCAAACATCATTACAAAACTTTAGGTGGGGCAAAAGTGAACTGAGCAAATATCTCGGGCAAAGAGAGGTCGGGCCCTTTAGGCTAAGTGAATTTCGGAAAAGCATTTTCGAGAATCGAGGCCTTGATCAAAGTGGGCTTCACCACGTTGGGAGGCAGGTCGGCAGGAAGGTGGCCGGCCTCCGTGAGTTGCTGTATCGCGCCCTTCACTCCGTACACGATCATACCCGCAGTCTGCTTGTATACTTGCCGAAGAAAGGGTGCCGATTGAATGTAGGCAACTCGAGCTTGTTCAATCCGGGCCGACTCGCCGGCCTTGTAGTCAGCGAGCTCCTTTTGCAGGCGAGCCACCTCGGCGTCCAGTTCTTTGAGCCGGGTATCTTTGGCCGCCGACCCTGCCTCAGTACTTAACAGTTGAGCTTCTAGAGCTTGGAAGGCTTCTTGCTGAGCCTGGAGTTCGACCTCTTTCCTCTTCAAGGCAGTGAGCTCCGTCTCTTTGCTCTGCAAAGCTAAGCGAGTCTGCTCATGAGCTGTGCGTACCTCCTGTAGTTGTCGCTGTAGACTCAGGGACTCGCTGGTTTTCCTAGCTAAGTCAGAACGGATCCTAGCATCGCGAGCAAGGGCAGTTCTCTTCGAAGCCTCAGCTGCTTCATGTTGAGTGGCGAGCTGATCTATCTCGTGGGCAGACGCGGCCAACACTTCGTGTGAGCTCTCCAGTCGATGTCGCTCTCTGCCAACTGTGTGCGTAAAGAGGTCACCTCGGCTCGGAGACGGCTCTGGCCCTCGGCGCCGGGCGGTAGAGCACACTGAGCTAGTTGATGTTCTAACTCCTCTATCTTGTACTCCGCCGCCCGGCGTTCTCTGGTGTTCTTGACCAGGGCCTTAGTAACGGCCTGGCTAGTGGTCCACAGCTACACCAAAGCAGATAACCCATGAGATAGATAAAAAAGATAAGAGAGAGAGAAGGATGTACCTTGGTTATGTCCATGGCGAAGTTGTCAGCTAAACTGAAAGAACTGCGTCCTTCAGACAGTTGCAGGCCTCTATCCCAGGCCGCAGATAGATGGCCATGCAGGTTAAGTGGTTGGGGCTCGACCATCCGGAGTAAAGTGGTTTCAGAGGGAAGCTGCACTTCGACTGGGACCCGGGGAATGTTTTGCATTGATAGGAGAGCAGTGGCGATTTCTTCGCTGACAGGATCAGCAACAGTTGCTGAACGAGTGGGGGCCGAGCTGGAAGATGGATCTCTGGTCCTAGCTAAGTCCGGACTAGGAAGAACGACCCCCGGTTGGGCAGCGCTGGAGGATGGAGTGGAAGTTACTGGATGAGGGGAAGCCGAGCGGGAGGTGGACAGCCGTATCTTGACCCGGCTCGGCAAGGGAGCTGCTGGATCGGGCTCCGACCTGGGCTGGACTCGAGCTGGTAGATCAGGCGCCGCCTCGGGCTGGGCAGGAGTACTGGTGGAGGCGACCTCCCGAGGACGCTTCTTCTTCTTGGACACCCGGGAGGAGGACCGACCCGCGGCAGCAATCGGCACCTCGACCTCGGCACGGACTTCGGGGAGATCTGCCTCGATGCTCTGGGCTAATATCTCCAGCTCCGAGTCACTCTCCGTTCCGGCCAGTCGGGCGATGGATGGGGCCACGGTCACGGGGGGCACGTTCTGACCCGCCAGTAATTCGGTTGCCCGAGTATTCATCGCCTCTTCTTCCAGGGCCAGCTCCTCGTCAAGGATGGAATCCATCAAAGCCTGGGCTGCAAACCGGAAAAAGTTTTAGTTAGCCTTAAAAGATCCTTAAGTGGAACGGGGAGCTTACCATATGTGCCGGGCAGCCCCGCTGGAATTTGACTTAGCCGGCAAATATAGAGCACGGCCTCGCTCAGTAGCTTCCCGACATGGAACCGACGTCCCCCGATCTTAGAGAAGGCCAGTTGGAAGCTGGGGTCAGCACGGTACTTCTTGGGGTCGACAGGGTGGACCGGTAGCTCTTCCAACCAGGCAGTCGGCCAAGACGTGGTCGGGATAGTGCTTATGTAGAAAAAGTGGGATTTCCACCTCTTATTAGAGGAGGGAACTTTATCTAGAAAGGCCGTGTTCACCCGGGCTTGGAAAAAGAAACAGCCTGGCTCTTGCATTTTGAGATAGTAGAATAGATGGAAGACCTGGGGAGTGAGGGGAACTCGGAAAGACTCGAAGACGATCACAGTGCCACACAGAATGCGAATCGAATTCGGGGTTAGTTGAGAAAGCGGCACTTGGAAATACCTGCATATCGCCGCGATAAAAGGGTGCAGGGGAAATCGCAGGCCGGCTAAGAAGTGATCCTTGAAGACGGTAAAGTAATTCAAGGGGGCTTGATTGGGTCGGTCGTCCCTAGAGGGGAGGATAAAAGGGTGATCTTCTGGAACGCGATAGTCCAGGCGGAGGGTTTCTAAGGAACCTAGACTCAAGGTCGAACGGGTAGTGGTATAACATGGCCCGGGGACAGCAGAGGGGCCGGCCATGTGGTCGGGTTCGGGAATTAACAAAAGAAATCTAGGCGGGGAGAAGAGTACCTAACGTCGGAGCTCGCTGTAAAACACTGATCGCCTAAAGCACTGTTGGCTGAGACTCGAGGAGGTCGGACGGCAAAGGTCGGACACAAGCGAAAGGAGAAGCGACAGCGGGGGTGAAAAAGGTTAATCCAGTGGGCCAAGCCTATTTATAGCACAGACAAAGCTAGGAAAACCGTCGGATGGAGAGGATGAAAGTGGCGGGCTTCGACCTCTACCGTCCGATCAGCGCAATTTCCCACGCATCGAAGCTTCTCGCGGACGCCATGCGAAACCACACCAATGACGCCTCGATACCGGAAGCACCCGTTCGGAAGTTGACACGTGGTCAAGCATTGATGAATAACTTGACGGGGGTCGGGTACTAGGGAGATTAACTCGGAAGGTGAGGGACGCTCCGGAAGGCGAAAAAGGAGTCAGGCCGACCGGGCCGAGAGCCTAGTCAGTCGGACTTGGCACCTCCTTCGACTAGACTTGGAGGGGAGGCTTGTGATCCAGGCGAGCGGTTTTTTATCGGGGTTGGGAGCCCGGTCGGAGATTACCCGGTTCAACCCGGCTCGAGGCGAGTAGAGGCCGAGTCCGTCGGAAGTTCCGGGCGAAGTCAAACTCACCCGGGGTCGTCCACCCAGGGTCCAAAACTTAGGCCGAACTCTCGGGGCCGAGCCCTCGAGGCCGAGCTCACGAGGCCGAGCTCCCGAGGCCGAGCTCACGAGGCCGAGCTCACGAGGCCGAGCCCCCGAGGCCGAACTCTCGGGGCCGAGCCCTCGAGGCTGAGCTCCCGAGGCCGAGCTCTCGGAGCCGAACCCTCGAGGTTGAGCTCCCGAGGTCGGGCAATCGAGGCCGAGCTCATGAGGCCGAGCTCCCGAGGCTGGGTAATCGAGGCCGAGCTCATGAGGCCGAGCCCTCGAGGTCGAGCTCTCGGGGCCGAGCTCTCGAGGCCGAGCTCTCGGGGCCTAGCCCTCGAGGCTGAGCTCCCGAGGTCGAGCTCCCGAGGTCGAACAATCGAGGTCGAGCTCACGAGGCCGAGCCCTCGAGGTCGAGCTCTCGGGGCCGAGCCCTCGAGGCTGAGCCCCCGAGGTCGAGCAATCGAGGCCGAGCTCTCTGTCGGAACTCTCCGTTAAGAGATACCGTCATCACCTGACGTGGCCGCCTAGCCTTAATTAGGATTAGGAAGAGCAGGATCACAGACTGTCAGTCGGTTGTGTCAGTCTCACCCCGCCGTTAAGACGTCCAATTGATTAGCCTAATCCCTGACTAATCCTTAACGAGATGTGACAGTTCGCACATGGGAAGACCCTATATAAACCCTATTTGGTCTTCGGAAAAGGAGATCGCTGCCACTTTGCAACCACTCCACTACATTGAGAGCTCTGTTTCGGTCCGACCTCCCAAGCTACAGCAGACCGGGTCGGTTCGGTTAGACCGAGTCATCTCAGGGAGAACCGATCTTCGCTTGTCGACAGGATCAGCTCCTTATGAGCAGGGATGCCTTTTCAGAAATTCAATTCATACAGCCATCGTATTACCATCTTTCTTCTGGCACCTGTTCGATTTTTCCCCACAATTTTCATTCTCAGCAGGTTCATGCCAATATAACAAATAAGATACAAACTTAGGCTAAACAAAAATAAGTTTGTTTTTATGTAAAGCCTATTAAATCAGGAATGATTTAGTTCTTCTCAGTTGTGCACATTAGCAACTTGAAGCATTTTGGTTCCGAGTTGAGTGTGGCATAGTCAAGGTTGTGTCTATTGGGGTTGCATTAGAAATCATCAAAAGCACATCAATGAATTCCAAGCCAACAATACACCTCCCAGTTAAGAAATGCACCATAAGAATAATTTTTTCATTGTGTCATGCAACATTCATAAGCTCTAAACTGTTTGAGTTTGACATAACAAAGAAGAGCCAGCAGAGAGAAAAAAAAAAGAAGAGGAAAGATAAATTCTATAAAAAAATGAAACAAAAAAATGCTTGAACTGCAGAAAGATGCTTGTACAAGATTTACAGATAAGGGAACAAGAATTATGAAGCTAGGCTATTCTAAGCTGAAACAAGAATATTCCATAACTATAAATATCACTTTATCTAAAATGACCAGTTATTTCCTAGACGGTCGTTATGAATATTTCCACATCAGGTACAAAAGAATATTGTCTAACAGACATATAAATCTAGCATCCTCCTGCATTGTACAATTGTTTACAGGTCTATGAAAAAAAAACAATCAAAAACACATCTAACCCATGATCTGGAGGGGATAAATGCATATGCTCCTTGCCAATTCAATCTTTTCCTTGTTTTTCTAGGATTTCAGAGCAAATTCCTCATCAATTACAAACGCAAAATAAATGATGATCCTCCTAGTATGGGAAAAGTTTGGATTTAACAAACCAAGAGGGAAGAAAGATCGTATCTTACTTACACCGCTGGCGATGAGGCAACAACCCGGAATGAGGGTGACATAGGTGATCCAGGCCTCCTGCTTCACGGTCATGACATAGGCGAACACGGCGGTGAAGAAGGGCGTGGTGGCGCCCACTGCCTGGTTAAACGAGACCGGTAGGAACTTCAGCGAGACGTGCCACTGACGGAGCCGCAGAAGACGAGGCTGAGCGCGGCGATCTTGAGGAACTGCAGGCTGCAGCCGCGATCGCACGGTCTGCAATGGCACCGCCCGGACCCAGGTGATGCCGACGTAGCTGAAAACGAGCAGGCGGTCATGTGGCACATTGTGAGGAAGATGGGGTACTTGAAGCCGTAGTTGCTGAGGAGGTATTTGTTGAGCAGGAGGATGCCGATATTGGAAGCGTACCACGAGGACACCAACCCGAAGGTGAAGAGTCTTCCGGTCACCGCTGGGGGCGACCAATTTCCCTTTCCGCTCATCTTCCCCTCCTCCTCGCTGCCTCCGCCTCCTCTTTGGCTGCGATCGATCGAAATGGCGGATGATTCCGGCGATAGGCTCCACCAGGGTTCGATCCGTTATGAGAAATGGTGGGGGGAATGATGAGGGGGCGAGAGCTCAAAAGGAGAAGACTTTCGCTGGAGGCGGGAGGCGGGGTCATTCCTGGCTTAGTAGTGAGGTTCTAGTTAGGTTTTTGTTTTCATACATGTTTACTGTCAGAGGGATCTGTAGTTCCGTAATTTACCGTTTCCTCTTCCCTGTTAATCTTCAGATAAATCAATAAATACAACAGAATAGCTATTAATACATAAATATTAACAACCTAAAATAAATTAATAATTTTCATAATTTATCTTTTCCGTATTATCTTGAGATAGCTTAGCAGGAGTGTTGATGAACAAATCGTCTTTTGCCACTTGAGATAAATTAATAGGTCTTCATGAGATAGACTAATGATTAGAACATGAGTGTTATTACCTTGAGGTCTGGTTCAAAACCTGATAAAATAGTATACCCTCCTCTGTGCGGGCTAGCTACAACATTCGAGTTAGTATTCCTCGTAATTTATGAGACGGAGTAAACAAATCACTTTTGCCATCTTAAGATAAATTAACAGTGTTCTCAGATAAATTGATAGGTAAGATGTACATATTACCATCCTGAGACAAATTGATAGAGAATAGTGGACGAGAAATGACCTTTTTACCACCAAGAACTGACTATAATCCGAACAGATCAGTACTCACTCGCCCACTTGGAAAGCTGCATCATGACTCAGCAATTTCACGGTTCGTTACTTGAACAATATGAATACTCAAAGGACAGAAACATGATCACAAGGAGCAGAAATCAGCACAAACAAGCAAAATAACGGAAATACGAAGGAAAAAAGGAAATATTTTCATTATATGTGGATTCATATGGTGCCGATATGAACAAATGAGGGCAAATGGAGGCCTCAAATTCAACATAATCTACATTTCTATTTGTCTAAAAAAAATAGGAACAAAATCCTTGAGTACATTTGACTATGAAGCTAATCTGTATCCAGAAGAATTCTCTTTCTGGCGAGATTTCTTGGCCTGTCAGATGCCAAAGAGCGTCCATGCTGTCAAGGCTATCGAAACCAACAGCTTGAAGGAAATTGCGCTAATCTCAAGTGTCTTATGTTCCCCTATTTCTCTTACCATGCCACTGCTATAGAAAATTCCATACTGCTCCATTTTGTCTATCAAACTTTCATGTACTTGTCAGTGAAGCAAAAGATTTCATCTTGCACCACCTATTAATCCTCCTCATCTGCAAGTGCCTTAAAGGAGAAAGGCTTGAATTTGTAGCCATCACCATGGTAGAACTTGTTCATGAATTCAACCCAATGAAGACGTAAAGCATGAAGGAATGCACTAAGGGTTTCCATCATTAGCAAAATGAATGCTGTCACAAAAGCAAAGACAGCAAGACCTGCTATCCGGATGATTATACTATCATACCTGTGCAAATGGTAGGTAAATATGTCATCCAATCGCAATGGAAGAATTTGACAAGTTTTTCGCAGTGCGCGTTGATGAAATTGTAGAATAAATATACAACAGTATTATATGGTGTACGAGACTCATTGAAGCAACCCATGCTGAAACTTAATAGGAGAAATCTAATTGGTTGTTGCATCAATTTTTTTGATAAATGTTGCTAGTGGAGGATAGATGAATTATTAAAGTTTGTTTGCTTACCCCCAAGCAAGTAGTAGTAGTTTCTCATAGAAAACAGTTGACAATTCTGAGTGTGCTAAGCTGAATGCCAATAGAAACCAGTAAAGTTAGTAAAACAACCATTGGCAGACATTGGTAAAATTTAACCTGGTCTAATATGACACTTACCTAAGGGCCCAAAGGCGGAGGTATGAGGCTGTGTTGGAGACTGCACCTAGGACAAACTCAATAGAATGTATCATCTGATGAACAAATACCTCACTGAAATTGAAATCTTCCTGATGCTGACGCTGATGCCTTGCAGAATCTGGTTCATGATCAAGATCCATTTCAGATGTCCCAAGAAAGCCATAGGTTCGGCCTTGGAATCGCTATTCAAGGACATCATACACAATATAAATAGCTGCTTTGGATATTCTCTAAAGCATATTTCTTCTTAAATTATAGTTATTGCTAAGTCTCAAGAGCCAAGACTCATGAGAAATGTAAAACGTTGTATCAAGTTAAATAGAAACAGGGCTGCAATTTCTTGAAAATGAAATATAGCTTCTACAAGCTTACTACAGATATTTCAGATGTAATTACAGGGGGAAAAAATGAATCAAGCGATGGAGTCAGTTTCATAGTGACTTTTCTTGAACATCCAAATCTACTTTTCTCAAAGATCATCCATAAATGGAGGCAGTAAGCATAGACACTACAATGCTACCTCTGTGTTTTGTTTCTTCAAGATAAATGGTTTTGGGAAGAGCATCCAAGGAACTGCCACAACAGCTAGAATCAATAACAACATCTGCATACAGAATCAAGCAAACTTAAATGTGTAGAGCACACAAAAACGTGGACATCTTTCTGTAAAGAAAATGAACACAATGAGTGACCTGCAATTCTTTCTGGGCCCAAAACAATTGATTCTCTCCAAGATTTCCAAATGGATCAAGGAACATATAAATCATTACGTGATACAAATCAGCTTGAGATCCTGTGCACCATTTGATGACAATAAGAAGTGCAAGATAACCGAAGAGACTATTGAGAAATATTATTTGTGGAATAAACTGATACCTGAAAAAGTGAGTAAAGGAATTAGTATTTCAGAACCTTGGTTGATAGAATATATTCAAGCACAATTATGACATACTGTATATCAAGGGAGTTTCCATGAAACTTGGCGTCAAAGTAACTCAACATGATTCCTAAGTTCATCTGAGATACACCTAGCAATATAGACATCTTCATTTTGAGCGAGTTCAAAAAAGGCAATTCAGAGCGACTTCCACGCCACTTAGGATCCACCCCAAATGGGTATGGATCATGGAATTTAATAAGACCATCAGTATGGGCATCACTGCAACAAAAGTTTGAAAAAAAGAAAGAAAAAAAGGAAAGATATCAGACAAGAATATCTCTTGAGTGTAAAAGGCACAACTCAGATACCAAGTTCAGAAAAAAAATCCAAATAGAATAATTTATTTAACTCACCTGATATCATAAATACAAATGGCTTAACTAATTGAAATGAAGTATATAAGCAAGATCCTTAAGACGCAGCAACTAAAATATGAAATGAATGACACACTATTTTTTCAAATAACAAATTAAACAAATATTTTTTCAAAGTGGTAAAATCTAAGAGTTAGAGAAAAAGTGCAATCATCTATGAACAATACATAATCTATAACAGCAGAGTTACTGAACTACATAGGGTTTTAAAATTTGAGCTGAGAATGTATCATGTCAATGCATTTGGCAAGGAATGATTAACTATGTTGGTGATAAATGCCTTAATGAACACAAGTTTGATCTTTATCATGGTTGGTGGAAGTTTTTAGTAGCAATATCAACTAAAGTACAAACGTATTTAACAATGGATATGGTACCCATGTTGCTCCGCACAGAAAACTTAGGAATAAGTACAGGATAATCCAGCAAACTATCATAGCCAGTATTTTATAAATTTTTGTTATTGTAGTAATTTTAAAATCTAATAATAAACTAAAGGAGAGCAAAGTGGTTCTTCAACTATGCCGTTGAAATTCAAGGAGTATGTTCTGAATTCTCATTCACACTCAATATCTTTGATCAGAAGGTAATTATCAGTGTCATATGGTTAAAGGCATATTTCAGCTCTAACATTGATTTATCAATGGTTTTTTTTTTGGGTAAAAACGAAGAGGAGAGAGGCTCCATGAGTTACAGATTGGAACCGAAAACTAGCATATGCAAAGGTACCTGTATACACTATGGACCAAACAAAATTGCCTGGATGCACTGCATATCTTGTGACATCTCAGTGACTATTTTCCTACTAGGACAAAGAATAGCATCAAAGATGAATAGCATTCCGGAATGGAGGGGCAGATGGTACAAACATCAGAGTTGCAAGACTCGCTGCAACTGCAATTTATTTTGGCTTTTGAGGAATCCAGGTGTTGTGGACTAGGTCATCATCAATCAGGTCAATCAGGTGGCCAAGATATTCTGTTAATTAAGGGGGAAAGCCCAAGAAATGCCCTTTTTTATAAAAGGCAAACTGAAGGTCCTATTTTTAGAACTTCCTATCAAGACCCCATAAAAGACAGTTCCAATTTGTATCCCTCAAACAATGTTGACCAAAACATTGTTGTACATCATGTAGCACGCCTTGGTTAAACCATTGTTTAGGTATTTTATTCTATTGGGACCTTAACATGGAGTATTTGGAAGTAGGAGCCTCAATGTGTTCAAACAGAAAGGGACCCAAACTGTGCATCTGTGCAATAAAGGTCTGAAGTCTGACCCACAGACCATAAAGATATGATGTTGGAACTGCATAGTTTCAAATCAGACCCACATAGACCATAAAGAAATGATGTTGGAAGTGCAGAGTTTCAAATCTTGACACAGTAGACTCGCAGAGAGTCTCATAGGATTCGATGCAGAAGATTTTCTTTCAGCTATAGCAAAAAATATGAGATTCTGAATTGGGGAGTGTAAAACAAAGAAATAGCATCATCTACTATCTCTCATTGTGTTGCTTTATGTTATCTTGTTATATGTCTTATCCATCATGTACAATAATAATAGCAAGCTACCTGTGCTGAAAAGTCAGTAGGGGAAAAGAGACAATAAGTCAATGCAAATATATAACAAATACTTTAAAAAATTTAACAATATATGTCCGTCTTTTGTTAACTTCAGTGCACTAATATAATGTGTGGGAAACCTTAAAATCCACTGAACCAAATGGCTATTATAAAGTGGCATGGTTTATCATTTACCTGCAATCAGTACTACGGCACTTGTAAGCAGATTCGCCAAAGATATAGAAGGGAATAGAGAAGAACTCATTGTATATGAGCCCACAATATATTGAAAACAAGGCCATCAACAACAGTACATAGCGTCCTCCAAATGCAATCTCCATAAAGCTACCGAGTTTCTGGGAAGCAGTCCATATACCCAGTCAAGAAGTTTTTTTTTTATCTTAGGTCATCATAACCAAAAGTTGACCAAACTAGCCAGTCGCAATATCATCAAAACATTTTAATTATTTACCACGTTCAGGTCATGCAAAATAATCAATTGCAATTGATATAAGAAGCTGAACAATTTTTTTTTTTGGATAAATGCTTTTGCTTGCTAAGGGAGTGTATCTGTGTGAGTGGACTAAGAATCTAAAATTTTCCAGATTCAGAATTTCTACTATGATGAATGTTACAATAGAATTAATGCACTACCTGATCATTCCCATATAATGCAAACTCCTAGCTTACAATTAATTAGCTCAAACATTCAGATCGTGGGATGTCCACCAATGAGGTCTTCTAAAAATCAAAATGAGATATCGAGGAACAGTATAAACGAGATTAAAATATGAGCTATATTAAGGTAGAGGCCTTCATATACAAACCTTGGGATCTCAAGGATAAAGATTTGTAATAGTTTAACATTCACCCTATGGGATGTCAAGGATAAAGAGTGTGTGAAGGACCTAATTTGTAATAGGCCAGCGCTTAGTTTTATACTTTTGGGCAACCTGGTGCATAAAGCTCCCGCCATGCAGAGTCCCAGGGAAGGGTCTATTATACACAGCCTTACCCTACTTTGTAAGAAGCTGTTTCCAGGACTCGAACCTGTGACCTTTTAGGTCACAAGGCGGAAACTTTACCATTGCGCCAAGGCTCATAACAGGGCTTAGTAAAATGTGAAAATGTAAAACGTGAATAATGATAATCTATATTAAGCAGGGGCCTATATTTAGGCAGAGGGCACTACCTATGAAAAAAATTCTAATCATCCCCCAATTAAGATAATGATAGGGGTGAAGAATCTTTGATATGGTGCTTGCATAGAAGCCAAAAAAAAAGTCCATAAAAAAGGAGCTTAACTTATATCGCAATGATTGATAAATCAATAAACTATACACAACTTTGAAACATATTTTCTTTCCTAGCTGATGGTTGGTAAATGCTATGATGCGTAACACCTAAATTGTTCCATAAAATCCTTTGAATCAGCTGTCAATTCACTTAGTTTTTTTTTCTTTTGAGATAAGAGTTGGAAGATAGTTGGAAGCTTGCAGTTCGTAGGGGGAGAAAAGTTTGCACTTTTTACCCAACGAAACCATCAGCCATCTACTTGTGTTTCCTACTTCTTCAAAGGCTAGAAATAAAAAAAAACAAACTGAATGATTTCCTTTTATAGTGGTTCTCAGAGAGTGAAGTAAAAATGACAGGATAGGAATAGACCAGAGAGATGAATGAATAGAAAAAAAGTAACTGACATGGCAACTCAAAAGCAAGGCCCAGTCATGATAGTGTTAATTGAATGTTGAATGAATGAACAGTATACTGAAGCTCTGTATGCAAATGGGCCAAAAAATAATTAAGAATATTGAATGTTAGAGAAGGTGTGGACAGTAGAAGAATGAAAAATAAGACCTCCACATCATAGGCCAAATATTAAGTACTCACAATTCATCGTTATTGTTGTACATTTAACATCAACAGTACATAGAATAATGAGATTGTACACTGGATTAATCTCAACAATTCGAAGACTACAAGAATGGATCCATCAAAAAAAAAAAAAAAAAAAAGAATGGATCCATCAGGAGCAAAGTACATAGTGCAAACCCTTTCTACCAATACTTAGAAATTGCAATAATTTCTCAAAATTCCTAGTGAACATAGGCGCATAATCTGATTTCAGATTTCTTAAACACAGATCAACTGACCAATTAATTGCCTAACTGTATCAGACCATCCTAATAGGCCTCTAAGCAAGTACATCATGGTACATACAGCAGAAATGTCCATCCATCCATTTATAAATTTGACAAATCATAGCATCTAATGATATGAAATATCAGAGACTTTCAAGTTTAGTATAGTTCTCACTAGGCGACATAGGATCAGACTTGAAATGTTCATCCATCCATTTATAGATCAGACAATTTATGGCATTTTATAATATGAAATATCCAAGAATTGAAAATCTAGCATGGTTCTCATGCGTGCTACAGATTGAAACATGTAGGCAGGAATTCCTACTCTATTAAGGACTAGGGATATGAGAAATATCTTAGTAAGAGTGAGATGAATTACAAAAGGATTCAACACAAAATATTCCACACAGTAAATACCATGTTGCCTTAAGTGGCATTGAACTCGGAAACTCTTGACAAATCTGTACTCGATAATTCACAAAGGCATTCTCGAAAAGTTGAAGAGAAGAACCTGAGATCCTAGCTTTTTCTCACGAAGGATAAGAACCAGTGATCCAAACAGCAAGCATAAACCATGACCCCAGTCACCAAACATCACAGCAAATAAAAATGGAAAGGTAATGACCGAGTAAACAGCAGGATTTGCTTCTTGAAATCTGGCAACACTGCAGACGAACAAGAAACATTATCATAGATGTGGAATTACCAAAACGTGATTCCAAAAACTTATTAAGAATCATTCTTCAATTATTAGTTAATGCTTGCAAAGTCTCTTCACAGAAGATCAAATAGTCAATTATTTTCAAGCTTGTTTCCTTTTCATTGCCTGAGAAAGATAGACTTCTAAATAATTCTAGAATCCATTCAAAACAATCTTCCATGATTTTTGGACATCTACATAATTATAGAACCCATTCAATACAATCTTCCATGATATTTGTTATTAGCTGATGGCACTATTTTGATCAAAGAAGTAACTGGCAATATACTCTTAGATATTGAGAACCTTCGACAACTGGAAATGTTAAAAAAAATAGTCAAATTACTTGTTGTTGCCACACAAAGAACATTAGCATTCTATTCAAATAGTTGTAGTAACTGGGATTTTTCTAGACAATAATGAAGGTGCTCTAATTCAAAGAGTTTTTTCTAGAGAAAAAAAAATACAAAAAGCCAGATTATGAAAATACAAGTGAAGGGAAAAGGAAAGATAAATTATATGAGGGTTGAAGGCAAATAACATCGTCACTAGCTCAAATTCATGCAATCATCTTCCATTCAACACAATTGTAATTTATCCATATTCCATATCAAATTAATTACTGAAGGAAAAAAAAGAGAAATTAATAGATTTCCAAGGTCAAACCCATATGCATCCACAATTTCCTGAAATGCATTTGTGAACCGATTTGTTCTGAAGTATGTTGGGGGAGACTCAGAAGAGTCCATATCATGAAATATTATTCCCACTTGAGAATTGCTATGTATTGTTGCTTGATGCAAAGCCTCCTTGATCTGTGGCACCAAAAGATCATTCAAAACTATTATAAATAATCACTATATTAACTATAGTACCATGATATAAACACTTTTAAATTCTATAATTTCACCTAAGATAGTAATACAATGAATTATTTATCACCTGTGGTTTAGCAAATGTTGGACACCATCCTTCTCCAACAAGGCACTTTTTTGTGACATCAAAATTAAGCATATTCAGAGTATCATATACAGATTTTTCTTTTTTTACCTAAAAATAGAATGAAATCAGTAGTGCACACCTTATTTACAATAAATTGGTATGCAAACATGTATTACTGGAAAGTTATTTCACCAATATGACAAATCATGTTCAAATCAAACTAATAGAAGCGGAAGCAGATGATAACTAGTTATACCATGATAGTCCAGTTCCACAGTTGAGAACCAATTGAAGCCAAGGCCTTATTTCTATGACATGTTCCAGCATCTAGAGTTGCTTCTAATTCAGAGAGGCGCAATGAAACCTAGATGAGGATAAAGTAAAGCAAAATTAGTTTTATGAACAAGAGCAATGATGTGAACTCCCCTGTTTCAACCACAAACATAGTGACAAGTTCACAAAACGCCAAACTGCTAAATGACTTCCCTGATGATACAAAATGTTCTATAATATAGCAAAAATTGGATGCGGTAAGAAATGTGATTGGCATATATTATAAGACTACCAAGCAACGGGAAAAGCTAAGCTTTTGAGAGCAATCACATAAGTGCAAAGGCAGAATACAGATACAATTAATTCAATTAAAAACGTCAAAAAGAGAATTTATAACAATATAAGACATTATTCTCCATTAATTTAAAACTCTTTCGTATATATCTGTGTGTGTGTGTGTGATGCGTTGTGCCACGTTTTGTTATGGTATCAGAGCGTTGTTAAGATCATGGCTGAGTAAAAACCTTATCAAGGTATTCATGGCTAGAGGTCCCTGGGATATCCTTTCCCGATAACTTCTACCCTGATTTTAAGAAAAACATTAATAAGCATCTTTCTTTAAAATCTTAGGATAATGAATTGCAACTGTTGATCAGTTATAGTGATTCCTAAGAAGGAGACTAGCGAATTGCAACTGTTGATCAGTTATAGCGAAATCTCTTACTGATATAGTGCTTTAGTAACTTAAGTCCTCTTTAAAGACGTAATTTAGGTTTTATTGTGATAAGGCGACCGGGGAACGACGGTGGATTGCAAAAGGACAGATCCTAACTTGGCAACTAAGGCAAGGAGGCCGACTGTAAGCCCAAGGGCACATCTGTATGAGCAAGAAAACCTTTAGAACCCTCTAAGCTGTAAGCATAAGATCTAAAAACGAATTGAAGGAGGAAAGAAGTTATAAATGTCTTATGTCTAAACATTGGGAAGAAAAGATTCAGGAATGGTACTCCAAATCCCATACCTCAAACCTTGAGTACCTTGACCTCGCCGAAGCTAAGCCAACAGTAAAAGAACTTGCTCACAACCTAGCAGTAGTCTACGACCACTTTGTCTCTCTTGCCGAGTCCATCTCAAAAACTTTAAGAAGATCCAAGAAGAAATTGAAGAGTTGAAAATTCAAAATAAAGAACTAAGGAAATCTTTAGTATCTCTTACTGAGGTAGTGGTAGCCCAGCAACCACTGACTGAGAGGCAACTTAAGAACGTAGTAGCCAGTATACAACCAAAACTCTCTGAGGATTTCAATAAAAAGCTTGAGAAGATTGAAAAACTCCTCCACAAAGTAGAAACCTGGGTTAATGCATGAGTTACATTAATACCCAAGCAACAACCAGCTACAGAGAAGCTCTTCAAGCAACCGAAGGAATTGAAGCCCCAGCCCTTGGCTTTCTCAGACCAGCAGAATATCAGGGTGCTATAAAAGGATCTGTTGCAACTATCAAGCAGGCTAACACTCAAATACAACTACTAGTTACAATCCTTGAGAAGCTAGAAGGTCTTGAGGAAAGGATCAAGAAACTAGAAGCAAAAGCTGCTACCCCTGCATCTTTACCTGACGAGGTAATTCAAAACTTAACAGATAAAATTAAAACTTTGTCTGTTCAGGAAAAACCTAAAGAAGGAAAGGGCAAGCTCCTTGTATTCAAAGATCCTTACGACATTGTAAAGGAAATTCAGAAGCAACAAAAATAATGGCAACAAGAACTCAAAATCCTCCAGTTACGACAAATACAGAAAATACTCCATTATTTGAAGATCAGATACGTGATTACCAACAAAACCAGAGAAGAAGGTATAATGCCCAAAGAGCCCTGCAAAGGGTAACAAGGCGGATTAGAGGACAAAGAGCCTACAATTATACTTTGGAGCAACAGTTGGATCCTCAAGTTCAACTGCAATTATCAATGCAACAACGGGCCTCTATAGAACCTACTGAGGTGCTATACCATTCCCGGCGAGATGACGCCCATCATCGTGTTTATATCCACAGATCAGAAGAAGCAATCCTTGTTACAAGCAATCAAGTTGATAGAACTTTTATTCAAGAAGAAAGCTTCCAACAATTACAGAGGAGTAATATGAGGTTTTTGCATATGGGAGTTATCTAAGTTCGTGTTCAAATTCTCCACAGACAGGAAGAAGGAACTTTATTGCTCGTTGTATTTCGGGATAACCGCTGGCAAGGAGATCGGTCAATCTTCGCTACTATGGAAATTGATCTTACACGAGGAACGCAACTGGTATATGTAATACCAAATACAATGCTTACTGTTCCTGATTTTTATAGAAATATACAGGTGTCATTCCTAGCCAGAGGATATGAGAACTGGCAAAATGGTGAAGCTAATATCCTTGTTACAAGAGGATTAGTTGGCAGATTATCCAACACCCCTAATGTTGGATTTCCATATGAAGTACAAAATGTTGTTGACTACTTGGCAAGCCATGGAGTAAGGGCACTCCCTGGAAGAAGCTATAATACAAGAGATATTTCAGGCCAAAACTGGATGATCAGGCAATCTACAGTCAACATCCCCATGCAACCAACGGAGGTAAACACACGAAACTTACTAGATGGAAGAATTTCTATTAGCTTCAATAACTACCAGGTTGCAGCCATAACAAACCCTCCAGCATATAACTCAAGAGATGAAGAAATACTATCTGATGAGGAGGAGATCACCAACCATATAATTGCAGTATTCACTGAAGCAAGAATAGAAACAGAAGAATTGTTAGTAAGAAGGATATCAGCAACTGTTGTGTTGCCTGTAAGAAGAAGCACAGGGCAGCAGGATATGATGTTGCAATAGACAAAGCATACATCATAAATTCCAAGGAAAAGAAGCTGTTAACTACAGGAATTTGTATTCAGGTTCCTCAAGGAGTTTATGCACGCCTGGCTTCCCGATCCAGTATCGCACTAAGGGGGATAATTATTATGGGAGGTGTGATTGACACTGATTACAGGGGTGAAGTCAAAATCTTGGCCTATAATACAACAAGTGATGACATTTATTTTGAAGAACGAGAATTTGTAGCCCAACTTATTCTGGAACATATTGCCACTCCACAAGTACGAGAAGTAGAAACATTACAACACACCGAAAGAGGAACACAAGGCTTTGGTTCAACTACTAATCAGGTCTGTTCCCAATACAAAGCTAATCCTCAATGTTCAGGTTGTTACTATTGTTGCAGTGACGAGGACTGTGCCCAAGAATACGACTTATATGTTGCTAAAGACCGCAAAGGCAAAGCAGTGCAAACAAAAGCAGACAAGTTGGATAACTTGAGCAGAAAGACCAGGGACTATCGAGTTGCTCAGCACAAATTCTATGAAGAAGACGCCTACTTAGAACTCGTTGAAGGACCACCCACATTAGCCTCATCTATCGCCAAAACCGCAAGAATGTTACAAGACTCAAGGGCATACAGGCAACGTTTACAACGGCAACTTGATGAGGGATCCCAATCATCCACAAATTTCCTGTGTACGTTCAACAATACTGATGATGATTATTTAAATTATTTACAATACCTGACATTACAGAACAATGACACAGAGGAATTTACTAATCCCTTCGCGGAAGGTGATGGGAACGATGATGAACTACTTGCTGTAGTGTCGTCAGAAGACTGGATCACTGATTATCCACAATTGAAGGCCCTAACCGAACAAGTTTATTCTCAAGAAGCAAATTCTCAGTACAGGCCACCTGCAGATGAAACGATGAACCCTGTTGGTTTTCCCCCAAAACCACCAGGCCCTAAGCCAGAGCCTATGAGCTGTATACCTGAGCCATCTGCTAGACCCAGAAGATTCACTAGGCATGATACTTCTGAATGGTGGAATTTACCTTCTGCTCATCAACAAACTGGCGCAAGTTTAACATTACCTACCCAGCTTGGCAAAATTGATGATGTCCTCCTAAGATGGGAAGGTATAACCAAAAACATTGTAGCATTACAAAACTTTTCTGATGTGCAGGACAAAGTAGATTTTATTGAAAATCTACTCGGTGAAACCGAAAGGCTAACCTGGATTCAGTGTAGAATGGCTTATCCCACAGAATATCAGAAGCTTGTTAACTCTGCTGATGGGTGGAATGGAACTCAAAATATAATTTCCCAAATTAGAAGAATATTCCTGTTAGAAGATCCCTTTCAAGGATCAACGGATATACAAGACAGAGCATATCAAGACCTGGAAAGGATTTCTTGCACCCAGGTAAAAGACATAATCTCATTCATGAATGACTATATGAACCTGGCAGCTAAAACAGGAAGGCTATTCATGGGATCTGAACTATCTGAAAAATTCTGGTTAAAACTTCCCGGAGACTTGGGAAAGAGGGTCAAGGTAGCATTCGAAGAAAAATACCAAGGTAATACTATAGGGGTACACCCCCGAATAATATTCACCTATAGGTACCTTGAGGAAGAATGTAAAAGAGCGGCTTTCAGTAGGTCCCTCAAGGATCTATCATTCTGCAGCCAAATACCCATCCCGGGGTATTATCCAAAGCCGGGCAAAAGATTTGGCGTTAGAAAATCTACCACATACAAAGGTAAACCCCATGAATCTCATGCTCGGATAGAAAAGAAGAAGCATTTAATCCGCAATAAGAAGTGCAAATGCTTCTTATGTGGCGAAGAAGGGCATTTTGCACGGGATTGCCCTAAAGAATACAAGAACATACGAAGGGTTGCTATGTTTGATGGACTAGAGCTACCCGAAGATTTTGAAATAATGTCAGTACAAGAGGGTGATGACCAATCAGATGCTATCTACAGCATATCTGAAGGAGAGGACCAGCAGGTACTTGCTCATGAATATTTATATGTTTTTATTGAACAAAGAAACTGTTATATGATAGGCAAAACTGGGAGCTGGCAACCTCTGGTTCGAGTCACAAGGGAGTAACATGACTGCCAACATATCTGGATGATAAATGATGAAGTACCTCCTTTATATGAAAGATGCCACTGCTGCAAAAGGGAGACAATGAAGAAACACCGAATGCATTGCACAAGCTGCAAAATAACATCCTGTGGTGTAGGGAATGCGGAAGGAATGTTCCCCAATCTTCATATTCCCATATTTGAGCTTCTTAGTTGCAGTAGTCTTGGAGTTAATCCCACTGAAATTATAAAGAGGGATGACCCTCGCACCGAAGAAAAATATCCCCCAGCCTTCCAAACTTATAACAAAGATAGTTGCAAAAGAACTTTTGAAAAATGCAAAGACTTTGATTACAAGCTTAGGAACTTACAATCTTAAGAGCTCTCGAAATAGAACTTATGTCGGAGTCTCGACTTGTGTTCTGCAGCGAGCTATCTGAGGACTTATATAGAGGTGTGGAATGCTGAACAGGGTGCTCATTGGGCCCCATCTTCATTCAAGCATATTTTTCCCTCTAGTCCTTTACACGCATGCCTAGTGACTTTTGACAGGGCATCTTTATCTTTAGACTAGTGGACGGTTCCCTGAGTCCAGTTGTCTTTGGAATAAAGTAGCCGAAAGTAAAGCTAGAAAGTAAAGGCTAGTAGCTAAAAGTAAAGGCTAGTAGCCGAAAGTAAAGCTAGAAAGTAAAGGCTAGCTATTATTTGGATTCTTGGGTCCATCATGCTTCCTTATGGTGGTATGTCTCTGATGCGTTGTGCCACGTTTTGTGCCTTTATAAAAAGATCCAATAATTCTTCTTTTGCTTTTGTCACCTCAGGAAGGGAATCTTTGAAGTAGAGGTCACCTCTGAGTTGTCCGCGATTTGCAAATTTGCTTCTTTGGTGCTAACGATAAGCTTGAGTTCCCAGATACTTTTGAGGACATTACGTGATGTCGTCCACTCAATATCTCCGAGGTGTTCTCTGAGATCTTTTCATGGGGTCCACTGATTCTTTGGCTTGGGCTCCCGCTAAGTTCTTCATACTGGTCCAGCAATTCATAAGGTCGCCAGGTGTTGGGATGCTTTGATATTGGGCTTCTTCTTCAGTTGTACTAGCGTTTCCTCCGTTTGGGCCAAGACCAAATAGTCTTCTTCTCGAGGAAGCCATGGGCCTGTAATGAAACAAACAAGGCGAGATAGGGTGTCAGCTAGGTTATTGTCTTTACCTTCGATGTGTTGGAACTGAACATCAAGTCCTAGTCCTGTAATATAGTCCGTAAAAGATAACCATCGGACTCTTGAGGGCTTGTTCTGAGCAGATTTATTAAAGAAACTTATAATTGCTTGGCAGTCCGTTCTGATAATAAGTTCCTTTTTATCAAGGTAGTAGATTTTGAAACTGCTCAGACTATTCATGACGGCATAGATTTCTGCATCTATTGTGGACTTGAGGGGGGAATACTTTCCACTTGCATATGCACAGATTTTTTCTTTGGTGTGAGGGTCATCCCTCTTTATTTTCCACTTGCAGATACCACCCCATCCCTCCATGCAGCCATCTGTTTCTAAAATGATAAAGCATTCTTCTGGAGGAATTGCGAGGTCAGGGAGCTTAGAGATTATATCCTTAATCTTTCTTACCAGGATCCAATCCTGAGAATTCATCTTCCTTTCTCCAGTTGGAGAGGTTTTTGAATATAAGGGCCCCAATAACCTGCCAAGGTTGGGGATATAGCTGCGAGCATAGTTAAGGAGTCCTAACCAGGACCTTAAACCTTTTATGGTCTCCAGTTCAGATTCCTTGAAATCAGCAATCTTGGAG
>JAGFNQ010004091.1:109992-229147 GCA_024364735.1 Boesenbergia rotunda | reverse complement strand
CCATGGATCAACGGCCAAGAGAAAATTTCTCAACAATCAACAATCCAGATTTATTCTCTTAGGCTATAAATAGGCTTAGAGTTTCAACCTTTTAATTCATTCAATTAATTCAATTCTCTTGTAAACTCTCCAAAAGTCTAGCGTGCTATTTTTGTAAGGCTTCTCCGCCACAAGGAGATTTTTATTGAGCGTCCACTGCCTTGGAAGCAACGTTCTCAGTTGCAACCAAGTTTCTTTTTTAAAGACGAGTGCCTCCACTTTTATAATTTTTTTTTCCCGTCTATTCACCCCCCTCTAGCCGGTCCAACCCGATCCAACAGAAGGAATGTTCCCCAATTTTCATATTCCCATATTTGAGCTTCTTAGTTGCAGTAGTCTTGGAGTTGATCCCACTGAAATTAACAGCAAATGTGTTTTCCTCAATGGCTTCAAGTGGTATAGATTGTTGATCTATGCAACATGTTGTAGCATCGGTGTCTAGAATAACATTTACTTTGAACTCCTTTACTCCTGGAATATTAAGCTCAATGCTTAGGTTGAATACGTCATTTGTTCTTTTCTTGGGCTGGGTAGCTTCTTCTGTTGAAAATATCTTTTTCTCTGCCTTCTGTTATAATAACATTTATCTCTTCCTCTTCCTGTTCAACTTCTACTGGGTCCGGAATGTGGATTCCAGCCTGATATTCCTGTAGTTGTTTTCTGAGGTCATAATTTTCTAATTCCAGAGCTTCAATTTTTAATCCGAATTCCTCGTTCTCGGTATCAACTTCTAATTTGTCTGCCGAGGCAATTCTAGTCAACTCTTCTTCTCTTGTCTTGTATTCTTTTTCCAGATGTTCTTGCTGTAGGTTGGCTAATAATTTGCTGGCTTCTAATTCTTGTTTTAGCGTTTCTATTTCAGCTTCCGTACAGGTGGCATATGCTTGATGCTCTTTTATGAAACTCATGGGATTATATGGGATAGCTGTTTCTCGTTGAACTGGAATTGTAATATCAAAATAATTATCAGTACACATACCACAGGATGTTATTTTGCAACTTGTGCAATGTATTCGGTGTTTCTTCATTGTTTCCCTTTTGCAGCAGTGACATCTTTCATATGAAGGAGGTACTTCATCATTTATCATCCAGATATGTTGGCAGTCATGTTGCTCCCTTGTGACTCGAACCATAGGTTGCCAGCTCCCAGTTTTGCCTATCATATAGCAGTTTCTTTGTTCAATAAAGACATATAAATATTCATGAGCAAGTACCTGTTGGTCCTCTCTTTCATATATGCTGTAGATAGCATCTAATTGGTCATCACCTTCTTGTACTGACATTATTTCAAAATCTTCGGGTAGCTCTAGTCCTTCAAACATAGCAACCCTTCGTATGTTCTTGTATTCTTTAGGATAGTCCCTTGCAAAATACCCTTCTTCGCCACATAAGAAGCATTTGCACTTCTTATTGCGGATTAAATGTTTCTTCTTCTCTATCCGAGCATGAGATTCATGGGGTTTACCTTTGTATGTGGTAGATTTTCTAACCCCAAATCTTTTGCCTGACTTTTGATAATACCCAGGGATGGGTATCTGGCTGCAGAATGATAGATCCTTGAGGGACCTACTGAAAGCCGCCCTTTTACATTCTTCTTCAAGGTACCTATAGGTGAATATTATTCGGGGGTGTACCCCTATAGTATTACCTTGGTATTTTTCTTCAAATGCTGCCTTGACCCTCTTTCCCAAGTCTCCGGGAAGTTTTAACCAGAATTTTTCAGATAGTTCAGATCCCGTGAATAGCCTTCCTGTTTTAGTTGCCAGGTTCATATAGTCATTCATGAATGAGATTATGTCTTTTACCTGGGTGCAAAAAATCCTTTCCAGGTCTTGATATGCTCTGTCTTGTATATCCGTTGATCCTTGAAAGGGATCTTCTAACAGGAATATTCTTCTACTTTGGGAAATTATGTTGAGTTCCATTCCTCCCATCAGCAGAGTTAACAAGCTTCTGGTATTCCGTGGGATAAGCCATTCTCCACTGAATCCAGGTTAGCCTTTCAGTTTCCCCGAGTAGATTTTCAATAAAATCTACTTTGTCCTGCACATCAGAAAAGTTTTATAATACTACAATGTTTTTGGTTATACCTTCCCATCTTAGGAGGACATCATCAATTTTGCCAAGCTGGGTAGGTAATGTTAAAATTGCACCAGTTTGTTGATGAGCAGAAGGTAAATTCCACCATTCAGAAGTATCATGCCTAGTGAATCTTCTGGGTCTAGCAGATGGCTCAGGTACACAGCTCATAGGCTCTGGCTTAGGGCCTGGTGGTTTTGGGGAAAAACCAACAGGGTTCATTGTTTCATCTGCAGGCGGCCTGTACTGAGAATTTGCTTCTTGAGAATAAACTTGTTCTGTTAGGGCCTTCAACTGTGGATAATCAGTGACCCAGTCTTCTGACACCACAGCAAGTAGTTCATCATCTTTCCCATCACCTTCCGCAAAGGGATTGGTAAATTCCTCTGTGTCATTGTTCTGTAATGCCAGGTATTGTAAATAATTTAAATAATCATCATCAGTATTGTTGAACGTACACAGGAAATTTGTGGATGATTGGGGTGTCTCATCAAGTTGCCGCTGTAAACGTTGCCTGTATGCCCGTGAGTCTTGCAACATTCTTGCTGTTTGGGCGATAGATGAGGCTAATGTCGGTGGTCCTTCAACGAGGTCTAAGTAGGCCTCTTCTACATAGAATTTGTGCTGAGCAACTCGATAGTCCCTGACCTTTTTGCTCAAGTTATCTAACTCGTCTGCCTTCGTTTGTACTGCCTTGCCTTTTCTGTCTTTAGCAACATAGAAGTCGTATTCTTGGGCACAGTCCTCGTCACTGCAATAATAATAACAATCCGAACATTGAGGATTAGCTTTGTATTGGGAACAGACCTGAATAGTAGTTGAACCAAAGCCTCGTGTTCCTCTTTCGGTGTGTTGTAATGTTTCGACTTCTCGTACTTGTGGAGTGACAATATGTTCTAGAATAAGTTGGGCTACAAATTCTCGTTCTTCAAAATAAATGTCATCACTTGTTGTATTATAGGCTAAGATTTTGACTTCACCCCTGTAATCGGTGTCAATCACACCTCCCATTATAATTATACCCCTTAGTGCGATACTGGATCGGGGAGCCAGGCGTGCATAAACTCCTTGAGGAACCTGAATACAAATTCCTGTAGTTAACAACTTCTTTTCCTTGGAATTTATGATGTATGCTTTGTCTATTGCAATATCATATCCCGCTGCCCCTGTGCTTCTTCTTATAGGTAACACAGCTGTTGCTGATATCCTTCTTACTAACAATTCTTCTGTTTCTATTCTTGCTTCAGTGTATACTGCAATTATATGATTGGTAATCTCCTCCTCATCAGATAGTATTGCTTCATCTCTTGAGTTATATGCTGGAGGGTTTGTTATGGCTGCGACCTAGTAGTTATTGAAACTAATAGAAATTCTTCCATCTAGTAAGCTTCGTGTGTTTACTTCCGTTGGTTGCATGGGGATGTTGACTGTAGATTGCCTGATCATCCAGTTTTGGCCTGAAATATCTCTTGTATTATAGCTTCTTCCAGGGAGTGCCCTTACTCCATTGCTTGCCAAGTAGTCAACAACATTTTGTACTTCATATGCAAATCCAACATTAGGGGTGTTGGATTATCTGCCAACTAATCCTCTGGTAACAAGGATATTAGCTTCATCATTTTGCCATCTCTCGTATCCTCTGGCTAGGAATGACACCTGTATATTTCTATAAAAATCAGAAACAGTAAGCATTGTATTTGGTATTACATATACCAGTTGCGTTCCTCGTGTAAGATCAATCTCCAGAGTAGCGAAGATTGACCGATCTCCTTGCCAGCGGTTATCCCGAAATACAATGAGCAATAAAGTTCCTTCCTCCTGTCTGTGGAGAATTTGAACATGAACTTGAATGACTCCCATTTGTAAAAACCTCATATTACTCCTCTGTAATTGTTGGAAGCTTTCTTCTTGAATAAAAGTTCTATCAACTTGATTGTTTGTAACAAGGATCGCTTCTTCTGACCTATGGATATAAACACGATGATGAGCGTCATCTCGCCGGGAATGATATAGCACCTCAGCAGGTACTATAGAAGCTCGTTGTTGCATTGATAATTGCAGTTGAACTTGAGGATCCAACTGTTGCTCCAAAGTATAATTGTAGGCTCTTTGTCCTCTAATCCGCCTTGTTACCCTTTGCAGGACTCTTTGGGCATTATACCTTCTCCTCTGGTTCTGTTGCTAATCACGTATCTGGTCTTCAAATAATGGAGTATTTTCTATATTTGTCGTGACTGGAGGATTTTGAGTTCTTGTTGCCATTATTTTTGTTGCTTCTGAACTTCCTTTAGAATGTCGTAAGGATCTTTGAATACAAGGAGCTTGCCCTTTTCTTCTTTAGGTTTTTCCTGAACAGACAATGTTTTAATTTTATCTGTTAAGTTTTGAATTACCTCGTCAGGTAAAGATGCAGTGGTAGCAGCTTTTGCTTCTAGTTTCTTGATTCTTTCCTCAAGACCTTCTAGTTTTTCAAGGATTGTAACTAGTAGCTGTATTTGAGTGTTAGCCTGCTTGATGGTTGCAACAGATCCTTTTATTGCACCCTGATATTCTGCTGGTCGGAGAAAGCGAAGGGCTGGGGCTTCAATTCCTTCGGTTGCTTGAAGAGCTTCTCTATAGCTGGTTGTTGCTTGGGTGTTAATGTAACTCATGCATTAACCCAGGTTTCTACTTTGTGGAGGAGTTTTTCAATCTTTTCAAGCTTTTTATTGAAATCCTCAGAGAGTTTTGGTTGTATACTGGCTACTACGTTCTTAAGTTGCCTCTCAGTTAGTGGTTGCTGGGCTACCACTACCTCAGTAAGGGATACTAAGGATTTCCTTAGTTCTCTATTTTGAATTTTCAACTCTTCAATTTCTTCTTGAATTTTCTTAAAGTTTTTAAGATGGACTCGGCAAGAGAGACAAAGTCGGTCGTAGACTACTGCTAGGTTGTGAGCAAGTTCTTTTACTGTTGGCTTAGTTTCGGCGAGGTCAAGGTACTCAAGGTTTGAGGTATGAGATTTGGAATACCATTCCTGAATCTTTTCTTCCCAATGTTTAGACATAAGACATTTATAACTTCCTTCCTCCTTTAGTTTGCTCTTTAGACCTTATGCTTACAGCTTAGAGAGTTCTAAAGGCTTTCTTGCTCATACAGATGTGCCCTTGGGCTTACGGTAGGCCTTCTTGCCTTAGTTGCCAAGTTAGGATTTGTCCTTTTGCATTCCACCTGTCATTCCCTGGTCGCCTTATCGCAATAAAATCCAAATTACGCCTTTAAGTAGGACTTAAGCTATTAAAGCACTATATCAGAAAGATGTTTCGCTATAACTGATCAACAGTTGCAATTCGCTAGTCTCCTTCTTAGGGATCACTATAACTGATCAACAGTTGCAATTCGTTATCCTAAGATTTTAAAGAAAGATGCTTATTAATGTTTTCTTAACATCAGAGTAGAACTTTATCAGAAAAGGATATCCTAGGGACCTCTCACCATGAATACCTTGATAAGGTTTTTACTTAGCCATGATCTTAACTTCGCTCTAATACCATTCGGTTTTTTACGGAAGCCTTAGGCCGACGTTCCCGGTGTCGAGAATTCTCGAGGGTCTACTCGGTATCATGCAAAAGCTTCCTCAGCTGCCCCACCTCCTCACGAAGAGTCCTATTGTGGCTTGCCTGCTTCACCCTGGACCAATGCTCAAGAGCCGCGGCTGCCTCCGCCTGCAAGGCTCGCTGGAGTAAGGCCTCCGCTTGGGGCTCGGAACACAGCCCCGCCCGATCACCAGGCAGTCCTCAGCCGCCTGACGTCACACCAAAGGATTAGCAGCCGAAAAGACAGGCAATACCATAGTAATGCATACCTGCAGTAGGGTCCTCCGAAGACTGGCTAGCGGCCCGGCCGAGGCCCGCACGTCTACCTCAGCTGGGGTACAGGGTACGTCGCCCTGCTCTTTGATCGCCGGAGAGGGCGAATGAACAGAAGGAGGCTGGACGACAAGTGCCTCAGCAGTGGAGCTGGTGGAATTGGAGTCCCTCGCGTCAGGACACGAAATCCCCTCCGGCAAAGCTCGAGCGGTCGAAAGCCCCCCCCCCCCCCCCCTCCGATTGCACCATAGAGAGGGACCGCATGGAGGCCTCTAACGCTGCATCCAACCTCTCTCTTAATCGATCTAGTTTCAAACGAAATTGAATACGGGACGGGACGCCTCCTTACCCGTCGGGGAACCAGCTGAGGCGACGGAGAGGGAGGGGGCCACCGCGGGGATGGAAACGAGTGAGGCTGAAGTAGGCGAAACTACCTCGGCAGGGAGAATCGTTTCCTTGGGCATTGAAGGCAGGGAAGAGGAACGGACGGGCAGCGCCTCTTCCAAGAAGGACCCATGCCCTTGGGGAGCCGCCGCTTCTGCCGGCTGAGGGGCTGGACGACTACCTGGCGGATGGAGGAAGCAGATTCTGTGCCCTCCCTGTCAGGGCCGCTTGGGTCCAAAGGAGGGTCACCCACGACGGGAGAACCTGCTCCCAATGCAACCTGCGGGGCTGGCGGCACTGACTCCGTGGCTGGGGGGGATATAACAGTAACATTAACCCCTTCGGTAGAGGTAACCCCATGAGGCGAAATAAGGGCCCCCTCAGCCGAGGCGAGAGGAATGTCAGGAACAATCAGAGAAGGATTCAGGGCCTCCTTTTTGGCCTCCTCCCACTTGATCAACTGACTCATCGCTTTGACATACATGACTTCCTCTGCAGAAACCAAACATAAAAATCATTAGTCAGAACCAATGTGCGTGGAAGACGGAGACGAGCATACCTAGAGAGGAACTAATTTGCGTCACTTTAGGGCTAAGGCCCGCCTGGTACATAAGTTCCTCACTTTGAACTAGTCCCGGGCCGTTGAACTCCATGCCCAAGAGTATCTCTCTAGCACGATGATACGTTGGGCTGCGAAAGAAGCTCTCTAGGGAGGGAGGAATTGGCAAATCAGCTATCCAACATAAAGGACGGAAGGACAATGATGATAGCCGGACGAAGAAGAATTTCTCTTTCCATCCCTTGTGCGAAAAAGGAAACCCTCCCAAGAACCTATGGCTCGGACGGGCCGCAAAACTAAAAACTCCTCTTGATCCTATCATGATGAAGAAGGAATGGAAAAGGGGTGGAGTCAGAGGAAGACCGAAAAGTTTGAAAATGATATATGCTCCCCCAATCTGGGCGAAGGCATTGGGAGCCATTTGGTGCAACGAAATGCTAAAATAAGAGGCTATGTTCGCAAAGAAGGGGGGAATGGGGAAACGAAGCCCTAGCTCCATCTGTCCTAAGAAGAAAGTCAGCATGCCAGGAGGAGGCTCCACAGGTTTCTGGTCTACCTTAGGGATGACCATCGTCACCTCGACCGGAATCCCATGTCTCGATGGCCGCTTGCAAAGCCTTGGGCCTCACTCTCGAAGAGTCGGATTCGTACCACTCCGCCCGATAACCTTCCATGACCCTTGGACAGTAAGAGAGAAGATGACGGGTTACTCACGCGCAGAAGAAGCCTTGCAAGAGAGGAAGACGAAGCACCCCCTGTCACCGAGCCAAAAATGGACATCGGCGCCTGTTTTTCTCCCCTTTATATCCCGGCAGGCATCCGCTTAGGCGCAATAAGAACAAGAACACGTGTAAAGCTGGGAATCGCTTTGTCTAGACTACCGATCGTCGAGGGGTTGTGGGACCCACTCACGTCTAGAGGAATTTCGGGGGGGGGGGGGGGGGGGTAGCCGTGGTAATACGGGGCAATAAGGCACTCGCGCGGACACCCCACTACCCTCCAAACATAAGATAAGGCGTTGGTAATCTCGGAAAAAGAGGTATCATTACGAGCCTTCGGGGGGCGGAGAAGCTTCCTTGGGAAAAGAAGAAGACATCGAATAGGGGATCTCCTCACAACTCTGGACGGGACGGATATAGTCCAAAAAAGCTTCTCTGCTTAGGAAGAGAACGGGCGCAGTCGCACAGACCTAAGCGAAGGCAACTTCATCCCGATACTAGTCCGATCAGTTAGCCACACTTCCTTCGATCAGATTTGAAGGGAGGGACTTGTGATGAGGTTTGAAAGCCCGTGCCCGGCTCTGGGGATGAAGAAGCCGGGGATTAGGTATAACCTCTCGTCCAGGGCCCTGGGCCCCCCTTTTTTTTTTTGGAGTTCGCCCTCGGGAAGGCCAGGCTTCTCCATGAGGTGGGGCCCCTAGAGTATCTCAGGAGATATTACATCCGAAGACTCTCGAGTCCGCTCGGGAGCGATCCCACAACTGCCGACCTCGGAACCCGAGGTCGCAACTAAAAAAAATGATAATGACGCAAACTATTTCAAAGAATATCTTACACGAAAGTAGGGCGGGCCTGAAGATCGAAAACGTGGCACATAAAGAGCACGATTAGTTGCGACAGGATATAAAAGGAAGTGCACCCTCCGTAAGGGTTACGATCTCTCACCTTTACGCATTATCTCTCTTTTTCATCATCTTTTGGACATCCTATTAACTTGAGCGTCGGAGTGGACTCCGCTGGACCCTTGCCGGCGTGTCCCCTAACGCTTGTGTTATTTTCACAGGATTTCTGAGTTCTTCGGCGACTTAGTAATCTCCGCAGGGGATTATCCTCAACGACTGGCAATCGCCGACGACTCCTTCCGGAACATAAATCATATGAAGCAATAAGGATTTTAGGAAATCATCCTTTGAAAATCTTTTTAGTGCAAAGAAAATAGTAGCTTGTTCAATTTGGCTTATGTTTTCTAACTTCCGCTTTATTACTTTTGCACAGTGATTCTGCTACTGCAAGCACTCTAGTGGCTTAGAGGAGTCGATTCTTGGTATGAAAACTCTACTACCAAGAAATCTTGAAATCGTTGATTCTCAATGTTGGATGAGATTGATGATTTTTATCACAGTTTCTTCGATTTTTTGCTTTCCAGTTTCTTTATCAAACTATTATGTTGCAGGAACATATTTTGGGATTATTTTTTATGAAACGGAGAATTTACAAACTTTTTATTCTAAACAGTAATTCTTCACAGGGAAATCCTATTTTAACAGCTTTAGCATACTCAGATCATATTCGAGTCAATAACACAGTCTGAATTGAATATGTAAGACCGTGATATGGATTGAGTTGTTTGTTAAGCTATGTAAAAAATTTTAAACACAGTTATGGTAACTTTTTTTTTTTATTATTAATATTATAATATCCATTTATCAATATTACATTGACTTTAATTGTCAATTCTGCTTAAACTTGTTGATCCTTTATTTCTTCTGTATAAGTTTTGTCCATTTAACTGCTTTGTACACCCGCGATGACTGAGAAGATGAAAAGGCTATTATTTTTATGTTCAAATGAGTCTTCGTATGCAAAGAGTAGAACAGTAGGACTTGAAAGATGAAAAATATTTTATACAAATATAATATTTTATGTGAAACAAACAAATTTTAGAACATTAGTAATTGTTGTATGAATAATAGATGGGGCATCAGATATAGGTTTGATTGATAGATGATTTAACAAAAGTTTTGGATGTCATGCTATGTTTTTAAATAATGAATATCAAATTAGCTTAAAGGAGCAGTTGGATCGATAGAATTTTCTTCCACTGTCTTATAATGTCATTAACCAGATCAAGTACATGTCTCTAGTTGAGGAGCCAAGATGATCTTTCTTTATTGAATAGTGTGGCCAACTAGATTGAGTGCCCATGAGCTTGATTGCAATTGAGTGGAGTGGATGTGTGGAAGTTGGTCAATGTGTGCTATTGTGATTTTGTAGTTTTAGATTGACCTACTTGTTTGAGATGTCGACCTAGTTGGCTTGTGGATTCATGTCAAATGGGATCCTATCATACCAATATCATACTTCATACTTAGTCCTACAAGCCCTGGGGCTATGGTGCAGCGGTAAGGTCACTAGTCGTTAACCCAGACATCTGTAGTTCAATCCCCAGCTACGGCGCATTTTGTAGGAATTTTTTTTTCAAATGGGGCGCGAACCGTGGGACGCTGAGCTTCTAGACTGGCCACCGCGAGCACTTTCCGATTTATCCTGGTGACCGATGAAAAATTTTCGTAAGATCGGATCGATCATCCTAGGTTCAATTTGTCTACTGTTTGGTTCATCATTTTTTTATACTTAGTCCTACAAGAGATTATACAAGTATGTACCACACAACAAACACATTTTATTTTTATTATATTTTCCTACCTATCATTTTTTTTTCTCTTATATTAATTGAAGAAATTGAAGAATTATTATTATTCTTTGTTTTTAATATTTAATTTTTTGACTTGGCAAATCAGCCCAAAGTTTGATCCATGGCCATGCGTATCTTAAGTTGGAGCACAACCCATTGAAACCTCTGACTAGATTTCCACTAGCCATGTGATGTCGACTGAGATAATTCTCTCCCCACCCAAATTCTGTGTGGAATGACAGCTCAAAGCCTTGTTAAGCTTTTTCCCTTCAACACATTGTAACAATTGGGCACACATTGAGAAGAGAGGACTATTGGCTTTAAGTTATTTAAATTTTGGCATCACTCAGAAGGGTCACAAGATCACAAGTGTCAATATCTATGGTGGACGTTATGGTACCAAAACACTGGTGTGTTATTCAAAGCCATGGAGCTCTTTGTTTTTTAAAGAGTTTTTTGAGATTCCCCCCTCTAGATTTTTTCTTTTTATAAAAATAGAGCTTCAACTATAGGGAGTATTTTGAAAAAAACCAACCGGTTCCAATCTGAGGGGGAAAAAAACCATGGCCGCCGCCTTCTGCTTCACATGCCTCTAAGCAAAAGCTTCAAATTAGGGCAACAATGATCAAGCAAAGAACTCAGAGAATCAAGCAAAGAGAATCCAATTTGTACAAGCCATAATTTGCTAACATACTCCTCGTCGTCTTCCATAGCAGCAGCAACTTCTCCGGCCATGTCCTCGTCTTTCTCCTTATTTAGCTAAATAGATCATCTCACACTCAGTGGACAGACAAGAACAGGATTCCAACACGCAAAGAAAGAGAAGAACGATCTACAAAAAGTGATTTTTGAAGCAAAAATGGAGGTTGTTACTGGTGATCGAGTGCGTTGGGTCCGCTGCAGTAGCTCAGGTATGGGTTCCAAATCCACTGGACCAGGAATTTGCTGCCGCCGATGCCGTTTACGTTGTAGGCGGCGCCGCTGCGGCCGTCGGTGAGCATCTGCCCCGTGTAGGCCCCGCCACCGCCGGTGCCGTAGATGCCCTCGCAGAGGTCGGCGATCTCGGTGGGGAAGCTGGGGTCCTCGCCGGCGTACCACGCGTTCACCAGCGGGTTGGAGGCCATCTCCGCCAGCTCATGCGCCACCACGCTGACCATGCCGTCGACCCCGACGTCGCCGTGGGGCGGCAGCTCCGGGGCGCGGAGGCCGACGGCGAAGGGAGGGACGGCGAAGGGGTAGGCGCAGAACCCAGGGCACTGGACGGCGGAGTTACCCACCCAGGCGTAGGGGAGCGTGTAGCCGACGATGGCCGGGAAGGTGAAGTAGTGGAAGCCGCAGGCCGTGAGGCAGAAGTCCTGCACGGCGACGTCGGCGGAGGTGAGAACGAGGTAGAGCCCGCCGCGGGTGTTGACGGGGAGCGGGCGGCGAGGCGCCGCCACCGCGTCGCGGATCACGCTCTGGATCGCCAGGCGGGAGAGCTTGCGGCCGTGGGAGTACCGGCGGTCGGAGCGCTCCGCGCCAAGGGCAACAGCGGCGGAGATGTTGGCGCCGGTCTGGTCGGTGTAGAGGCGGACGGTGCGCCACCAGGCGGCGACCGAGGGGTGCGGGGCGGCGGGGGCGGAGACGGAGCGGAGGAAGCAGCGGAGGATGTGCTTTTGCGACGGCGACCAACTGCCGTACCAAATGGGGTGGACGGTGATATTGGCGGTGAGCACCGGGCCCATGTGGTACCGCAGCTTCACGAACTCCGACGACCCCTCGTACTTCTTCGACTCTCCCAAAGCCGCCGCTTTCCCTCCGGCGACCAAGGCGGCATTTTTAGAGCCAAAGCTTCCATCCTCAGCGAAATGGTGCGGCCACGGACGCCATGCGACCGTTCCGCCGCTCGCCACGGCGACAACTACGAGGCCGAGAGCTAAGCATTGATGAAATCTTCCACAGCGCGACATTGTAGAAAAGACGAAGCAGTCAACCTTGGTCGTTGCTCTGCTACTCTTGCCGACTAATTATAAGGAGCAGCCATGGAAGAAGAAGAAGAAGAAGCAGACGACGACGAAGGAGGAGGCAGTCACAGTTAGTGCAGAGGCGCCATTGAAGATAGCTTTGTGGGAAGGTAAGTAATGGAGGACAGCTGGTGACCTTAGTGTATCTCTGTCAGAGCTGGCCCCTCACCTGCCCCACACTCGACGATTTCGCTCTCTCTCTGAGGGGTTCGGCCGCCGCTGAGCTCAGCTCGATTGTTGGCCGGCCGTACTGGGCGCGCTCAACCAGGCGAAGCGAGGGGGGACAGGGACGGGACGAGAGTGGGGGCCGGGCGAAGTCCTGGAAGAGGGATAATAATTGCGCTTCGAGCGTTCTGGACGGCGATGATGATGACGACGGGGCGGGAGAGAGAGAGAGAGAGGAGGGAAGCGGGAAATGGAATGAATGATCACGGGGCAACGAGGGAGGGTTAGTGGCGATGGATTCGAGGAGAGGGGTTGCGTTGCGGTCGGCTGGTGGTGTGACTCATGGGGGTAGTTTTCGTAGATTTGGATTTGGTCGGCGAACTGTGCGGCATTGGGTGACGAAGACACGGCTTCGCCGGCGTGGCGTCCAATCGGAGGAACGGTCGGGGTGATGATTAATTACTGCGAGGGGAAAGTTTAAATTGGGGGTAATGCGTAGGGAAATGAATATAATGAATTTTTACAAATATCTCGAAAATATATTTTTTTCGTATAATTTTTTTCTTTATTTTTTTTAAATTTAGAATTTTATCGATTTAGAAAATAGATTATAATATTTGAACTAAAGAAATGCTCACAAAATGAGCATAATAAAACAAGTGACTGTAGTGATATTTAAGACGAGCTCAGTTAGTAAGTAGTTAGTAAGTGCATGAAATAATAATTATAATAATAGGGAGGTCGAAACTCAGTAAGCAAGTTCATCATCTATGTGGACTTTCGTTCGTTCATATACTTGTCCATTTATGTTCCTGTTGAGTTTCTCTCAATGAGTATGATAATTGTCCGAGAGAACTACTAATGTGGCCGTACCACACATATCAATTTTCGAGCCTTCACACCTGTAGGTGACCATGGGTAATGGTTGAATTGACATTACTAATTTATTTTTTTATTAATCCTTCCATCGCCCTCGACTTCGTTCATCAACTTGGACAGAAAATGCCTAAACTCAAAACTCTAGCCATCGCTCTCACTCCTTCTCAATTGGTCCTAAACTCTAAACCCTTGCCGTCATTCCCCTCCTCTCTTCCATCTCCGTCTCCCTCTATGCTCTCATAGGCATAGCTGAGATGATAAAAAATTATCATTAGAGATCTTAGATTTGAGCCATGAAACTGATGGTGTGTAAATCATTGCATCTTATATAAAGTCTCTCTTCCCTAATCTCTTTTTTTTTTCCTTTGTGTTGGTCTTGGGATGGACTAGGAGGGCCCTGAGGGTGAGTTTTTCACCTTTTGTCACTGATCGATCACCGCCACTCTCTTGCCTCATGAGCCTCATTGCTACAGTCAACTCTCTTATTCTATAAACTCTAAATCACTTGTCGTCGCTCCCTCTATTCTCTTCCCTCTCTACTGTTGCCTCCTCTCTTCCTTCTCCTCCAATGCAACTCCCTTGCCATATGCACCTTGTCATCATTGTCCATTCCCTCGTTTTGCTAAACATTAAACCCCTCACCGTCGCTCTACTCTCTTCTCTCTCTATTGCTCCCTCGCCTCTTTTCTCTGTCGCTCCCTGTTGCACCCACGGATTGACTCGGTTGGTAAGGCGTCTAGCTGCTTGCATCGGAGGTCTCAGGTTCGAGAGTTGTCAGTCGCACATGGGGTAAAAACCTGATCTGCTGACTTAAATCCTTTCGGCCCCAGCCCCTTACCCCACTAGTAAAACTGTGATTTACCCCCTCTGGACACTAGTGGGGCCGGGACCAGGGTTGCTACGGTGGCGGTTCCACCTTTTTGCATCTATCGCTCCCCTGTTGTTGCTCTCTCATCACACGTATCTTTATTGCCATTGCTCTCTTACCACCACTCATTCCCAAAGGTTATTACTATTTTAGTTGTATATTTCCTATCTCCTTCCATGCTCCTAAAGTGGGAGTAGATGTGTTCCTATGGGATGGTCTAATGGTTAAAATATGAATATTATCATCTTAAATTTGAGAGTCAAAATTTAACAAAATCAACGTGTCCATCTTTCCTACACACTAGCTATAATATTCAAATTAATAATTTTCATAATTTAACTTCTTTATATTGATCTTAAGACAATTTGATAAAAATATTGGAGACGAACAAATTTCCTTTTGTCATCGTAAAGTGACAGTAGAAGCGATGGCTAGACTTTAGAGTTTAGGCATTTTCTGACTAGGTTTGACTATGGAAGTAGTGAGTGAAAAAAGATTAACAAAAAAAAAAATCGATAATGCAAAATCAATCGTCGCCATGGTCGTGTGAACTAGACAATATATATATATATATATATAACTCATTCTTTGTATATATATTTGTAATTTAAATTTTTTATATTTAATATTATAATTCAATCAAAATTTATTGATATAACTGTGAACTTAAAAAAAATCATGTGTTATTGTTTAACAATATGTTCTTTTATGCCATGTTTACTAGCTACTTAACCGAATGGGTCATGACATAATAAAATTATAATGAAAAATGATAGGAGAGTAAAAATGAAAAAGTAAAAAACATAGTGAATAACATGAAATCATTCACTATGAGATGCCCATGTTCAATTACAAAATAAAAAAACGATCAATTCACGACGAAGTCAGAAACAATACCTTATTATCTAATAATCTATTAGATTTTTTAATTTATCTTTTACGAGTGAAATCAACCGTATGAGATGCCCATGTTCACCGTATGATTTTTGCAGAATTTCATGCTATGTTTACTAAAACAAAATTAAAGGAGGGAAATCCAACATTTCAACGTTGAATGATCTTTATCCTATGTTTACTCAAAAAAAAAAATGCGAGGAGGAAAATGGTTCAAGGATAGAAAAGGCCGGCCGTGAAAAAGGACAATAAGAAAGTCATGAAAAACGAAAGGATTGACGAGAAAAAAAACAAGAGAATAAAGATTAAAAAAAAAACTAACTGAGAACCTCAGTGATCTTACTGCCTTGGCACGTCTTTGATCTCATAGCCGCCGTGAGGGCTCATCTATACTTGTAAGTACCACTGTGTGCCATGGTCATCACTGTTTATATCAACAATTGGATGGGCGTCGAGGGGTTTTGAGATTCAAGAGGGAAAAAAATGCACCTGGGGAAAGCATTTGATCAACAATTGGGCAGAGAATGGAATAATCAAGTAGAAGTTATGTAGAGCCACGCATATTTCTTCCTAATAAATGAATGAAGAGGAAAAAAAAAGAAGATTTGCAAATGCCAGTGTACCAGATTATAAATTATGGAAATTTCGGCACAAATAAAAGAATGTAGCATTTGTAGGACCCCTAAAATAATAATAGAAATAAAGCAGACACTATTAAACCTTACTAAAATTAGATGCAACAGAATTTTTGACACAATCGTTGAGGTGCATCAATGGAATCTATCTTCCATTGCTAGAACCTCTTTTCTGTACCAGAGCTTTAAGCCAAAACCACTATGAATAAATATGCAGGGATAATGAAAAGGGAGGAATTATCCTTACTTGCATCACCAATACCACAAGACATTGTCCATTATCGCACTTTGTTCTTCTCAGGACCTGCTCAGATATCAAAGGGACACTACTTAACTACACTCTTACAACCATCAAATTAGTTAGATACGGCCAAGAGACTAACCAAATATGTTGGACCTCAAGGGGAACATGCTCAGTGACCCCCTTGATTTTAGGTCCTTAAGCTGCCAAAGTTTGCTTGGCTTGTCAATTTTTAGTGCGGAATCACTTGGTTCTCCCACCGCAGAAATGGCTCTTTGCTGGATCTTCTCATGGTAGATAGCTGGAGGCGAGAGCTTTAGCTGAGGCAGAGTTTCTGTCCTCAGGAATTTACCATTCTTCTGGAGATTATTCAGAATTTCAAACTGAAAAAGAGTTCAACAGGCTCATCTCTTAAAATTATGAAACTGACCATTAACTAATTTCATAAATAAATAAATCTAAGTACCCGAGAGATTTGCTGAAGGCCAAAAGGTTTCTCCATAACTTCTGATTCATGAACATGTTGGACACTAAAGATGGATTCTGATGGTTGGGAGCTAGAAGTAGAGCCTTTTACTAGGCCATTCTCCAGGAAAAATGATTTGTTTTGTGGACGGGGATTTTTTTTGGGTAGGCAAATTGGGCATCTAACTGACTCACTTTTTTTGCTTTCCTCAAATTCACATTGCAGATGGGTTGTATGACCACAGCTGAAAACTCTAATTCCAGAAGTTGAACCTTTGGTAAATGTGCATCCGCAAATGCAGCAAATGAAATCTTGAGGGGCATAAGCATGAGAGGCACCTTTTTTCAGCAAGCTTAAGCTATAAAAGGTATCATCCTCAATTAATGATTTAGCTGTTCCCTGTAAAAGTCAAAAGCAGGAGACGTACATAAACAATTTATCTTCATGAGCAACAATGAAACAAAACAATTTACTCAAAACTCTACCCAGTCAAATCTTTACAGTGAATACATAATACGCATAAGCAATAATGAAATGGTTGGATGACACATGTTGCATAAGCATACTGGAACATGGGATTATGGGAATGCAAATCATCAGTCTGACATAGAAAAAGAATGTTGATTAATAGCTTATGTTTAATTCTTAAAGAAAGAGGGGGGAAAATTTATGTTCAGTAGTTAAAGGCGGTGTTGGCAACAATGGATGCAGTACATTGTTCTGAAACAGTTATAAAACATATAGGAGACAGCATAAGTGGAATGTTTAAGTTCCCAAGATAGACATACCAGAATTTTTCTCTCGTAACCATAAGTTCCAAGCATTTGCAAGATAGTCAACTTAAAATCACCAAATTCTTGATTGCCATTGTCAGAAAGAAGTTTGGCCATTATAACTGGAAGGGGCATATATCCAGCCATCCCTTCAATTAAGTCCCGGACAAATTGTGAGAACAGCTTTCTCAAAATAGTAGCAGAAGTTTTATGCAAAACCTTCCATTTAGGCATGGGATCTAAGACATTCATGCGATCTGGATTGCCATGATTTTGATTCAAAGAAGCTGCTTTGATGGCACAGAACCACTTCATTGGCTGAGAATAGCTGGAGGAAACTGTATGTCAGGTAATAGTTCAACTTTAAGTATTAATTCAAGAGATTTAACAGAGTGATTGAGTTTATTAGTAAGCTCATACTATGCAGCTTGTGAATCTTATATGCCAGATATTTGTCTTGTTTACAGAAACTTTAAACTCCTATAGAGCATAAGGGTGCAAACAGAATGCTTGCAGACAGTCTTAGAATAGCTAAAAACATGCCCGTGTTAAAATATATAACATTAAATCAGTTCAATATTGCAGAGTCATAATATTTCATATCCTTATCCCACAACACATCCTTGAATCCTTTCAAGAGAAGTGACCTCCTAAATCACAATTGATCCTTATTAGGTATTGAGATATTAGTTTTATTTTTTTTTCATATACAGGTTCAAGTATCCTTAAATTGTGCTCATTCAAATGATGCTTCTACCATAATATAAAATCTTTGAACACTTGGAAGCTTAAATAAAACACTTCATAAAACTTCAAATGTGGCAGAGAAACACACTGAAACCGTTGCTGGTCTTTTAATCATTATCATAAACTGTGGTATGACTAAAGTCTCAAAGGATCATTTGTCTAATTCAGCAGAACAAAAGACCTAACAAGAAAATATCATGAAGAAAATAAAAAATACATGTGAAGTTATGGTAAATAAATAAAAAACTTGGAAAATTTTCTGGATATCAAGATATACATCCTGCTTGGAAAGATAACAGACGTGTTAATTGACACTGAAATGTTAATCATATCTTACTAGTCAAGCAACCGAAACCAAAGCGATTCAGATTCTGTAATGTCTAAACGCCGAGTATTTCTTTGGCATAGCCTAATGGAAGCATGCAACACATCACTCACAGAGATAACCTGAACAAAGTAACAAAAACAAAATTTCACATATTAGACAGATCCTCAAGGTTCCTATAGCAAAAGTTCAGGTTCATAACCTCATTTAGGTTCATAATATCTTCAAACTGCCATAAACAATCACTTGATGTCACCTCATAAATTTTCTTTTCCACAGTATCAACAAGCAAATCAATCTTTTCATTAAGCCCAGTCAACATAAGCATTAGAGCACTACCAACATCACCAACCCTTTCTAGTAAAAATGCAGCAGCGTCAGTGACACCATGTTCTTGACAAATATGAAGACACTGCTCAAGTCTATAATTGTCGAAGGTTTCTAGAAATTTCAAGACCGAGTTGCGCTCAAACTGGCATAAAAGCTACAGGGGAAGATAAAACAATGTGATATAATTGTATCAATAAAAGAAGATTAGATCATTAGAGAAATATATATAAAGAATTAAGATATGAGCTTTATCAATTGACATTTCAATGAACAAAAAATGAGATTAGAGATATAATTGCCAGAACATCTATTATCTTGGAGAACACTCTAATATTGAGGACTTTGAGCATTTGCATGATGAAATATGATGATTCTTTGTGAGATGTGAATTGCCATTCAACAAATTGTCACATCCATAAGAGAGGAAAGAAAAATGAAAGGAAGGATGGAGATATGAAGGATTTCAAGTACATTCAGAGCATTAATAATAGACCATAATAAACCACAAAATAAGATTTAGTAAAAATTAGGAATTATTTCGGATGTAGACCAATATCAATTTTGTTGAACCTCAATGAAACTCCCATCATTGTCTTACATAATTTTAAGTGAGCCATGTAACCGATCACAATTAGTGTTGGGATTTCACGAAAAATACATATGTTTTCGGTAAAACACACAACAGAAGCGAAACAAATTTCTTAAAAATTTTCGTGCATCCAAATAAACAAGATCATATATGTGCAAGACATAAGGAGACTTGGAGTCATCCTTGTCCGTCTAAAAGCTGACATCAGTATACCCACATATCACCATATCACCTTCTCCATATACCAAGAATAAGTCCTTAGTTCTTCTTAAGTACTTTAAGGATTGCCTTGACGGCCATCCAATAATCCATCCTTGGATCCAACTAATATCTGCCCATGACACTCAGAGCTTATGATACATCAAGCCTAGTACATAATAGTTAGGACATGGACCATGCTGTTGTAATTGGTTGAGAAAGGTTATCTAACATGAGTCATTTTAACCACATTAAGGCCAAGAACTACTCCATTAATACAGTTGGAGAACAATATAGGTTGCGAAGAGATATAGGTTTTCAAGAAGCTGATCGAGATATGACATAAATCCATGGATGAAAATCCCATCAAGTCAGATCCTACAAAATAACTTATATGACACTCCAATCTTCTCCTTTGATAATAGGACCTGTATTGTTCTAACATCTCACCAGTTTACGAGACTGCTGCTCTTGATTCAATGGATATGAAGTTTCAAGCAACGTTTCAGGGTACAATGGAGCCTTAATGGAATACAATACACAGTCAGAACATTGTGCCATGCGTATGAAAATACTTGTAGTTTATAGAAAATAGAAGAAACATGTGCCGATCTAGTAAGCGAACTAATCATTCCACTAATTTGCACTGCAAACAATGTCATGCAGGCAATACTGAAAATTCAAGGGGGGTATGATGATAGTTTTAGACTGACAAACGAATAATAATAACCTCATCATTAATTCCTAGAAATATAAATGATATTTGTAAAACAGATCTAAATAAAATTACATGGGATATAGCTGAATTTTCATGCTTGTTGCAATAATTTAAATCTTACCGATAAAAACAGTTCTGTCAGTTCATCAGTTACTTGAATTGTGTTCTGATGCAAAAGGTTCGGGAAACTTGCTAGTCTTTCAGCATATTCTTTAAGATTATTTGGTGCCTCCCTGATCTCGGTTTCAAGCACAGGAAATTTAAGATTTCCTGACAAATGGATTTCAAGGGTTGTTTTTAAGAAGAGGAACAGGCTTTGTGGATGAGAACGCAATTCTGATAAGATATCCTGAGTTTCACTACTAAATTGATCAATGACCAAGAAGAACGCGCATTCTCTGTCACATTAAGAAAACATATTTGGAACATAAACATGTAAATATGCATCACGAAAAGGAAAACATGCAGCTTGCTGTATATTGTTATTCAAAGGAATAAGCAACAATGGCATCGCCCAAAAATTTACCTGCTTAGCTTGATAAGTTCTGGAATTCGAGAAATTACAGCCATCTTAAAAGAAACATTATTATTTTTCAGCTGTAACATAATCTTGTTAATGAAAGCAAAAGCATGGATTGACTCATCTTCATCCTTCATGTAACTATCTAAAGCATCAACAAATTGACCTCTGATCTCATGTATTAAGCCACAAGCCTATTACATCAAAACCAAATCTCATTAACAGAACCAACAAAAATTCGGTGGTGATAAAAGAAAAAAAATGTTTTAACATATGAAATGTCAATGCAGATCACCTGATAAAAATGGGCATCTACACATAGACGCATGACATCATCTGAATTCCAGTCCACCTGAGGAGCAACTTTAAGCAAAGTGAGCACCTGTTTCTCTGGTCGAGAAACTTCAGACTTCATATTGGGATCGCCTGATGTCTTGTCCTGTGACGTCAAGTGCCTAAGAATATGTTTTAGCACCTTTCCTGAAATAGTAGCTTGCTTATAGGAAACAAGAAATGCAATGAACTGAAGTATTTGACCCAAATCCTCCTTTGAAGGCCAAACTTCAGCACTATCCTCTATTACAAATGATTTTATCACCGCTGACTTCAAATCAAGAATATCTACTAGTGTGTTTGCAATACTCTGTACCATTGCATTTTGAACTTTTATGCCATCAAAATCCTCTTCCTTTCTGTCTTCAACATTACTCTCAACTTTATAATGCACAGAATCAGCTATCTGAGTGCGCCCCTCTTCTAGAAAAGCACATCGTATGACTTCAAGGGTTGATTCAGTATCCAACCAAAGGAGATAACATAGATTTGGGCAAATTCCACAGGATCCCTTGAAACTTTTGAAGACTGGCGAGGTTAATGATTTTGAGTCCTCCAACAAAAATTTTAATAATTCTTCTCTCACTGATTGCAAACGTTGGGATGATATTGTACCATGACCTACACCCAAATTTCTATTTATTAATGACTAATGACATTATTGAACATTACAAAGCTGTTTTTACTAGTAATATAAAAGGAAGCAGGAAAATTATGGAAAGAACAAGTCAAGAAGATTACACATTAGATAATTCGATAACATAGGTATGCAGCAATACAAAATCACAAAAGAATGACATTGGTGTATCATGTTTGTTCAAGAAAGAAGTAACGTAACAGACTAATGGAAGAGATAGGCATGGAAATTCAACTATTTAATGGAATTTAGTACTAGCAAGTCAAGCTGAAAATATTAAATTTTAATTGATCTTTTGAAAAATGGAAATAGTAAATTTTAATTGATCTTTTGAAAATGGATGATTTGACTGAGATCAGATAAGATAAAAAGTTGAATATTGTAGAGCATGGATTGGAGAAATGAAACAGGTAAATACTAGATCAAGCGGACTCTATAATTATTCATAATGGTAAAACCTTTGACCTCGTTTATCTTTCAGACATGACAAAAAAATGGAACCTCAACAAGAAAAAGTACACTATAAATTATTCCGACTCGAGAAGAGTTTCAGGCGATTGCTAGTCTAGTTAATGAAATGACCAAGTGAATCTGGATTTTTTTTCCTGATTTTACTCACAATGAACACTCAAAGTGTGAGCAGCTAGGTTCACACGGTTCACAGATTGCTTCAGGACACAGATATAGTCTTAAAGATCAAGGCTTCTATTTGCTTTTCCCTCAAATGTTCTAAAACTGTTCACAATATGCAGGTACTCGTCAAGGTTCTGATAAAACTAAACCAGTGTGTGGTGGTATATATGTGCATGGATATGTAGATCGCATTGAAAATCAAATAAAATTTACACAAACAAGTAAATAAATAAAAGTTCAACAATTTATAACATGTTAGGACCAATTAAAAATGATTTATAGTCATTTGAGAAGCAATTTAGGAAATAGTTATAGCAATTAAGTAAGTGCATCCAAGAGTCCTGTTATTAAATGGTGAGCTATTTTTAAGACATTAAATGATATATAATTTGAGAAATAATATCAAGAAAATTCTAGCAGCATATCTTTCATACAATATGTTAGTTTTGTCCTACAATCATATCAGAGAATGAGCAAAAGCATACCAGGGGGGAATGCCAAACCCTGAAAACAATATTTTAGATAAACAAGCATCCGGTACCTGCTTAAATGGATAGTATAGGCCATTAATTACCATGTAAAAATAAAGAACTAGTCGAAAACAAGTATATGACACTTTAATAGTGACAAATCAATATTAATAAATAAATTGATGTGCCTTCAGGTTTTCTCGTGTCAAAATGACTAATACACATGGATATATGCACCAAAACTGTAATTTATAATTGTTATAATGCCATGTATCAGCAAGCCAAAACATCTTAATCGTAGACCATAACACATGGAAAAGAATGTCGCTTCAATTATTCATTTCAGCACACTAAAGCAAAGAATCCGGCATAAATAATGAGTAATTAATAACTTGATGAATTTAACAAAACTTTGATGTTTTATCACTTAAGTTAATTAAGTTTTATTGATCCAAGTGCTGAGAACTCAACTATTCTTAGTTTTCATTTGAAGATTCAAAATTTTGAAGGATCAAGACAAATTGAATAAATTAATGAATACATAGTTATTTGGCCGTCAAAGCAAAACAGTAAAAGAAAACAATATAAAAAATCCAAAATCCCACAAGATATCCTCAAAGCTATTAGATGTGTATTATATGTTATTGCAAAAAGTGTATGAAGCCTGACACCAGCAATGGAAGTAGGGAGTGGGTGTTGTTTACATACAGTTATGATCTCATTAACCATGCATATTCTGTGCAATTGGCGACACCTAATGGTGATAATGATGCAATTTATTTGAGGATGACAAACTGAAGGTAGGTATCTCTATCACCACAGAATATGGTAGCTTAGAAAATCGTGGAAAGCAAGTATTTTTGTTACTCTTTATGTTTTCTTTTTAAAATTGTTTTCTACTGATTTTGATTTATATGAAATAGAAAACAAATTTATCTGCAGGATCCCAAGCCTAAAAAGGTTCCTCCAAACAACATAAATACTCAAATCTCAATCATGTTCCTGATATTGTGTTACAAAACTTCAAAGAAACATGGTAGAGAAACCAAATGCATGAAGGCCGCAGAATTTCGGATATATTGACCAAGCAAAAGTGGGCATACCCAATAGAAGCAGCGTCTGTTCTCGAACTATCTTTTACAACACATATAAGTTCCTCTAATGGTGTCCTGTAGTCATCTAAACCTCGATTGAAAAGATATATCAGTGCACCATAAAGACCATGTTCACGACATAATCTTACAACCTGCATGATGAAAATATTGAAATAGCCTCAAATCTCAAATCCAAAAAAAAAAAAAAAATACAAAATCTGCCTCAGTGCAAACTAGTAGATCTTAGAGAAACAAACCATATAGAAGTTTTTCCAAACTAAACAAATTAGATTACTTGATTAAAGTCCAGAGAAGAAATATTCATGTGAAGGACGCATTGTTCAACTCGTTGCAACCATCCTCTGCTACTATAGTGCTCTACTAGGGCTTGCATGATCTGTAAGTTTGTTCAAGAAAAAAAAGAAGAATTTAATGGTCAACAACTATGAATGGATGTAATCAATCCTATATTGATGGGAAATGCATGAATCACCTCTGGTGGTAAAGATCCAAGCATGTCTTTCAGAATGTATGGCTCCAATATCTCCAAAAATGTGCCTGTCATAACATTAGTATATGTGCATAACAAGAACAAGCTCGAGACATTAGCATTTATCAAAATTTTGTTGTTTGAAACCTGTTGATTTTATCTAAAGGGTATATAATTGAATGATAGAGCACGAGTAGTTAACAAATTGGAAACTCTATTTAGAAAAGTTGAATTTATTAGAGTGAAAAATATAAAAGATGGATAGACTAAAGAAAACACTAGCCAATGTAATAAAGAATTATTTAATTGATACAAATTGCTAAATATTGTCTGGCAGAAGCTCAATAAGATTCATGTGTTTCCAAATAGTTGGGACGACCACATGTTGATGATGATAATGAGTTGGCATCACTAGATGATAAGAAACTAACCTTTTGTTGATTTTTTTTTTTAATTTTGAGTAAACCACGTTGATGATGACAATGAATTGACATAGCTAGAAGATAGGGTAATTAATATTACACTCTAGTTATGTGATATCTCCAAGTTAAACTAGTTTAGAAATTGCGAACAAATAAGGGAGGTTTAAAAGGTTTAGATAAGTGAAAGATCATCAACTTGGGCTCAAGTATATTGGTTAGTTGTTCAAGCCAAAAAACTTCAAATTGAGATTCATATTGCAAAATGTAAGGTTCAACTAAGATTGTAAAAGGATTGAAAATCATTCTTTACTAAATATTTTTACATCCTACCTAGTGATCCTGTGAAACGCGGATCTAATGATTTCCGTGAGACCATGAGAATTAAATGCATTTATTATTTTTTTAAAAAAACAAAAAGCTCTAACCCAATATTCCACTCTACCAATGAAGTACAACAGGAAAATAAATAAATAAAGATCCATAAGAAGCTGAATTCTAACAGAAAAGAATATGAATCCTACATTACTTTTAAGTAGTATAAGCATTACCTCCATGCTGAACAGCAACAAATTTAGTGAAGATGTTATCAAATAAGATATCAATCCTACTTATGTGTATGCAAAACTCCACAGCTACACCACCAACACGAGCATACTGATCCTCTATCTCTTTCTGAAGGGTACTTTCTGATGACTTTATATCTTCCACTAGACCAGCTTTTTCAATTTGGTTGCAAAATGCAACTGAAATATATGAGAAAACTTCATCCACGTATGATAAAATCAACTCCACGAGAAATGGCATTATAACCTCCCTTATAGCATCAACCGTTCTTGGAAGATCAATCACACCCTGGGCATGGCCATCATAAAGCCTCATTGACATATCAAGTGCACCCATCCAATCACCTGCTCTCTGCAGTACTTGAATCCTCTCTCTCCAAGGAAGTAGACGTGAAACTATAAGATGCATTGGCCCTAATATGTATACTGTAGCTCCTCTTACTGCTATAGAATTGTGAAAACCCTTCTCTGGATTTCCAAATGTGTTAGAAAAAAAAGTGTTATAAGTTATTACATCATCAATTCCCAATCCGCTTACAATAAAACTTGTACGATGAATCTCATTTCCATCTTTTGTAAACAAGCAAAGTTGTCCTCTAAGTGTAACAACCACTAGCATCTACAAAAAGCCAATCAATAAACAAATTTTATTTGCCACACAATAAACGAACCCAAAACAATCATGGATGGTGGAGATATATAAGTACCTTATCATCTAACCATGCAATGCCTATGGCAGCACTATCGAGATTCCACTCCCTGTATTTTTTCATCTCTGATTTTACCAACTGGGTCACTTGGACATTTCGGTCCCATGCAATTGCAAGCCATGAAACTTTATCTGAAGAATCTGCAGATTGGAACATTATTCTCATAAGAACAATGAAACTTCATGCATATATAAGTACAAATTTGTCCAGGAAACTTTAGAGCCACACCTAGTGATGAGTCATCTGCCAATGTCCATTTCCATGCAGCATAAGGCATGGACCCTTCACGAACACCCTCTGGTCTAGGAAATTTATCAAACACCTCTACATTCGGACTTAATCTTACCTGAAATGATCAGTGACACAATGTGTACATGATATCAGTATTTATACTTAATTCAAGATAAACTGCAAGAATAATACTGTCTTTTCTCTATCTATATGAATGTTCCGTACCACCAAAGCATTTTGATGGGTGACAAATATGACCACACCTTCTTCCACCACTGGAGAACCTTCGTTGAAGAGCTTCCATCCACTCTCCCCTCCAACTACACCTCCAACAACACCTCCAACCATGCTGCTAAGGCCATTGGAGGATGCTGCTGAATGAACTTGAGAAGGTGCAGAGACAAATCCATGCATATCATACATTTGAAGGGGGGAAGCACACAACACTGTTCCAGTTTTTTGGCCATCAAGTAGACACTGTTAGAGGGATTTAAAAAGAGATGAGGACCAATAATAAGAGATTTTAAAATAGATGACTATCAAGAACTTTTCAATTACTTGTGTCTTGATAGAGAAACGATTGAGCAGAGGAACAACAGAAGCTGTATGTAATAAAACAAGCCCCCTAGAATCACCAGTAACAGCTTTAAACTGGCGAGTGACTTGTGGATCTTGTCCTAAAAACAGTGTATGGACAACTGGTGCTGCATGCTCTCCAGTGATAACTTTTGCTGCTATTGCTTTTTGTACATCCCAAATTGTTAAATGACCATTACCATATCCAGCTAATAGTAAATCACCTTGCTGATTAAAGCACATTGACGTTACAGCTGTCTGAGTTTTCTCAGCATGAGAACCAAACGTTAGCATCTGCAAGACAAATATGCTTTAGAACCAATAATTTTTTCCAAATTGTCATGCACTTTAAGGTGCTCAGGTCTGTATGGCATTGATAATAGGCACTCATCCAAGCAAAGTAAAACACTGAAAATTTTATAGAACAAGATAATTAGCAAAGAACTAGGTCATAACATAACATAACATGACAAATGAACAAATATAAAATCTATCACAACCTGCTTAGACGAAAGAACTGATCCATTCACTTATGAGATCCGACCACTGACCCAAAATTTAAAGCCAAGTTCATTTATTAGCAGCTAGATCATCTATGCTTATAAAGACCCTCTATTAGCCAACAACTCACCATATAGTACTGAATTGGGGTGTTACACAAACATAACCTAAGCCATCATAGCTTTTAGCTTTAGCTACCAAATTGAAAAAATATATATACACAAACTCCGTTCATGACGAATTACCCCGTCATGACCGGTCCCAAGCCTAGATAAAGAAGGTGGATGCGTTAGGTTGCCATCAAGCATTAAACTAAGGCAAATGTTCAATGAATGATCTATTAAACTATTGTGTTAATGCTAGATTGTTCCCCGAAAGGAATGCGTTGCAAGGTCCGACTATAATGTCTCGGCAAGGACTGCTATGTCGCCAAAACACGGGTGTAGTGTTAAATATGCAAGAGTTCGCTTGCAAGGTCGTGGCAAGGATTGCTACATCTCCATGAGAACTTGGGTATAGTATTAAATAGACCATAAATTAGATAAGAACAAATATTATAGGAAAACTAATAATCTGAGATTGGAACATGAAACATAGGAACTCACGCTGATAAAGCAATGAATATAGTAGATACAATAATTAGGAGAAAAATTAGCATTTTGTGTGTACAAGAAACAAAATGGGTAGGCGAAAAGTCAAAAGATGATAGAAAATTTTAAGTTATAGTACACAGAAAAAAATAAAACAATAAATGGAGTGAGTATTGTTGTAGATAGCTCATTAAAGAATGAAGTTGTAGGAAGTAGTTATAAAGGGATAGAATTATAACTCCCAAGATAGTAGTGGCGAAAGAAATTATGAACGTAATTAGCATATATGCACCTCGAGCATAAAGATACCAAATCAAGATATTGGGACGATATAGATGAAGTATTACAAAATATTCCGCCAAATGAAATGATTTTAATAGGAGACGATCTAAATGGGTATGTTGAAGTGAAAAAAGAGGAATATAAGAGCGTGTAGGGTTATGGGTTTGTAACAATAAATGAAGAAGAGAAAACTATATTGGATTTTATGATAGCAAATGATCTTATACTAACTAATATGTTTTTTAAGAAAAGAGAAGAATATTTGGTCATGTTCAAAAGTGGGAATAATAAATCACAAATTGATTTTTTTCATGATTAAGAAGAGGAATAGATATATTTTTAAAGATTGCAAGGTCATCAAGCTTAACTACCCAACATAAATTAGTAGTGTTAGATATACACCTCAATCATAGTATTCATAGAAGAAAAATATAAACGACTCCTAGAATTAAGTGGTGGAACTTAAAGAATGAGAAGCAAAACATATTTAAGGAGAAGATAGGAGAACAAGCATTAAGTTAAATATACTCTAATACAACATGGGATAAAATGGTATCAAAGTTGAAAATAGTAGCCAAGAGTGCACTCAATGAGTCAAAGAAGCATGCACCACCAAGTAAGGAATCTTAGGGGTGGAATAAGAAAGTAAAGGAAAAACGAACAGCTTATAAAGAATTATGTACTTGTAAGAATGAGAAAAACTTTTAAAAAATATACAATAGTCAAGAAAGAAACTAAGAAAACAGTGAATGAAGAAAAGAATGAAACTATTGAACGGATATATCAAAAATTGGATAAAAAAGAAAGGAAAGAAACATTTATAGAATAGCTAAAGTGAGAGAGAGGGAAAAACTTTATCCAAATAAGATGCATTAAAATTGAATGTGATAGGGTGCTAATAACGGATGGAAAAATAAATGAGCGGTGGAAGAGGTATTTTTATTAACTTTTTAATGAAGATTTAGATGACCAACTTAACTTAGGTAATTTAAGTTGGTTAAATGAGTATAGAAATTTAAAATTTTATCATAGAATTCAAATTTCAGAAGTAGAACAAGGTTTAAATTAGATACAAAATGGAAAAACCGTTGGACCAGATGATGTTCCGATAGAGACATTAAAGTGCCTAGGGAAATAAGGTATTGAATGACTTACAAAATTATTTAACATGCTATTGAAAGCGAAAAAAATGTCTGATTAATGGAGGGTAAGTACTCTAGTTTCCGAATATAAGAACAAAGGTGACGTATACATACCATGAAACCTTGAGAAAGAGCAATAGAAAAAAGATTAAGAAAAGAGACTACGGTGACAAAAAATCAATTTGGGTTCATACCTGTCAACAATAAAAGGTATATATGTTCTGAGGCAACTAATTGAAAGTATCGGGAGCAAAAACAATATTTGCACATGGTACTTAGAAAAAACTTATATATGGAGAATTCTAAAAAAAAAGTGTTAGCGTAACATATATTGAACTAATTAAGAATATGTATAAGGATGTAACAACCTGAAGACTTCAAGAAGAATAACTAAAACATTAATAATAAAGATAAGATTATATCAAGGATCGACTCTAAGTCACTATCTTGCTAAACTAAACATGGACAAACTTATTGTACACATTCAAGACATAGTACCGTCGTGCCAAGGTTCTAAAATTCGCTAAGCGCTAATCGGGCGCTAGGTCTAAGCGAGGACTAGGCACCACTAGGCGAATTCCTCAGTATCAACATAATTTACATAATAAATCACATATTATAACTCCAATACAATAACATTAGTAAAAAATATTATAACACCATTGAAATCAATAAATAAAAAATTATAAATAAGTAAAATAAAATTATCAGAATAAAAAATTGATTTATATGAATTAATAAAATTTAATAGGATTTTTTAAATTTAAAATATAAAATTATGAATATAAATATGATTTAAATAATTAGTAAGATTTATTATAATTTTTTAATTTTAAATGTAAAATTATTAGAATATAAATAAATTTTAAAATTTACTTTTAAATATATTTTTTATATAATTTATTGGAATAATTTAATTAGGATTTCTAAAATCCTATTCGAATAATCCTATTTATTTGAGGAAATATTTAAATTAAATAAATAGTAAATAATAAAATTTAAAAAAAACACCGCGGCGCCAACAACATCGCGACGCCTCCGGCAGCATCGGACTCATCACGGGACACATCTGGCGTCGTTGGAAGCGTAAAAACCCGAACTTGCTGCTGACGCCGCACAGGGCCGCCTAGGCTAGCTGCACACCGGGTTTCCGAGGTGGTCGTTGGCCGCTGAGCGCCTAGGCGGCCGCCTAGGGTGCAATTTAGAACATTGGTGGTGCATATTGTTTACAGATGATATTGTTTTGGTAGATTAGACATGTGAAGAAGTAAATGTTAAACTAGAATCTTGGTGGGAAACACGTTTTAGGCTTAAGAGTAAAGACAATATATCGAATTTAAGTTTAGCAATATTAGACGTAATGAGACAATTGTTAAGATGGAAGATGACAAATTGTCTGGAACTAAGAGTTTTAAGTATTTAGGATCATTTTTATAAAATAATGGAGGGACTGAGAGAATGTCTTACATATTCTGCAATCCTACCATGTGATAACCAACTTGATCTTATATAGAATACAAATAGGATGGTTAAAATGGAGAAGACCATCAAATGTTTTATGTGATTGTAAAGTCCCTCTAAAACTTAAAGGGAAGTTCTACAAAACGACGATTAGACCTGTTATGTTTAATGTCGCTAAATGTTGGACTATGACTCGAGCAAATGAGCAGAAGATAAGAGTTGCAGAGATGAGAATATTAAAGTGGATGTGTGGACATACAAGGATAGACAGAATAAGAAATGAGAGCATTAGAAAGAAAGTTGGAATTGCATCTATTGAAGGAAAACTCCAAGACACACGTTTAAGATGGTACGGACATGTACTTAAATGGCCAAGAAATGCTCCAATTAAGTGATATGAAACTATGACAAATACACACATCAAATGAGAAAGACCAAAAAAGACTTAATTAGCAACAATAAAATAAGATAAAATTTATTTAATTATAGATGATGATATAGTAGGGGATAGAGTTCAATGGTGTAGAATGATCCATATAGTCAACTCCACCTAGTGGGATAAGGCTCAATTCTAATTGTTGTGTATATAATAAATTTGTTGTTGCACTGTTGACAAGAACCATTAGTATCAACTTTTATATGCACGCAATTTGATTAATAGTAAGTTGAGAAAAAGATTGTCCAAAACCATGCAAGTAAACGTAGGATTTTGCTTCAGGAAAGAAGAGAGAAAAGAAATTGCACACTTCTTGAACCAAGAGCTCGAGCTCTCTTCATACAAGATGATATGCACTACTTTTCATCACCACCCCTTGAATCCATAGTGCAATTTTCCAATCTCTTGTTATGTTCAATTCTTTAGTTTCCATCATTCTAGTTCACTCTCACTAGTCAACTCACGGTCATAAGATGTTAAACTTAAACACATTGAAGACGACTCCTTAGGTAAGGTGTTCTGATGCATAGTTAGAGTTTTCTATCATGTAGAATGTGTTAAAATATATTACAGAAGGATTAGCAAATGCTCTCCTATTAACATAAGGGACAAAGGCTCAAATTCTCAAATCGATAGGAGCCTGATTAGTTGTCACAAATTGGGAGATGCCTCATCTGAAGCACATTCGGGCACTACATTGGTGCCCCACTTCTCCTTCAATCTAGTCAAGCACCTAGACGTAACTTGCAGATGTTCTTTTGTGTCATACAGAATAGTGAAAGCAAAGAAAATCTAAGTAATACATATAATAGTTAAGTATTTGCAAAACAAATTCTCTATTTTTTTGCACTTCCCCCCATTAACTTGGCAACTATCAAATAATAATACTCCCATAAACATGCAAAAGTCAGGTATATCTTTGAAAAGGGAAAACTAATGCATATGTTTGCTGTCATTTTGATACTGAATGTATCATCAACCTACTTCCAATGATTAGATAAGAGACACTAAAATTTTCTTGAACTAAAACTGTTTGATATACTAACATTAATGGTGTTTCCAAAAGATGGAATTGGATAAACAAAATCTCAAGTCAGATTTTGAACAATAGTAAACTGCCATGACTGCATCAAACAATCATGACGACAAAATTGTAATAACATAACCAAAAAATTCCCAAGAGAAACAAATAGGCATTTTCAGTCAATCATACATACAAGCATGACAAGAGTCAGTCACCCAATAGATCCCAGTTGAATTAGTTCAGACTTGTGAGACAAAAATAGTCTTTAGAGAGAGCAGATGACCCAAGATGAAGCTTAATTGGGTTAATAATGACTAGCTTTCCTTGTTTCAGTGGCATATCTTCAATATTGATTTTATGATGCTTCTACCACAAAGTTATCTTATTAATTATTTTGGAAAAATCAATTGTAGGTTTCTACAAATTCTCACATTATGAATTAAAGTTCATGCCTCAAAAAACAGCCATCATTTAGGCAGTGAAAGAAGTGCATTCTTAAACCCTAATGCATATGCTTGCTCTCATTTTGATACTGAATGTATCATCAACCTACTTCCAATGATTAGATAAGAGACACTAAAATTTTCTTGAACTAAAACTGTTTGATATACTAAACATTAATGCTGTTTCCAAAAGATGGAATTGATCAACAAAATCTCAAGTCGGATTTTGAACAATAGTAAACTCCCATGACTGCATCAAACAATCATGCCGACAAAATTGTAATAACATAACCAAAAAATTCCTAAGAGAGACAAAAAGGCATTTCGGTCAATCATACATACAAGCATTGCCAGAATCAGCCACCCAATAGAGCTCAGTTGAATTAGTTCAGGCTTGTTGTGAGCCAAAAATAGTCTTTAGAGAGAACAGATGACCCAAGATGAAGCTTAATTGGGTTAACAATTACTAGCTTTCCTTGTTTCAGTGGCATATCTTCAATACTGATTTTACGATGCTTCTACCACAAATTTATCTTATTAATTATTAGGTATAAATGGATTGTAGGTTTCTACAAATTCTCACATTATGTATTAATGTCCATGCCTCAAAAAACAGCCATCATTTAGGCAGTGAAAGAAGTGCATTCTTAAACACGTAGAGAGAAGATTGTTGGAACACAAATTTTGGAGGCCACAAAAGGAAGATGAAACGAAACCTATAGTAAACCAACTTCACGACCATACTTCACTTACCAAAGACAGAATATAACTCTGTAACAACTCATCGCCACTAGGATTTTCTGCTCAACGCCTATTAGAAAAAAGGACATTTAAATTTCTAATTGTTCATTTCTATTAGGCAACTTAAACACTCCAAACAGGAATAGAAGTTGAATCATACTACACATGCTTGCATTCAAACATGTACCACTAAAGAATGACTATATAGACAAATGATTCTAAAGTACGGTATAACTATCCAAAACTAAATGTAAAGCGGATGTGATATGATCAAATGAATGATAAGGGACAACCTTGGAATCTGTACTGTCAGCAGAGTGAGCAGAGTATTTGCTAGCTAAGACTATAATGGTTCCTTTAGACATGCCTACAGCTATATAATTCAAGTGCACTGCAACCACTTGCGGGGAACCATGGTCACGCTTGAATTGTTGTGAAGAAATAGAACGAGTGATTGCATTGTCAAGATCTATTTGCAAGTACCCAACAGCAGGTGGTCCCCTTCGGATGCCCTGGAGTCTCATTGGCTGAGCAGCAGCCCCTTCCTCCCAGTGCAAACCAGATGATGCATGCCGCTTCTCAAGCTCCTCGGCCCATTCAAGAGGCTTCATAGAGGCACGGAGCTTTTTCTCAGCCTTCTTCTCGGCTCTCTTAGTGTTCTCTGCCTGAGACAATCGCTCCTCTACTAATTTATCAATGTCACTCCCAATATGAACTTGTTGTCTCTCGTCTCTTACGCCACCATTAGGAACGTTGTCCCCATTGACGTTATCTTCAACAGTAGGAGGAATTCCACTTCCACTTGATTATTAGAGTCAACCATGTCATGAGGGACAGCAGCACCGTCTGTCAGTAGCAAATTATCATTCAACATCGAAAAATCTTCACCAGGAATCACAGGAACTGGCGGTACCTGGCTAGTCTCTGGCAGATTGAGAACATCTTCATTAGCTTCCAATTGCCAGGAGTTTGGCTAGATTCTACTGCACCGAAATGAACACATAGTTCCTCTGCTACTAGATTAGTTTCCAATTGCGCATGTGTTGGGCCAGATGGTTCCAATATATCAACCTCACTATGGAGTTCCTCAGTTGCTTCAGCTGATGACTGCAAAATTTCCTCTTCATCCACCCCAGATTCCATGTTTTCACTAAGAAAGGTACCTCCAGAATGCTCCGATCCATCCAGTCCTTCCGAACCAGCACTCTCCAGTCCTTCATCCGCATCTTTCCAGACAGAACCAATGCCTGCCCTCCTATTCTTAATAGCTACCGCATGAGGCGTCGGGACACTGCGGGAGGCCGCTGCCGCAGCAGCAAGAGCAGCACCAGGCTTAGGGTTAAGCCTGACACCACCAAAGTAAGAGGGAAGCGGACGAGACGAAGAAGACGAGGAAGAAGCACCATTCCTCAGCCCTAAGGAAGATAGGGAGACGGAAGCAGAAAGCTCACGAGTTCGCCGTCTCCAATCGAACGACGTCGATGGTTCCTCTGCACCGTCGGAAATCGATTCTCGAGTCCGTCTCGAAGCTTCCTCAACAAGAGCAGCTTCCTCAGTAGGCTTGGGATCAGGGGTTGGAATTGGGGTATTGGGGGCGGGAATTAGGATCCGGGAAGGAGGGGAAAGGGAGGAAGAAGAAGACGAATCGGAATCGTTGAGAATCTCGTCGATGGTCCGACGGTGGACTGCGTCGATTTCGTTGTAGTCGTCGTCGTCGCTGGAGGAGGAGAAGAGGTCACCGCCGTGGGATCTAAGGAAGGAATCGAGATCGAGCTCCATGGGAGAAACTCCTCGCCGAGGCGTCGACGACGATGAGGGAGCCTTCGTAGTCATCAAGGTGGAGGCGACATCTCCATTACCTTCACCACCAAAATGGTCCTAGACCAACCGACCCTCATTGTATTGGGCTATCAATGACAGTTCGAGTCTTATATGGGCCAAAAAAAAGATATTTTGTTAATCCAATTATTCAAAAAGGGTGCGTAGCTTTTCTCTGTTACGGATCGTTGCGATCTCGCCGGATTCATCGACGGATTCGATGATGAATCCGGCGAGATCGCAATTGCGGCTATTCCGACTGGTTCACCGTACCCCCGAGATTATAGTTTTGTTCGAGGTGGCGGTCAGAGATCGCCAGTGGTATCCAATCGACGATCAGATGATTCACCGACGAGCGTGGGACAAGGGACAGAGAGAGGATTGGAACCGAGGATTTGGTCTCATATTAGAGGCGTCTAAATGTTTTTTTTATTTTTTTCAATATTTTTTATTTTTTTATATATTATATATATATTAACATTTAAAATTTTAAAATTTAAGAGTTTGATTATAGTGGATTTGAATTAATAAAAAATTTCTATAAGATTTAGTCTTTCCTCTTGATTATAATATTCAAAATAAAAAAAATTTAGATCTCAAAAAATATATTATAAGTATTTAGCGTTTAAAATTTTAAGATTTAAGGATTATGTTATAATATATTTGAACTAATAAAATTTTCTCTCTAGGATCCCGTCTTCCCTCTTAGATTATAGTATTTAAGATAAAAAAAATAGATGTTAATGAGATATATTATATGTATTTAAGATTTATGAGAAAAATATTAATTTTTAAAAAATAAAAAATTAACAAAGTGAGGCGTGGGCATTTTTTTTAAAATTAACAGACTGGAGACACCTGTTAGTAGGAGCCCTAGAGCCAATTATGTGATGATTGACTAGGGACATTTTTGTATCATATTCTATCATTAATAAAGACATGTTTGGTTATTATACTTACTTTGTATTCTGTGCCGAATAACTAAGTATAATAATGTCCTTGTGTAGTAGGTTCTTATCTACATTATATCGATTGGTTGAATTGATAGTGAGATAATGTAGAGAACACTACACAAAATTATTTCTGGTCAAGCATTAATATTCAGGGACAATATTAATGCATGGAGACTAGCATGTAGGTCAACTGATGACTTGAGCTCACAAGTCATGGATATGTGATATCAAGTTGACACATAGGTATACATTGGAGAATGTGTACTGAATGACCCGCCATGAGAAAGTTTCATAGATTGTCATATGAGTGTCATAGACTTTCTCATGTGACTATTGGTATGAATAGTCCTTAGACCTGAAGTCACTACGGTTCCCTACATAAGGAGTTATGTACTTTGGTATCGTCAAACGTCACCCGTAACAGGGTGGACTATAAAGGCGATCACTGGGTATGTAATGAATTATGCGGAGGGATGTGAGTGATGTAGATGAGATCTATCCCTCCCATATGACGGGAGTGATATCTGTGGGCCCCTTGATCGAGTAGGACTACTGAAACGCATGACAATGCTCAAATAAGTCAATATGAGATATTGAGCTCATTTGTTTAAGTGAGTCTACTCGGGGATCAAGAAACACAAGATTGATTGAGGATGACACGGTCTATGCCTCATTGGTCAATCTAGATATCAAGGATAGAAAGACAAGGTCATACACTATCATAGTCACGGAGGTTTAGTCGGATCTCGACTTTTCTTGTTACTTGGGTAGCAATGATGCATTGCTAGATGCCGCTCATTGTTTATGTGTCTAAAGTGTTTAGGCGCATTGTCAACGTCACGAGAACCTATTGGGTCACACACAAAGGACACAATGCTTCGGGAAAGTTGATTGGCAGATCTGAGCCCGAGTTGGGAACTCGGGAGGTCAGTTCGGGGGGCTCGAGTTGGGAACTCGAGAGAGGCCGAGTCGGAGCTCGGCGGGCCGAGTCGGAGCTCGGCGGGCCGAGTCGGAGCTCGGCGGGCCGAGTCGGAGCTCGGCGGGCCGAGTCGGAGCTCGGCGGGCCGAGTCGGAGCTCGGCGGGCCGAGTCGGAGCTCGGCGGGCCGAGTCGGAGCTCGGCGGACCGAGTCGGAGCTCGGCTGATCGGGTCGGCACTCGGTAGACTGGGTCGGAGCTCGACAGACTGGGTCGGGAGCTTGCCACTCGGGAGACTTGGTCGGGAGACCGAGTCGGAAGCCCGAGAGGCCCGGTCGGAGTTGCATGGAGGAAAGAGAAAAGTTTCTTTTTATTGGATGAAAAGATTATTTTCTTGCATGGGAAAAGATGAAGAGCCACATGAAAAGATGTGCTCTTTATTGGGAAGCCAAAGAGACACAAACCTCTTCATATTCATGGGATGATTATAAAAGAGGGTCTTGTGACTTTGGAGGAGGTCTTCTTCTTGCCTTAGCTTTTCCCCTTCCCTTCCTCTCTTCTTCCTCTCCTCCACTCTTGGCCGAAACCTTATTGTAAGGTTCTTGGTGTTTTCGAGCTACATCAAGTTGCTAGCACAACTAAGGTAGTTCTCCCGAAGTTGAGAGCTTGTGTCCGTGTGGATACGAATAGAGGCACGGACGCTTGAACGTGCAAGAGATCCGGCGCATCTTGGACGAGCAGGATAAACGAAGGGCACACTTCAAAGATATAAACAGTAGATAAATATATTAGATAGATAGCTTTGTACGAGTTTTCTTTCGCATGGATCTCTCGTGGGTTCTTGTTTCCGCTGCGTTTTTATTGTTTTGTGCCGGGAGAACCCAACAACACCTCCCATTCATATTGCGTACGAGTCCGTGGTGCGTAGTCCAGGACAAAGTGAGGCGTGAGTCTTCCCTCTTGATGCAATCTTCTTTAGGTTAAGGTTGATCAGTTTGACTAAGCTCAGACGAGCTTGAGTTTCGATGTTTGACAATGATATTTGGACGTTGTGTGAAACAGGTCAAGTGGGTTAAGGTTAACTGGAGACTTGACTAGTAAACACCTAACTACGGTTAGGCAAGGTGAAGTCCTAGTAGGACTAGACAGACCTAGTTTGGAACTATGTGAAGTCCAAGTGAATCTGGAAAATCACACATTGGCAAGGTGGAAGTCTATCGAGAGACTAGACCTAACTGCGGTTAGGCAAGATGAAGTTCTAGAGGGATTAGGCAGACCTAGTTGGGAACTAGGTGAAGTCCAAGTGGATATGGGAAATCGCACATTGATAAGGTGGAAGTCTACCGAGAGACTAGACTTAACTACGGTTAGACAAGGTGAAGTCCTAATCAGACTAGACAGACCTAATTGAGAACTAGGTGAAGTCCAAGTGGATTTGTGAGATCACACATTGGCAAGATAGAAGTCTACCAAGAGACTAAACCTATGCAGTTAGGTAAAGGGAAGCCCTAGTGGGACTAGGCAAACTTAGTTGGGACAAGGTGAAGTCCAATGCGGGTTAGCGGAGAGCTAAACACTTGGCGTAAGAGAAGTCCTAGTTGAAAACTAGACAAGAGAAAATCCAAGACAGTTAATGTCTGACTGGACACTTGGTGAGAAAGTACCAAATAAGTCATGGAGGGCTTGGTTTGGGCAAAATAACCCTAGGGTTGGAGGCTTAGGGTAATGCTTAGGCAATCGATCAGGTGATTGATTGACCAAGGTTTCTCACGAGAACAAAAAGACACTTGATTGATTGGGTAATCGATCAAGGCCAATCCCAATTGATTAGGTGATCGATTGGGAAGCTTCTATCGCAAGGACAAAACCAACCTTAATCGATTAAGGATGCTCTTAATCGATTGGGTAATCTATTAAGGCAATTTCACGAAGAGCACAGTAAGGTTCTTAATCGATTAAGCAATTGATTAAGGCTATGTTGCGCGAGAGCACAGAAACATATTGAATCGATTGAGCAATCAATTAAGAGCTTCTTAATCGATCAGCCAATCGATTAAGCTTCAAAAATTAGTCATTGAACAGCTAGATTTGACGTGGTAATCGATTGGTAACCCTAAGTCGCGAGTATATATGATTTTCATGTAGGTTAAAGCTACAGTTCTTCCTCTTCTTCTATCACCGTTTCTTGTAAGTTCTTGGAGCATAGTGCTGCTGCATTTCCAAATATATGGAGGTGATTCCAAGCTAGAAGAAAGTAAGAAAAGCAAAGAGAGCTTATTGTTGTAAATCTTGTAAGATTTCACTTGTTATTTGCTTGTTCTTTGTATGTTTTTCATGTAAACTTGTACGAGGTTTTTTCGTCTAAAAAAGGAGACTTTCACAGTGGATGTGAGAGTGAGGAAGAGTGGACCCTTGAATTAGTCACCTTAAGGAGGTGGATACCAAGTAAAGTTAAGAGTGTTAGCATTGCTTTAAATTTCCACTACAACAAATCTACAATGAAACAATCGAAGTTAATCAACCCCTCTGTAGTTCTCTACGTGTTCTAATAAGTGGTATCAGAGCCAGGTTGCTCTTCATTGGACTAATCGCCGAGAGAGCAAGAGCTAGAAGAGGTTGAAGAAGTTGAAGCTTGAAGTCCTAATTTCCACAAGTCAAAAGACTCATCGTCAAGGGATTCAACTTTAAAATGGAGCTCGGTTATGATATTTGGGCACCTCCGCCATTCGAAATTACAATCTTCAATCTATGGAAGTCAAAGATCGAAAAGTTCTTCATGATGGAGATAAAACAATGGTTTGCTATAATGGAGGGTTTTGAAGCTCCAACAAATGGCAAGGGAAAACTCCTCAAGAAAATCAAATGGAGTGAGGAGCAAATCAAGAGGAGTGAGACTAACGACAAAGTAATCAAATTATTGATTAATTTATTATCGAGCATAATTTTGGACAAGATTGGAAGATATCAAGATGCCAAGGAGCTTTGGAGCAAATTGGCAAAGCTTTATAAAGATCAACCTTTAATGGAATGCAATGACAAAGACAGAGAGAAACTCTTTATTTCAAATACAAGAGGAGTCAGAGGTTGAAAGGTGCTCAACATCCGAGGTGGAAATTAAGAAGCATTGGCCGAGGCAGAAATTTAAGAGACATCCACCTCAAGGATTGAGGGGGTGACTCCAGAATCAAGGTCTCTACCTCTGGATCGAGTAAAGAGTCATATATCATATACCACCCCTACAAGCAAAGATATAAAAATTTCAATTTGTAAAAATAAATATCATATTATTTACTTTAAGTGTAGGCAAAAAGGGTACTATAAAAGCAAGTATCCCAAATTGGTTAAGAAGAAGGTGCAAGTGACACCCAAGACTAAAGAAAAATCAAAGGAAGACGGACACATGGTGCAGAAGGATAAGAAGTGTGCTTCTTATGCAATCAAAAAGGACATTATTGAAACCAATGTGTAAAGGGGAAGGATCCGACCAAGACCAAAAAAGAGAGCTCAAACCAAAGGGGAGCCTCCAAGAATAATACAAAGGTACCATTAGGTAATAGTACTTATTTTAATCATGATAAAAAACATGCTAGAGATAAATTTTATCATTTTAATGCTATTTATCATGAAAATAGAAGGTATGAAAAATATAAGGAGAACTATAGAGTCTTATATGCTAGGACTACCACACCCAAGGACAGAGAAAAGTTTAAGTCATTCAATGGTAGACATACCCAATCCAAGGCCAAGAAGAAAAATTTTCAAGGTAATGTTAGAAAATCAAGCCTTGAGGAAATAATGATTGAGAATCAAGTTTTGAGATCAAACTTGATAAATTAGAAAAATCCCTTAAGAAAATTGAGAATTTGTTTAAGGGATCAAAAATTAAAAACCTATGTTTAGAAAAACAAGAACCCTCTAAGGGCAAAAGAGATTTGGGGTACAAACCTAAAGGCAAAGAGAATGGATCATCCTATCACAGTGTTCCATATATTTATGGAACAATATCTAGGTCTATGAGTCAAGTTAAAGTCACATAGGAAGTCATCCCTAGAGTTGACCAAGACAAGACTGTTAGAGCAATCTAGGTGCCCTAGATTTTGATGTTTGAGCAAATGTTTAAGTTAGGTTTATGATTATATTTAATATGCATTATGAGTGTGCAGGATACAGGCACAACAAGGAAAGTCCGAGTGGGATTTTGGCAAAGGAAAACCCGACAATAAGGACCGAGGTCGAAGAAAGCTCCAGAAGGTAAGTCGTGAAGGATGGGGAGGCATCTGAGGGACGCAAGGCTGATGAAGGAGGCTAGAAGGTTAAATCTAGGTTGATCGGGCAAGGACGAGTGCAGAGAAATTGTACTCAGGGCTAAAACCCAAGGTTTAAGGTTTGAGCAGTCGACTGCCGCTTGGAGCAATCGACTGGTAGAAGTCACAGAAAGATAAATCGACTGATCTTCTGTGTAGTCGACTAGTGTCGGCTGAATTCGAATGTTGGGCTGTAACGTTCGAATTCGACAGCTGGCAGTCGACTGGTGTTGGCACTAGTCGACTGGTAAAGATGGATCAGGAACGAGTTCTATTTAAGAGAACTCAGTTTGGCTGGACAAACGTTGACGAAATAAGCTTGAGTAAAGCTTATTAGTAGTCTACAAATGCTCAGGTGTGCTTGCGAGTTTGTGGCGAGGTTTCTCCACCCACAAAGAGTTACACAAGCTAGCCGTAAGCTTTCCGAGGAGTCATCCATCGACGGATCAGGATCGTCCACCTTACAGACTATCGTGGAGTAGGAACGTCATCTCCGAACCACGTAAATCGTTGTGTTTGCTATTTGATTTCCTTTTTGTTAATTTAGTTTATTTTGTATTCCGTTGGGCACTAACAAAGTGTAGGGAGAACCGCGAAACAAGTGGGTGATCAGCTATTCACCCCCTCTAGTCATATGATCAAGTCCCAACAAGACTAGCATGACTAAGGTTTTGGGGAAGCCTAGGAAAGTCATTAGGAATGTATCAAAGGTGGTCATCACTAGTGAATACCTAGAATACCCAAGAAACACTAATAGGTTTTGGGTTCCTAAGAGTGCGTTTGTCATACCCTATATGGGTTTGGAGAGTGTCAACTCAAATTGGAAGGATAATTAACTCAACCTTTATGAAGTTGGCACTTTAGGACATATTCAAGGGATAATATCCTTTGAAAATGAAAAGGTTCCATTATTTACTCTTGAGGAGTAAAATTGTGCTAAACTATATTTTTTGGAAGATTAAACTTGATAAGTTAGCACAACTAGGATACAATTCAAACAAATGCTAAGTTGGGAGTTTTGACATTCTCTTGGAAAGATAAAGGCAAAATTAGGATTATTAATAGCTTACCGATGAGTTATTAATACTTAGATGAAGAATCTAGGTGTATTTCACTAATGTTAAAATGCTATATTTTGAGTGTCCTATCACATGCCATGACATCATATTTAAATATTAATTTATTATGCAAATATCATATATCATATCATATATACATGCATTGTGTAGTTATAGTAATTTCTCTTTTCAAAATATGTATTTAATGTATGTCATGATCATTCATCATACATTGTTTAATTTATTGAAATTAAGGACATTGACATTAATTGATATCTTAGGTGGATCATCAAAGTTTATAATATCTAGTTTGAAATGCATGAACCCTTAGTTTAGGAAGAACATGACTTTTACATCTCATAAAAATCATAAGTAGACTTGTATGTGTTTTTAAACACATTAGATACAAGTGAGATATTAGGAAGATGAATAAAACTTAAGATGTTGATCAAGTGCATCTATTTGAGTTTTAAATTCATCAAGACAAAAAATGAAGTAAACTCCAGTTATTGTAAAAGCTAATGTACAAGTCATGTGTATTTAGCGCAAAAAATATGGTTGAAAATTATTTCAAAACAATTTTCGAAAACCTCAATGAAAAATATCTTTTGATAGAACTCATCATTGCTGAATTGAATACAAATAGAGTAAAACTTTGAAGTTTTTCAATGGTTTCTAATTTTGTGTCAATATTTACAAAAGGAACTTATTTTCATAAAAAATTATTTTTTCATAATAGTATATGTCAAAACAATGTCTACAGAAAATTTCACATTTTTTACAATTTTATTGAATTATTTAGAAGTTTCTGAAATTCGAATCTGAAATTGTTTTCAAAAATTAGAAACTCACAATCAATCAGGTGATCGATTAGGACATACATCAATTGATCAAGCGATCGATTGGGACATACATCAATCGATCAGGCGACCGATTGGTGAAGGTTTTCCGCGAGCATAAAAGCTTGCATAACCAATCAATTGATCGATTAAGATGGCCTTAATCGATCAGGTGATCGATTAAGGAGGGGTTTAATCGATTGAGACCCAACATCAATTGATTAACACGATTGAAATTGTCTAATTTCAGTCTATTAAATCAATTTTGAGTAACCTAACAACCCCTGCCCCTCCGGAATCCTTTTATAAGTACATTAGGATAATTTTCATGATAAACATAAAAAGGAAAAAGTTGTGGTGAAAAATATGGAGTTAAGAAGAGGTTTAGATTCAAGATTGAATTTTTCAAACCTCATAACTTCACTTTGAGCTTTCCTAAAGATTTAGGAACTCAAAAATCATTGTTGATGCAATGATAAAAGTCTAGAACATGTTTTGAAGGAGAGGTATTCCTTAAAGACGTGATTTATTTTCTTTTAATAAAAGATAACAATGAAAATTAGAAATCTTTATTGGGATGAGTAAATGCTCGAGGTTGAGCATAGGTTAAAATGAAAGGTATGAGATTTTCATTGGGTACCTTTGAACATATTGATTCTCAGGGAGAGTTTTTTATGTGTGTCAAAGGGAGAGAAAATATAGGATTTAAGTTAAAGAAACCCTTATGTATGATTTGGCAAGGGATGAAAAGCAAGTTGGGCTAATATGGATAGACCTAACTTAAACAAATTATCAAACATCAAAGATAGAGAGATTGTTGGTGCAATCTTCTTTAGGTCAAGATTGACTAGTTTGACTCAACTCAGGTGAGCTTGAGTTTCGATGTTTAACAATGATGTTTGAACATTGTGTGAAATAGGTCAAGTTGGTTAAGGTTGACTGGAGACTTCACTATGAAAACATAACTGCGGTTAGGCAAGATGAACCCCTAGTGGGACTAGGTAGACCTAGTTGGGAACTAGGTGAAGTCCAAGTGGATCTGGGAGATCGTACGTTGACAAGGTGGAAGTCTACCGAGGACTAGACTTTGTTAGTGCAATCTTCGTTAGGCCAGGGTTGACTTAGTTTGATTAGGCTTAGATGAGCTTGAGTTACGATGTCTGATAATGATGTTTGAACATTGTGTTACTCAAGTGGGTCCAGGCTGACTAAAGACTTGACTGGAAAAAGTCCTAGTGGGACTAGGCATACCTAGTGAGATTAGGTGAAGTCCAGGTAAATCGGGGAGATCGCACGCTGGCATGGAAAAAATCCTGTTGGTGCCAAGAGCATCAGTGATGAACAGTCATCCTCTAGTGTTTCGATGTTTGACTATATACTTAAGTTAGTGATATTATATATGTTTGACAATATAAGGTTTAGTCAAAGTGATCAAGAGTTAAACCAAACAGGACCTTATGTTTGGTAGGGTAAACCTAGGCTTGATCAGTTTAACAAAGGGTTAATCCAAACAGGATCTGATGTTTGGCAGAGTGAATAGAACCCAGGGTTGGTCAGTTTGACCAAGGGATTAAACCAAACCAGACTTGAGGTTTGGTATATTTACCTGAAGATTGGAAGAAGTCTAGTTAGGATCCAAAGGAGTGATTTTGGTGAAAGAAACTCTGGTGAGTGATGCTGGGTCCTAGTGAGTGAAGCTAGGTGAGCTAAATCCTGGTGAGTGAAGTTGGGTCCTAGTGAGTGAAGCTAGGTGGACTAAGTCCTGGTGAGTGAAGCTGGGCACGAAGTCTTGGTCCGGGGAACTGACCACTAAGTCCTGGTCGGGGATCGGGCAACGGAGTCTTTGCCGAGCGAGGGTTGTCGGACAGAAGTAGAGACGGGTCGAGGTTGGATGTCTTGAGATCCGAGTTCTCGGAGGTCAAGCAAAAGTCCAGCCGGAGGTCCCGGTTGGCAAAAGCTTTAGTCGAGCGAGGATCGCGAACAGAAGTAGAGACGGGTCAAGGTCGGACGTCTTGAGATTCGGGTTCTTGAAGGCTGAGCGAAAGTCCAACCGGAGGTTCCGGTTGGCAAACGTAACTTCTCAGGGTGGAGTAGGTAAAGACGCATTCCTCAGGAAAGGGAACATTAGGCGTCGGTTCGACCTAAGTTTCGGTTGAAATCCAAAGTAAGAACCAATCTTTAAGGCTAAGATTATGTGTATTTTTGTCTTGTGTTTGTTGTCTTATAGGTACCTGGAGTTGGAGACAAGGCTTCCCAGGCGCCTGACTTGAATCAGGCGCCTGAGAGCTTCCCGAGAGCCTAGGAGGTTCCCAGGCTCCTAGGAAGGGTTGTTCTTATCCTGCTGCGATTTCGGTGGTTCGGATGAAGTTTGACCACGACGTGGCAGGCGCCTATGAGCTCACAGGCGCCCGAGAAGGCACTATATAAAGGGGTTCGACCCCTCATTGCAAAACATCAACTTTCACATCCGCTAAAGCATCTTGTGTGAAGTAAACACGCTCAAGTCGAAGCTCTGCGACCAAGGAGGCTCCAGACGGAAGTGCGCTGCATTTCGGACTTCCAGAGTTGGCCGAGTTATTTTTTGGTTTGCTTTTTATTTACGAGTCGTATTTTATTTACTATCTTTTTGCTTGTAAATTCAAACTGTAAGACAGGTTTCTCCGCCTTCGGAAAGTCCGGAAAGGAGACCATTAATAGACTCACGATTGAGTACTTAGGCCTTGGATGTACTGGCCCTGGGGGGTTGAGAACCAAGTAAAACCCGCTTGTTTCTTGTCTTTTATTTTTCTTTATTATTATTTCTGCTGCGTACTAACCCTGATAGAAAGACAAACGACGAGTTTTTCGACGAAGTTTTACGAGTCGATATTCACCCCCCCCTCTATCGACTGGCAATGATCCTACAAATCCTAGTGGGACTATACATACATAGTGAGACTATGTGAAGTCTAGGTGGATCAGGGAGATCACACGGTAGCACGGGAAAAATCCTAGTGGGACTAGGTGAAGTCCAAGTGGATCGGGGAGATCGTACGTTGGCACGGGAAAAGTCCTAGTGGGACTAGACATACCTAGTGGGACTAGGTGAAGTCCATGTGGATCGGGAAGATCGCACGTTGGCAAGGTAGAAGTCTACCGAGAGACTAAACCTAACTCGACAGTTAAGCAAACTTGGTTGGGAACTAGATTAAGTGTTAAATCCGTCACTTTTGAGCAGGTTTCGGAAATTTTCAGAGGGTTACCAGGTAGGTTCCAGGGTTTCCGAGTCCTTGGACACAAATTTAGGGACCAAAATATAATAAAACAAACAGTTACAAGGACTAACACGTAAGTAATTTTAAAACCAAGACAGCCTTGCGATTTGACAAAAGTGCTAGACTAAAGTGCAAAATGATCCCTCTCTTATATATACCTTGACCTAAACCCCATTCGGTCGACCCCTCACGCCCGATCACTTCACCCCTTCTCTTTTCTTCTCGCGAGCCCTAGCCATAAGCGATTTCCCCACACGCGCCGACGGCCTTTCCCCTTATCTAGACCGGCGACTGGCGATCCACTCGGTCCTCTCCACTGCTGTGAATCCTAACCTCGCCGACCACTCCTTTCGGTTGCCTTCGGAGCATCGTTTCCTCCCCTTGCGTGAGCAAGCCATCGCCGGAGTTGGGGAAATCTTTTGGGTGCACAGCAAGCCAACTTTGGTGGTTGGTCGAGGTTCGCCGCTGTGGTCGGTCGTCTATCGCAGAGCTCACCATTTGATCAGCTGCTCTTGTCGGCCTCCATTCCCTGCTGAGGTCCACTACCAGAGAAGGAGAATAAGGGATTAATCATGTATATGAGTAATTACAAGACGATTTGTTGTAATTGATTTCAATATTGGATTGACGGTTAAGGTTATTTGTGAACAAGATTAAGCAGTAGGTAGGTTCTGTGAATTTGAGTTAGACTGATGGATCTGTGTGGTGGAGCTTGTAGATGTGTAGCTCCGTGGTAAATTCAAAACTGATCTATGTTGATGGGTTCTTGATTAGTAGGTTAGTATGAATGATTCCATTGAGTACTCTTTGGAATGGATAGAATTAGATTAGGAGATGGAACCTAATCTAATTGGGGGATATATTAGATTAGAACAAATGGTGGGTTTAATATAGAATATGACACTATATTAAATCGAGTCGTGATGGATTGAAATTTAGGATTAAACCTAACGTAAACATAATCCTAAATCTTAAGTATGCAGAGTAATTAGGAACCTTTCATTTAATTAGAGGTAATTAAATGGAAAGGGAATGGTTAGGTTAACCCGAGCATGGGTTATGGATTTATTAGCTAGTTACCATTTCTGTGTAATAGTTAATCCAATATATATCCTTGATACAGGGACTTGACTTGGATTTACCGTTGCGGATTATTGGCGGGTGGTTCTTTCTGCTTTGATACAGACTTCACCTATTTGGAGGCGGGTACTTCTTGCTTGTATCTGTAGATCCACTTTATCTTTATGCATGACTATTTGATATTTATGCAGTAGGCTGATATTGACCTTTATCTGCTTCCGTTTTGTTATCCTGCTTGATACTTATGCTTGACCTTGGATATGATATAAATTTCCTTCTATGCAACCTCGGATTTTTTGTTATCTGATTCTGTATAGCATGGTATGGGCATAAGTATGTAGAATATAGCATAGCTCACCATTGTATGGTTGCGTTGATTGATTCTAGTCATACTTGCACATGTGTTTGGATATAGATGATTGGGTTATGATGCATACATACGACCTGTGTATGATAGGTTGAGTTATGTGTCGATGACCTAGTAGGGGTTGCATGTGTTGAGTCATGCACCATACCTGCACTATTACATGCCGGCGATTAACGACTCCCTTGTGGTTGAGCCTATCATTTTCTGACACATGATATGCACACATGATCACTCATGGGTTAGTAGACACCGCTGGGTGTGTGCATTTGCTCTGTACTGCTCCGCTCAACCGCTCATGGGTAGTGGTTTCGGAGCGTGATAGCAAGCAGGGATCCCTTCTCTTCCTATAGACCAGAGAAGATGAGAGAGATATCTCCCCCATATATACATGGGGCGGAGTGTTTACTCCACCAGCATCCTGTCCACTCGGTCACTCAGGAGCAATGATGGCAGAGTGCATATAGGGTCACAACTCTACCCACTCGGCCGACATAGTATCGCCTGTTTCAGTGGCTTGACTGGTGTTAGGGGGTGACCATAACATTGCATCATGTGCATATGATGCATTTGTGCATTGATTGTGCTTGCTGCATTTACTTACTGCACTTATTTGACATGCACATACAGGATGTACTTTTGGTATGGTTTGTTAACCCTGCACTTGCTCGTATGGTACGAGTCCTATTATGATCATGATAGATTGATTTCTGGTATGTACAGTCCTTTATTATTTCAGTTATGCATACTTCTGATATTATTATGGAGACTGTATCTTGTTGCTTCTGTATAGCTAATTTAGCTACTTTTCTGCCATGCATATCTTTCTATATATCCGCAGAGTCCACTTGGACTCACCACCCGTCGTAATATTTTTGTTTTCAGGTTGATAGCTCGCCGGAGGAGCCCAGTTGTCGGTCCTGGTCCCTACAACTCCGTTGTTGGGTGCTTCCGCGTTCGTTTACTTTTTGATGGTATTCTTTATGAGTTGTATTCGTTTTTCATATACCGTGAGCTTGTATTGGATTTGTTTCTTGCGGTGTTGTATTTTTGAGTCCTTTGTTGGACTTTATGTTTGTGGATTTGCTACGGGGCTGCCTTGGGGCAGCCCAGGTGAGTTCTATGTTTTAGTATTGTGGTGTTTCCTTATCTTATGCTTTATATATACCTGTTTTGTGGCCTGAGGCCATTTTATATCTGTGTGTGTCTGTGTGTATGTGTAAATTGTCCGTCGGACAGGGGAGATGTTGTCCGATTTTATATTGGATCAGCGGCTCCAATGGTCTTGGGGCGTGACATTAAGTCCTGGTTGGGAACTAAGCAAGGGAAAATCCAAGTCGGTTAAAGGGTTGATCGGACACTTGGTGAGGAAGTCTTAATAGGTCACGGTTGATCGGGGTTAGGCAAGGGAACCCTAGACTTGAGCACACAAGTTAGGGTTGGAGTCAATCGATTGGTGTTGATTTCTCGCAAATAGAAGCACTCTTAATCGATTGGGTGATCGATTAAAGAGGGAATAAATCGATTGGGAGAATTATGTTGCGAGAACAGAAGCAGGCTTAATCGATTATGTGATCGATTCAGCCTCTTCTTGATCCATTGGGCAATCGATTAAGGAGGGTGTTAATCGATTGGTCAATCGATTACAATGGAATTATGCGAGAGCACAGAGAGGCACTGAATCGATTTAACAATCGATTAAGATCTAATCAATTAAGCTTCAAAAAATAGTAGTTGAACGGCTAAGTCTGACGTGGTAATCGATTGAGTAATCGATTAGAAAACCTAGGTCACGAGTATATAGGGTTTTCACGCAGGTTGAAGCGTCATCCCTTCGTGCATCTCTTCGAGCTCTTCTACGATTCTTCTCCTCCTTCTTTGCCAGTTCTTAGTAAGTGTTGGTGTACTTCAAGAGGCATTTTCCAAGCAAGACGAAGAAGAAAACAAGACAAGCAAGGATCTAAGTATGCAAATCTTGTAAGATTTATTTTGTATTTGCTTGAGTTTCTTGTTGTATCTTTTTGTAAGCTTGTAAGAGGTTTCTCTACCTCAAGAAGGAGATCTTTCATAGTGTATGAGAGAGTGATGAATAGCGGATCCTTGGATTAGTCACCTTAAGGAGGTGGATACCAAGTAAATTGAGGTGTTAGCATTACTCAAGTCCTCCATAGCGACAAACCTTCATCGAGCAAAGATCCGAGCTAATCACTCCCCTCTAGCTCGCCTACCAGTCCTAACAAGTGGTATCAGAGCGAGGTCACTCTTCTTTAGACTCATCGCCAAGAGAGCAAGAGCTAGAGGAAGAAGAAGTTTTGAAAAAACCCTAATTTCAAGAAGTCATCATCAAGTGGGTTCAACTTCAAAATGGAGTTCGGCTACGACACTCGGGCACCTCCACCATTCGACAAAGAAAATTTCAATATTTGGAAGACAAAGATTGAAAATTTCTTCATGATGGAGATAGAGCAATGGTTTGCTCTAATAGAGGGCTTTGCAGCTCCAACAAATAGTAAAGGGAAGCTCCTCAAGAAAAACAAATGGAACGAGGAGTAAATCAAGAGATGTGAGGCCAACGACAAAGTGACCAAATTGTTGGTCAATCTATTTCCAAGCACCATCTTGGACAAAATTGGAGAATTTCAAGATGCCAAAGAGCTTTGGAGCAAATTGGTAAAGCTTCATGAAGATCCCTCCACTGTACCAAATCTAGACACATCCAAAGAGGGAGATTCATCCGATGAAGAGGATTCGGAAGTTGAGAGATGCTCAACATCCAAAGATGAAATTCAAGAAACTTCTACTTCAAGGATTGAGAGGGAGTAAAATTTGACATTGATGCCGGAACAAGAAAAGACTTCAACATCATCTTCCGAGGTCAATAAAGAAGAACAAGAGTCAAGTGTCACCTCTACAAGCAAAGGTATAAAAATTTCAATTTATAAAAATAAAGATCATATTATTTATTTTAAATGTAAGCAAAAAGAATACTATAAAAGTAAGTATCCCAAATTGGTCAAAAAGAAGGTGCAAATGACACCCAAGACCAATGAGAAGCCAAAGGAGGTAGGCCCCGTGGTACGAAAGGATAAGAAGCACATTATGTGCGTCTCATGCAATCAACGAGGACATTATCAGAATCAATGTTCAAAGGGAAAGGACCCGACCAAAGCCAAGAGGAAGAGATTGAACCAAGGGAGAGCCTCTAAGAACAAGACTAAGGTACCATTAGGTAACGGTACTTATGTTCATCATGAAGATATACATGTTAGAAATAATTTCTATCATTTCAATGCTATTTATCATGAAAATAGGAGTCATGAAATATCTAAGGAAAATTATAAAACCTTTTATCTTAGGACTTTCATACCTAAGGATAGGAAAAATTTTAGATCATTTAATAGTAGACCTACCCAAAACAAGGCCAAAAAGAAAAATCATCAAGGCAATATTAGAAAACCAAGCCTTGAGGAAGTGATGATCGAAAATCAAGTTTTGAGGTCAAAACTTAATAAATTAGAAAAATCTCTTAAGAAAAATAGAAAATATATTTATGGGATTAAAGATTCAAAACCTAGGTTTAGGTAATAAAGGACCCTCTAGGGGCAAGGAAGGTTTGGGGTGCAAACCTAAAGCCAAGGATGATGGGTCATCATATCATAGAGTTCCATATAGATACGAAACTAAATCTAGATCTAGGAGTCAAGTGAAGGTCACAAGGGAAGCCATCCCTAGAGTTGACCAAAACAAGACCAACATGACTAAGGCTTTGTAGAAGCCTAGAAAAGTCATTAGGAAGGTATCAAAGGAAGTTATCCCTAATGAATACCTAGAACACCCAATGAACACCAATAGATTTTGAGTTTCTAAGAGTGTGTTCGCCGCACTCTAGATAGGTTTAGAGAGTGTCAACTTAAATTGGAAGGGTAGTTAGTTAACTGAACATTGATGAAGTTGACACTTTGGGATATTTTCAAGAAACTATTACTCTTGAAAATGAAGAAGTTAATTGTTTACTCTTAAAGAGTAAAATTGTGTTAAACTATGATTTTGAATATTAGACTTGATAAAGTTGACACAACTAGATTAGAATCCAAGGATATGCCAAGTTGGGAAGTTTTGACATTATTTTGAAAAATTACGGGCAAAATTAGGATTATCAATAGCTTAGCGATGAGTTATTGATATTTAGATAGAAAATTTAGGTATTTTCTTTTATGCTAATATGTCATAATTTGTGCGTACTATCACATGTCATGACATCATATTCATCATTCATACTTTATTATGAAAACATCATATGTCATGTACATACATGTATCATTTAGCTATAATCAATGTTTTCTTCTGAAAATATTCATGTGATGTATGTCATAGTCATAATCATGCATTGTTAAATTTATATTAAAATTAAGGACATTGACATTAATTGGCATTCTAGGTGGATGATCAAAGTTTATAATGCCTAGGTAGAAATGTATGAACCCTTAGTTTATGGAGAACTTGACATTTGTTGGGATATATACTAAAAGTCTTGCTTTTGGTATAAGATCATCTACATTTTGAAAGAGAATCATAAAATCACACGTTGCATATTTATATTAGTATATGTACAAAATGTCTCATACTTTGCATTATAGATAACATGGTGTGTGGTGACACACAGAAGATCATGTTATCAGCTCCTTGCAGAAGTATAAGTAAGAGGCTCACAACCGAGATGGAGTTGGACAAACCATCGGGATGGTTGTAGTGTAATTTGGTGTGGTTTGTCTTAACCATAGAATTACACTAGTGCGCTTTGTGTGCAATAAGTAGGACCAAAATAGAGATCATCCAATTTATACTGACTTTATAATTGGATTGGACCTCGGTTATATTATGGAGTACAATCTCTAAATCCCGAAATAATAACGGGCACGTGTATTTAATTATTATTTCTTTGATTTACCAATGGGCGAGATTTATTCTGTTAAATCGATAAGCACGGTAAGTTGGGAAATAATATTATGTACATGGCGTGTCGTTGATTATTAAGGGAATTCGTGTCCTGGTGAGTCGGGATGATGATTCCCCCTTGATGAGCTCATAAGGTTCATCATGTTAAATCTTGTAAGTGGACTATGGCCCAACATGATGAAAAGGTAGAGTAGTACTAGTCAAGGATCAAGAGGATGATTAATTAAAATTTTTAGCAATTTAAATTAATCGTCGGGCATTCGATATCTTAAACACGGGGAGATGGACGACTCATAATAGGTGGAGTTCATATGAAAATATGGGGGTTGGTGAGGAAGTTCAATGAGATCCTTTAGTGGAATAGATCTCCATTAATGGATCGGATTTGGATCCATTAGAGGGTCAAGACTCAACTCCTCCTCATGATCCCTATCGTAGCCCTATATATTCCCCTTGGGAGTCATGGTACAAGGAGAATAATTCTAATAATCCAAGCAATAACCTAATTCCTTCTCCTCTCAACTTCTCTCTCTCTCCTAGGTCTTTGGTGGCGCCGGCAAGGAGCAAGAAGAAAGGGGAGATATCGGAGAGGGTTTAGCCATCCTCTTCCCTAGTTCAACTCCCTCTCTTCATCCTCAAGGGCGTGACATTGAAGAAGGAGAGGTGGAGGAGGCGCAGCCGGCGATGCAATCAAATTGCTCGGCGCCGACGAGAAGCAAGAGAAGGAGAGAGCTTGTGACTTGGGTTCCTCTTCATCCTCTTCATTCTCTCTTCTTTCCATTGGTCGATTTCTCCATGAGGATGGAGTAGACATCAGTGGAGCAAGGAAGAAGCAGGGAGGCGCAGCCGACGGTGTTCTTCTCGGCGAGGTAACAGTCGGTGCAAGGAAGAGGTAGGAAGAAGAAGGTCTTCTTCCCTCCTTCTCCCTCCTTAGGGTCTGCCAGGGCGAGCAAAGGAGAATCCTGTTCTTCTCTTTTGGCCAGTGGCAGCGAGGAGGAGGGTGGTGGTGGAGGTCGGCTGGAACCCTAGTCCTTAGGGTTTTGGCGCAAAAGTGTTGGAAGAAGAAGAAGATTATTGGCTTCTCTATCCTAGGGTTTCGACCAAGCTAGGGTGGAGAAATTCGTCCCTTGGTGACTCCGTGTCTTAGTAGATCGTCGCTCATACGACGTCCAAGAGGGGAGGGACATACGATAGAAGACTACGAGGTAAAAGATGAGGTATACCTCTCTTTGGCTCTTTTTTAGTTTCTATTATTTTATGTGATTTTTATCATTGCATGTGTGTTCCTAATTAATTATCATAGTTTAATTAATTGTTAATTAATATTGATAATTAATTGTGTCATGGACCCCGATAATAAACACAAAAACCGACGATCCATTCGTCATCTTTTCCGCGATCACTTGATTCAGAAAGTTACAAGGCCTTACTCTTGAGTTTGGCTAAGTTGTGACTTGAATCAATTGATACGATGACAAGACGGTCGTTTGGGAGACGGGTCTCGATTCGGGTTAAATTTTTAATCCGTAGACATGGAAAGGTTTCTCATATTCGACCCCGTGTTCGCTTAGGAAACCCGCCAAGCCATACCCGGTTCCATCAACATTCACATCTCACAAGACCATAAGTTGACTTAAATATGTTTTGAGACACATTAGAAACAAGTGAGATGTTAGGTTGATGAATAACCTAATTTTGAGATGCCTAGGTATGACTAAAACTGTCTAATTTCAGTCCTTTAACCAAATTTTGAGTAACGTAATAATCCCTAGCCCCTTGGAATACATTTATAAATATAGTTGGGTGAATTTCATTATGAAATCAAAAAAAGGGAGAGAGTTTGGTGAAAATTATAGGGTTAAAGAGAGATTTTGATTCAAGTTTTAAATCTCAAAATCTCATAACCTCTAGTTGAGATTTCCTAAAGTTTTAGGAACTCAAAAATCATTGTTAGTACAATGACAGAGATTTAGAGCATGTTTTGAGGGGAGATCTTCCTTAAAAGCATGCGTTTAAATTTTTCTTTTTGGGATAAGTGAAAGGATGAAGATTAGGAATCTTCATCATGATGAATGCTCAAGGTTGAGCATGGGTACTAATGAAAGGTATGGAACTTTCATTGGATGTCTTTGACCATATTGATTCTCAGGGAGAGTTTTTGATGTGTGTTAAAGGGGGAAAATGGTAACGCTAATATGGATTAGTCTCACTCAAACATATTGTCAAACATCAAAATGGGGGAGATTATTGGTGCAATCTTCGTTAGGTCAGGGTTGACCTAGTTTGACTAGGCTCAGGTGAGCTTGAGTTTCGATGTCTGACAATGATGTTTGAACATTGTGTTAGTCATGTGGATCAAGGTTGATTGGAGACTTGACTGGGAAAAGTCCTAGTGGGACTAGGCATACCTAGTTGGACTAGGTGAAGTCTAGGTGGATCGGGAAAATCACACGCTAGCACGGGAAAAGTCCTAGTGGGACTAGGCATACCTAGTTGGGACTTTACCGACCTAGTTGAGAACTAGGTAAAGTCCAAGTAGATTTGGGAGATCGCGTATTGGCAAAGTGGAAGTCTATCGAGAGATTAAACCTAACTGTCGCTAGACAAAGGGAAGTCCTAGTGGGACTTGGTAAACTTAGTTAGGAACTAGGTGAAGTCCAAGGTGGGTTAGCGGGGAGTTAAACACTTGGTATAAAAGAAGTCTTAGTTAGGAACTAGGCAAAAGAAAGACCAAGTCGGGCAAGGCCTGACTGAACACTTGGTAAGGAAGTCCCAAACAAGTAATGGAGGGCTTAGGTTGGGCAAAGCAACCCTAGGGTTAGAGGCTTAGGGTAATGCTTGGGCAATCGATCAGGTGATCGATTGACCAAGGTTTCTCGTGAGAATAGAAAGACGTTTGATCGATTAGGTAATCAATCAAGGCCAATCCCATGATCGATTGGGAAGCTTCTGTCGTGAGAACATAACTAGCCTTAATCGATCAAGTGATCAATTAAGGATGTTCTTAATTTATTGGGTGATTGATTAAGTCAATTTCACAAAGATCACAGTAAGGTGCTTAATCGATTAAGCAATCAATTAAGGCTGTGTTGCATGAGAGCACAGAAACGTACTGAATCAATTAGGCAATCAATTAAGATCTACTTAATCGATCAGTCAATCGATTAAGCTTCAAAAATTAGTTGTTAAACGGCTAGATCTGATGTGGTAATCGATTGGTAACCCTAGGTCATGACTATATATAGGGTTTTCACGCAGATTGAAGCTGCAGTTCTTCCTCTTCTTCCATTGCCGTTTCTTGTGAGTTTTTGGAGCATAGTGTTGCTGCATTTCAAAGCATTTAGAGGTGATTCCAAACTAGAAGAAAATAAGAAAAGCAAAGAGAACTCATTGTGTACCGGTGGGGAGCTATCTGCTACCAAAGTGGGGGTCTGCTGATCGTCATGCATACAACAGATGTGTATCGGTGGGGGAGCTATCTGCTCCTGCCGTGAACAAGCCTGAGTTCGCTGACCTCCTCTCCGTGACCTCGATGGTCTAGGGCGACACCTGTGAGTGCTGGCCTCTGCGGACGGATGTGTCACCCTCTGATCACACTCCCGGCTCTGATGCCCCGAGAGTTTACAGGAGTAGCATACATTCTGGCCAATGGGACATTCTGATGTACCATGATCCCTGCCTCCACACTGAAAACAATGAAACATAGTACCATCACTCCTCTGATTCTGCTGCAATGATCTGGAAGGTCCTGCTAATGAGCGCCCATCCTTGGGAGGTCAAGGAGCTGCCCCAGAATTTCCCTGTACATCATGGTCCCTACTGGTCCTCTTTTGTCCTGCATACAGCTGCTCCTGATCTGACAGTGTATCCTGATCCGACTGTCTATCACCATACACTTGTTTCTGTGCCATCTCGATCAGGAGTACTCTGTCTAACGCCTCACGGTAGGAGGTCGTACGAAACCCGGCTATCTGAATCCGAATATAACCGGCTAATCCCTGGATGAACTGAAGCATCCTCTCTCTATCATGTGCCACCAACTAGGAGCAGTACTCAGCTAGACGGTTGAACTCCGCATTATATTCTATGACCGTGCGCTTTCGTTCCTGGAGACTCAGAAATTCCTAACGCCGAGCCATCTGATACGCAACGAGGAAGTACTGACTCTCGAATGCCTCACGGAAAACTGTCCAGGTGATGTGCTGCTCACCAATGACCATGCGCTGCGTGGCCCACCAAGTAGTCGCCTCATCACGCAAATGGTAGGCAGTCAGTTCTGCCTTCTCCCACTCTGAACAAGCCATGTAATAAAACGTACCCTCTAAGGTCTCGATCCAAGAACGAGCAACTCGAGGGTCAGGTCCTCCATGGAACAGTGTGAATCGGCCTTTCACCAACTCAGTCAATGCTGGGATTCGTGCTCTGGCCCTTGATAAGTACCATATTGTTGACTATTTTAATTGCTAAAATCCATGTTTGACCTATGATTTTATTGTTTAATTATGATTTTACCCTAGGTTTTAGGATTTCCTATTATTTTGGACTTAATTGCAAAATTACATAATTTTTGGATTATTTGGCCACTAATTTTCTGATATATTTTTGTAGGCATGAAAGGATCCTGGACTTAGGGCACATTGGGTCAAACCTGAGTCGGATGTGAACCGGATCGAATTATCAAGCCTACGATTAATCCGGGCCATCCGATTCAAGAGCGGCTAGATCTGAGCCATCCGAGATGATCTGAAGCAATCCGAGCTAGGGTTAGGGTTGATCAAGCTCTATGATCAAGATCTGAAAGTTTCATCCCAATCAGAGCTAAATCAACCGTTGGATCAAGCAAGGAGGGCTCTAGAGCGTCCATTCACAGATAGAGTTGATCTGGACCATCCGTTGCACATCTGGAGGATCCGAGCTACCACAAGGCAGATCCTGACCCCAGATCATCATCATAAAAGTTTGGCTTCAATCAGAGCAAGATCAGCCGTTGGATCTCCTCCGATCGATCTGAGCCGTCCATTGATTCCTATTTAATCAAAAACACAGCCGCAGCTCAACTCGTCGCGTCTCCGCCGCACAGTAGCTTCTTCTCCGTTTCTTCACTGTTTTAGCTCATTTTTCTTCATCAAAGGAGGCGCGTCCACTCAATCTCCACCTTGGATCGAGTTCTGAGTCTTTGGGGATCGATTCCTTGAAGAATTCTGTCTATTTGCGCTGGAACAGAGGATTTCTTGGGGGTTCCGGCAGTTCTCAGTCCGACTCTTTTCTTCTCAACCACAATCCACTTCCAAGCTTCTGAGCCATTTGTAGGGGTTCTCAGATGAGTTTAGAAGCCTCGCAATTCATCATCGCAGCTCACCCAATTGAGATGGAGAGAATCGGATCAAAATTCCATCAAGCACAGATTTGAGGCAGAATCTACTTCAGAAATGGATGTCCACTGATTTGCTGAGCCTAGGGGTTCGAAGCCGGCTCTTGATTGACGACCAAGAAGTTCTTGAGCTAAGGGAGTGATTGAGTTTAGTTTAATTAGTTCAATTTCTGTTTTAGTTGTAGATTTAAATTCTGCACGATTCTGTTTCTGAAGTTCTGTTGAGCTACTGCAATTTTGGTTTCTGAATGGTTTCTTTTGTTTCAATTAGAGTTTTAATTCAGTGTTTTTATTAGTTAGAATTGTTATGTATTAAACAAGTGCAATTAGATTAGTTGTTCAGCTGAAATCCACTGCTGAATTTCGTTTCCAGCAGTGTGCCAGTTTTATTCTGCTTATCAATTTGATCTTAAGTTAGTTTAGTTTCAATTTTGCATTCAAAGTGAGCTTCTGAAATTTTGTTTCCATTTGGTTTGTTCTGCACTCGTTTGCTCACTTTGCATCCAATTAGTTTGCTTCGCATTTAAGTTAGATTCTGCATTTCTGCTTAGATTTCCTGCTAAATCTATTGCGTGCCAAGTTGATATTGAAACCCAGCTTATTTCTGCATTTCTGCAATAGGGCAGAATTATTTGAGCAGCTTGTGTTTTGCATTTCTTCATCCATGACTTCCTTTGATCGTTTCTAAGCATTGCAGCTGATTCGCAGTTCAACTTTGCTTGTGTTCAATTCCTGCATTTGATTCAATTCATGCTTATCAGTTCAATACCTGCAGGGTTCAGAATGCAATTCTGAATTTATCATCAGAAACCTAGCTTCTCTGAACTATTTCTGAACTCTAGATGTGTGTACTTGATCTTAGTTGTATGTTTGTCCCTGAATTTAATCAGTTTCTGCATTTCTGAATACAGATCTGAAATTTCGTAATCAATTCTGCACTTCTGTTCTACATTCCAGCATTCATTTCTGCTCCAGATTGTTTCAGAGTCAACCTGTAATTGGATGCTTAACTTCTTCCCTCAACTCTTGCAACTTATTTACTGCTAGCTTTGTTTTCTAAGGCTGCATAGATCAGTTTCAAGTCTTAATTGCTTGATAACAGCCCTGCATCAGTGTCATTTCCAGCATATTAAGTTTTTCTTGCCTATGTGCCAAGTTTGCTGAATTTTCTACATGCTGTATCAAGATAAGTGCAACACTCCCTTACATCAAGATTCAACTTACCATTTAGTACATTTCTGTGATTGAAATCAGTTGCATTCAAGCTTGGACCATTTCTGAGTTGTAGTTAATATTTGCACATAAGATGTTTACCTTGCATATCAAAGTGTTTCAATTGTGCCAAGTGAATGGATCAGATTGGATGTTGTAATTTCTGAAGTCAATAAAATCTGTAGAAAACCTTGCGATTTAATTCAGATTTGATTCCAAACTCGGTTACTTAACATTGGTAGATTACATTCAATATTTGTTGAGTTGAGTTTCTTGGTTGAAATTGACTTGTCAGCTCCTTAATTGAGTGGTCCTTCTTTGCATTGTGTTTTCAATTCGGAATTGCAACCCAAAAACCCCAATCATTTGTTTGAAACCCGAAAAGACAAACGACACCTAAATACAAGCGCGAATCAAACAACGTCAACTAGCCCCGAGAAAAATACGACCTGTGGCCCCTATATTACATTTTCAGTTTTTGATTGTAAAAGGGTTTCCAGCTTTCATTTCATTTATTCATATTTAAATTTGATGAGCTCATACATTTCGTGACAAATTAATTAGTATATTTTGGGCCCGTCAGCCCTGGCCAAGTCCATAGACATGATAGGATCCACCAATGAAGCCGCAACAAATACCAGAGTAGGAGCTGCAGTAGAAATCGTGGGAAATCTCGGAACCGAAGCCACGAGTGGAGCTAGGTGAACTGGCAGAGCAGGCGCTACTGGTGGTACAGTGGAATACACCGTAGGAGGTATGACTGGTGGTACCACTAGATATAACGAGGTAGGTACCGTTGATGGTATCGTTGAATATGCTGGTGTAGGCACTGCTGAACACCCCCAAGGTCGGTACTACAGATGGTATCGCTGGATACACCATAACAGGTACCGCTGGTGGTACCACAGAATAGGCATGGCTAGGTACTGCTGCCGATATGATGGACACAATTGGGGTAGATACGACTGGTGGAACGGTGGGAACCGCTGATATAAATGAAACTGAGACCCTCAAAACACCCGGGGGAGTCTGGCCGCGACTAACATGCCCTAACTCGGTCGGTCTCTTCGGTGCCTCTGTGGCATGAGACCCGAAAGTCCGCCCACGTGGTCGCCCTGGACCACGTCTCGGTGCGGGAGCAACTTTACTCCGAGTCATACCTGTTACATCATTGCCCAATATTACAAATAGTACAAGTCTACTAAACATACCATATCATACCATTGTCGTCCGGAAATGTCCCGTCGCCGCCAAGTCCCAAAGTCCAACCTTGTCGAAAAACGACTCCGAAAATCCGAAATGTACTCGGGTATATCATCAAACCCGAGCTCCGATACCTACTGAATCGGTATCAGATACAACTCCGAAAATCCACATAACTTAAACAGGCCTCTGAAACCTGGCTCTGATACCAAAATAAATTGTCACGCCCCGAGAGCCAGGAGCCGCTGTTCCAATATAAAATCGGACAACATCTCCCCTGTCCGGCGGACAATTTACATATACAAACAACACACGCAATAATAATTTGGCCTCAGGCCTCAAAATCAAGACATTACTTAACCATAACACAAAGTAAACCATACCTGACCGCGGACCTGTCCGACTTATAACAAAAACAACAAATACATAGTCCATCAGAGGACTCAAAAATACAATACCAAGACAAATGAAACGCGATACAAGTTCCACGACATAAAACCAATACAAACCAAATAATACGATGTAAAGGAAACATAACTACACGGAAGCACCCATCATTGGAGTCGTAGGGACCTGGGACTGGCAACTGGGGCTCTCCTGGAGACCAATCAACCTGGAAACAAAAATATGGGTGAGGTGGTGAGTCCAAATAAACTCAGCGGATACCAAAATAGGTATGCATAGCAAGCTATAATAATAATACGAACCACGTTGATACAGTCTCGAGTATAGAGAATAAAGCATAACTAAAGACTAAGGGTGAATACATACCAAAGTCTGTCTATCCTGCGAGTAGGTGAAATCAATCCCCTATATAACCTCAAGAATGATACACAAATCCAAATGTGTACGTCACCTGTAAGGGCATGTAAAACATATACAGCACTCGAACACAACAGACACCAACAAAGGTGCAATGCATCCCATACACATAGTACAATGATCTGTTCTGTACGCACCTCAGCCACCACCAGCTCGGCGGTCGGGTGAACAGGAAGTAGACAAGCCAACCACTCATGGTTGCATAGAGAAGACAAACACTTGTGACATACAATATATGAAACCCACACTCGTGGGTATGCAAATATGATGTCCAACACCTGTGGCAATGCATGTATGTAGCCCATCACCTGTGGTTATGCAAATATGACGCCTAGCACCTGTGGCGGATACAATATGTAGCCCATCACTTGTGGCTATGCAAATATGATGCCCGATACCTGTGGCGGATGCAATATGTAGCCCAACACCTGTGGCTATGCAAATATGATGTCCAACACCTATGACAATGCAAGTATGTAGCTCAACACCTGTAGCTATGCAAATATGATGTCCAGCACCTGTGACAATGCAAGTATGTAGTCCAGCACCTGTGGCTATGCAACCTCAAACATGACTGGGGACGGGCTTAGGCCTCAGGGGAGCCAATGGTCGCTATCATGATAATAGCACAACGCTAATAGCTCTATCAATAGAAGAAACCTGACCGCGCGACGGGCTCAGATCCTAGGGGAGCCGATGATCGCCAGTATGCAAACGTACATAGCCTACAGCTCAGTATGCAACTTAAGGGTAGTGTATGTCAACAACTCCCTCCTTACTAACCAGGTTGTCAACCACACATCGGTGGGAAAAGTATAGGTCTCACACATGTATCCAGACCTAACAAATTCTACTCTAGGTATTCATGCAAGGTATATCTAGAAATCAATCCAACTGCAGGTACAAAGTGATCTATCACCATATCTAAGCACATATGGATGCATGACAAATATTGAGACTGTATGGAACTAAACAGGAGTCATCTAAGCAACAAATATCTTATCATAATACACAAAGGCAGACATAGCGTATAAACTTACTGTTATCCATAACAAACTATGCATAATAATAAGACAGTATCTAAAAAGATAAGTTAAGGGTATCCGCCTCAACGGTGGAAGTCCGTATCAAATAAGATCCTCCCGTCCAAAAGTCCAAAAGCAATCAGTGACCTGTATCAATGGATATAATTTAGCTATCATAACAATTACTAAATAGCTACACAAATCCCTAGACTGAATCAGGGTTAACCTAATCACCTTTTTCATTCAATTATATCTAATTAGATGATAGGTTCTTAATTATTCCCCATAATTAAGATTAGGTTTGCTCTAGGTTTATTTCCAAATTTACTCTAGAAGATCTCCTCTAGAAAAACCTAATCCCACAATAACTCACGGCAAGTTCATCTTTAATTCATATGGATCAAACTAAACCACACAAAACCTAACATGTTATCAACTGATTCAAATCATTAAATGACTATCGAATACTTCATCAAAACAGAAATTAGGTGCATCCATAGCAAATTCTAATTGTTCCACATATCAAACCACTCAAGAATTGATACCAACCCTTACCTGGATCGCACCGGTGTTGCTTCCCTGACCCAATCCAACAGAACAGCCCCAGATCTATCCAAGCATGAATCCGAGCAATCAAGATCAGAGGTTACAAATTCACTAAGCTTACTCATTCTTATGCTAAGAATTTGAACTGATCCAAAATGCAACACAACCAATCCCACGCATGAAGTCCATGGTAAAAGACATAGGATAAGTAGTCCAGGAATAGCAATTTATCATACTAAGGTTCAACTACAACATTCTAATCAAAGCTACCATTCACCCAGGTCAATCCTCACCTGGAATGGCCCAGCAAGTCCTCTGGTTTGGATCCGGTGCAACTCTCTCACAGGAAAAATAGATCAATAGCATCCAGTCCCATATTGCGTTATCAATCCACCGTCCTTCTTAGTTTCACCCCCCCCCCCCCCCACCCCCCCCACAGAGACTGCAAATCAAAGTAGGAGCTTAGAGGTTAACACAAACGGAATGGATCTCTCGCCAAATACTTAGACGGTAGCACAAAATACCCAAATAGATTCACTGATGATACCTTCCAATTTAGCAATGAAATTTATCATCCCTTACCTTAGATCCAATCCTTTGATAGCTTCACAGAAGCTCCTCTACCCCCGTCTGTAGGTCATTCAAAGGACACATGCAAATCTCCTTCCCAATCCAGTGGCCTCCGATCGATGGAGAGGTTGGGCGTTGGCGGGACCACCGACTTCCACCGTGGCACGACCGATGAGAGTGAGCTCCGAAGCCACAGAGGTAAGATCGAGGGTCGTCTCCCTCGATTCCCGAAGCTAGCGCCCGTATGGAGGTGGGAGTGACAAAGTTCGTCGTCGGTGCCGATCGAGATGGAGGAAGGCGAGGGAATCGAGTGGAGGAGGTGGTAGTGGCTTCGGTTTCGATCGGGCAGTGAAGAGGGATGCAGGCGAAAACGCTAAACCCTAACAACCCCTTATACACTGACCTTTTTGTAATTTAGCCCATTGATTTCATCTTTTCTCAATTCCGCCCCAAGTTTATGAGATTTAAGCCACTAACCCCCAAACTGTTCTATTTCATACCCCTTGAATCCCCGAAATTTCGTCTAAGAGCCCGGAGACCCTAGACCTTTTTTCGAGTTTAGGTTTCATCACTCTTAAGCCCTCAAAACTTAAGTTTCAAAGCAGTAAGATCCTCTAATTTCAGTTTGGGCCTCTCAGACCTTAAATCTTCTTCCGAAAAATTTTCTAGATCGCGTCAAAAGTGTCGGATTTAACACATAAGCTCTGATGAACTTATGACTAATATATGAAGTATTATCATCATGAGATTTAAGATTAAATACTGATGAAGTTATATATCTATCATCTTTTATATGCTAGTCATTATCCAGACTAATAACTTTCCTAATTTATTTCTTCTATATTAATTTTGAAATAGATTGACAAACAAATTAAAACGAGCAAATCACCTTTTCAATATCATTAAGCCATGAGCTCATATTAACTGTAAGCTCAATCCCAGCAATAGTCAAGGGCTCATTATTTTCTTTTATTTGTTATAATTTAAATATTCAAGATTCACTCAATTATTTGTAAATGACTTTCCGGTAGGATAAAAAAATCTAATAAAAATCAAGATATGAAAAAAAAAATTGTCAACCTTTGTCAATCCGCCCATTAGGCTTTTGATGAAGTAAACAAGGGCTTACGTTCTCCATCACAATCGAATAATGTTTACGTCGACCCGTAAGATCGTAAACAAGTTAAACCGAATTAAATTTTAGGGTGTTTAAATTTATTTAAGGTGTTTAAATTTGTTGGATAAAATAATCAAGCTGAGCTAAATTAAATCTAAAATAAATTAAATTATTAAAATAATTATTTAAATTTGACTTGATTTATTTATTATGAACTTGAGTTTAATTTATTTATACGCTATCCAGTTCTTAATTCAAATTCAGAGAGTATTTGACTAAACTTAGTAAAAATAATTTATAAGTTGCTTATAAGCTATTTTTAGAGCTTAAAAACTATTATATTTTATTTTAAAAATAAGATGTTAAAGTGTTTATAAATTTATTTTAAACCATTTTAATTTATTTTACCTTATTTTTTTAGCTTATGATTACGTCGTTTAAGATTTTACATTTAGGATTTAATTATTAGGTTACAGTGTCAAGTATAAAAAAGATTTCAAACCAAAAAAATGATTAAAGTTTGTATAAAATTTACACATTAAAATTCTTAACATAGCAAATTTGTTTAAATTTTAAAAATTTAATATCATTAATATTTCAAATAAAAATTATAGCTAAAATTGATTAATAATATATTCAACATATTGAGTTAAAGAATTTATGCATCGAGGAGAGAAGAAACAGAAGAGAATGTGAAAGAACACACACCAAACTAGGTTGTTTAAATTTTAAAAATTTAATCATATCATTAATATTTAAAATAAAAATTATAGTTAAAATTGATTAATAATATATTTAACAAATCAAGTTAAAAATGTATACGCAGAGGAGAGGAAGAGAATGTCAGAGACTTCGTATGCTCTAAGAAAAGAATCCGACATAGAGAGAATTGTTAGGTTGGTAAAATCCATGGAGCATAAGATCGAGATTAATAAAAATTTCTAAGGATATTTTAGTGAAGAAAATTATTAAAATAAAATAGTTTTTAAAAAGTAAAGTCTCCATTATTTTTTTAAATACATTTTATAAACTAAGTTCATAAGCTGTTTATAGAAAATTTTATCAAATATATTTAAAAAGCTTATAGGATCCAAAACTAATTATAAATTATTTTGTAAAAATTACCAGTTCAGTTAAACACCCTTTTAATTGATTATTTAAAATTTAAATTTATTTGATTGATATTTATATTTCATAATTTAAATTGATTAATGTAATAAATAAATTTTATTTATTTATTTGATTCGTGAATTCACGATTATTTTTTATGAATATTATTGAATTGAATAAATATAGGTTCAAGATTATTTTTTTTAATTTAATAAATTGTTCAAAGTTATTTATTTCTCTTATCCCTCTTTACCCTGTCTACCCGCTTCAATCTCTATTTCGAAACGGAGGTGGTGGAGCCCCCACGGGCTGACTCGGTTGGTAAGGTGTCTGGCTGCTTGCAACGGAGATCTCAGGTTCGAGAGTCGGCAGTCGCACACAGGGTAAAAACCTGGTCTGCTGGCTTAAATTCTCTCGGCCCCAGGCGCCTTATCTCACCAGTAAAAAACTATGATTTACTCCCTCTGGACACTTATGAGACCGGGACCAGGGGGCCGCTAAGATGACGGTTCCATCTTTTTTTGCATCGAGACGGAGGTGGCACTGACCAATCCACTTCTTCTCTACCTGAAGAAGATCGTTTAACTGTAGCCAGAGCACGAAAAATTGAGCGTTTCTTATCACAACCCTTCTTCGTGGCAGAAGTATTTACCGGTTCTCCAGGAAAATATGTCGGTCTTGCAGAAACAATTAGGGGGTTTCAATTGATCCTTTCCGGAGAATTAGACAGTCTTCCCGAGCAAGCCTTTTATTTGGTGGGTAACATCAATGAAGCTACCGCGAAAGCTATAAACTTAGAAGAGGAGGGCAAATTAAAGATTTACTCTCATCTTTCTGCAACCTCGATGCCCTCTTCTTCTCCAATATGATATCAGTACTTGCAGCAACATCTATTTTATATCCCTTTTAAAAATCTATAAAATTCAATTCTATCAAAGAATTTAGGGATGCCAATATATATTTGATAATGAAAATGATAATAAATTTTAATTTAAGAGGTTTATGGATTTAATGATAACCTAGTAGGAATTGAGTTATAAAATAAGGATATCATATCTATATTTTGATTGCGTATACCAAGCATCATAAATGGGAATGAAATTAGATTTCATTCTCATTACAGCCTTCTAAAGCCGCTTACCAAGCGCCCCCTCAATTCTTTAGTTTTGAAATCTAACGAAACTAAAGAATTAAAATCAGATCTAAATAGGTATGATTTAGTGTAGAAATTGAATTCCAATAAATAAAAATACAAACATAATCTTATATAAATATAATATGATTCTTAACCTATAAAATAGTAAAAACAATCAAATTCATTCAATTTTAGATTCATTATAAATAAAAGAATTAAATTCAATTTATTTATTTATCCGCTCATTCCAAATATAAAAATTTAATTTAATTTTCATTGAATTCTCGATAAAATTCAATTCAATTTCATTATTTATAAGTAATGTTTTAAGGTCTCTCTTATGAAAATTTTAGGAAGATAATTCGATTAAAACATTGAAAATATTTTAATAAATTATCCTTTTGTTCCCCAATTCCGCCTTCGCCTCTCCCCCTCTCGCTACCGCTCCCTCCTCAAGTCGCGCTCCGTCCTCGAACGCGCCATTATCTGGGCATTGGCCGGCGGAGCCGCCTGAGCGATCACCTATGTCTGCCTGCTACCCATCGACGCCGTCAAGACCAAGCTGCAGACCAAGGGCGCCGCCATCCAGACCTTCCGCTCCCACAGCATATCCTTGGCTTCTACCGCGGCGTCTCCGCCGTCCTCGTTGGATCGGCCTCCTCCTCTACAGTCTACTTCGGCACCTGCGAGTTCATCAAGTCCCTCCTCTCCAAGATCCCCACTTCCCTCCCCTTCTCATCCCACCGACCGCCGGCGCCATGGGAAACATCGTCTCGTCCTGCTATCATGGTCTCCAAGGAGCTCATCGCCCAGAGGATACAGGCCGGCGCCGTCGGTCGATCGTGGGAAGTCCTCCTCCGGATCCTCGAGAAAAGACGCCATCTTGGGGCTCCACGATGGCTACTCCGCCACTCTGCTGAGGAATCTGCCTGCCGGAATACTCAACTACTCCTCAGGAGTTTCTTGAGCCGGCGCAGAGCATGCTGTGATTGATGCGAAGAACGTCGCCGATACATTGAATCAAATTGTGGCGGAGGAAGAAGGACGGGGAGGGCTGGCACGAGGGATTGGTCCTAGGGTTCTTCACAGTGCGTGCTTTTCAGCGTTGGGATACTGAATCAAATTGTTTGATTCATGAAAAGGAATTATACAGCTTTCCCGTGGATGAAATGGAATGAGGATAGTTGATGAGCAATAAAAGAAGAATGCTGAAGACAAAATATTAGTAAAACTAGCTAACTATCTTGACACATTTCAGATCAAACAGATCAAAAGAAGCAATGAGCAATAGCTATAAATGTTAAACATCGATGCCAAAATCAAATCAATCTGATATAATGGAGGACAGGAAAATGTCAATGCTAAAACAATAAAGTTTCAAAATGGATAGCAAATAACCTGTAAAAGACTCATGATTGATCTATCTACGCATTCTCTCTAATCGAACAAACTGAAACCCATGTCCTCGTCACTCTCTTCCTTAGGTTCCTCCTGCAAATCGCAAACAATGAACATGGTAACGAGAATTCACGGTCAAATACACAGAGAAGAGCAAAGTTCGCACCTTTTTCTCCTCGGCTGCACGAGGAACGGCGGCGGGCGCAGCGCCACCAGCCGCAGCAGGGGCAGCAGAGATCGCAAGCGGAGCGGCACCTCCGCCTGGAATAGTGTTAAACATCAGAACTTGGAGGGCTTAACTGTTAATGGACATAAATTAAGGGCTCGGCTAGGATTTGGGAAGTGGAGGGGTCTAAGTACAAAAAGTGCTAGGGCACTTAAAATCGCTGTCTCCCGTGGCAGATCTCAATCGCCGCAACCTCTCCCTCTTCTTGCTCCCGATTTCTCTCCTTTTTCTTCTTCTCCCCTCCTTCCCTACTTCGTCGCTTTCTTCTTCGCTGTGCGTCGACGAAGGCGAGCTTCGCCTCGATTTGGGGTGATCGAAGTCACAAGGGAAGGCCGCGAGCTGCTCCTTGCTCCTCTTCACTGACTGGAATCTCATCGCCTAGGTCTGAGGCAGAACTTCTCGTCGGGTGGAGTCGTTGCGCCGACCACGCCATCGCCGGATCCTGAGGGAAAAGGGCTCGGATCTGTGGTTTCCGTTATCCTTCCTGATCTCGATTCATGGTTGAGCTTGGGTGCTGGTTGCGATGGTGATTGCAAATTCTGGTTGGTGATTCATTCCGCTGAGTTTGATTCGTGTGCGGTGGAATTGGCGTGGTTGCTACTTCGACTAGGTGAGTGTCTTCCTTAATTAGTTTGTTTAGGGTTTGATCTTCCATCTGAGTCCTGAATTCGAATGCTATGGTTTGTATTCTTCTGTGATTTTTGACTGTGCGTGAGATGGTTGGAGATGTTTGATAGTTGATCAGATACTGTTTATTAGTTTGGAAATTTTGATTAGAGTGTGATGCAGAGAATTTGATTTGGAGGATGCGGGGGTTGGTTGGATGATTCAGGTGAGCGTGGGTGCTATATGCTCTAAGCCGTGTAGTTGTGGTTGATCTTGATTCGGGAAGGTCTCTATCGAGTCCTATGCTGTAGCTTGATCAGTCTATAGTGGATAGGATTTGATTATTGAATGAACTTGGGCCGTGTAATATTTCGGTTAGTAGCACATGGTAGGGTTTGATTTTAGACTAGGTTGGGGTGGATCAATTTATTCCTTAGGAGTTGATTGGTCTAGATCAAATGATGAATCAGGGTTTAGGTTGTAGTTGGGCCTAGATTGGAGTTGAGTTGGTTTAGGTCGAGCTTAGGCTAGACTTAAACCAACCAAGACCCAATGGGTAGAAGTTGGTCGTGTAATTTAAGGTAATTAATAAAATGACTATCGACTTAGGGTTGACCCTAATTTGATTAAGGGAGCTATTTGCTTAGCTAGTTATTTGTGTATATAGCTAAATAATTGAACATATATTTTGATGCAGGGCGTTGAGCTGATTCATTGGTTGTGGAGCTTATTCCTGGACGGGGGGTTCTTACGCACAGACTCCGTCATCTGAGGCGGGTACCTCTGACTTATCTCCTAGATAGTCACTGTTATATGCTTGATATGCTAGGATTAGCGATAGGGTATTATTTGCGTGTATCTGTTTTCCGTTACTATGATTTATATACTAGACCTGATATGTGATACTGATACCCTCTAGGATTTAGGATATGGTGCATATTTGTATGTGATCCTTGCATATCATGTTGATATAGGTGGATTAGATAGTGGATGCTGTTGTGACTGCTGTCATGCATCATCGTGCACCATGCATCACTGTCGACCAGGGGCCCATTGTTGGGTAGGCTAGGTCGACAGTCATACTGACCTACCCATACGGCCGCTCATGGGTTAGTGGTTGACGGAGTATGGGTAGGATGCCCTGTGCTGCTCCGCTCAAGCACTCATGGGTTAGTGGATCGGAGCGTGGTAGCAGGCAGGGGTCCCTCCTTGAGTTGCCCTAATACCAGGAGATGAGAGAGACTTTTTCTCCCCCATATTACATGGGGTAGGTGTAACACTCAGATAGAGATATCCCCCCAGTTCTACGGATGATGACCGGAGGTAGAGAAGGCTACCCGGGTAGGTCATGGGGTAGGGGTGTTACGCCGGTAGCATACCGTCTACTCGATCGCTCTATTACCCGGGGTAGGGATGGCTTCCCGGATGGGTCGAGTACGGATGGAGTCACAGCTCTACGCCGGAGGTTGGCTTCCCGCTCAGCTTCCTCCCGTATACAGGTGACGATGTCTGACCGGCGACAGAGGTGACCATGTCATCGCACCATGTGCATACGTATTTCTTTACAATTGCTGTATGTGGTTGTTGCACATGATTTACATGCACATTCAGGAGACCCTTTTTCATGGACTTGATGACCCTGCATCGCTGGTATGTTTGTTCTACTTCTCGGATTTGCCTTATTTAGTATGGATAGTATCTGTGATATTTTGATAGTTGTATCTCTATTGCTAGCTTAGACTATCTTGCATATATATGAGTTATCAGCTGAGTTCTTTGAACTCACCCCGTAGCTCCTTGTTTTTATTTCAGGTTGATCGCCAGGAGGGTCCAGCTGCCAGTCCCATCACCTTGCGTCGAGATGTTTTCTTGATCTATAGTTCCTTTATTGGGTGTCGGTACTATGTATTTGCTTTATTCTCTTCCGCTGTGTTTCTTATTCGATTTGGTTGTACTTTTGTGTGCCGTGGAGGCCCTTGTGTCTTTGGACTTTGTTGTTAGTCATACCGGTATGCACGTCTTCCTTGGTTTTGTACGCTAGTTTGGTGTTTTGGTCTGGAGTTTGTGAATTGTCCGCCGGGCATGGGGGAAACTGGCCGATCCGTATCGGTCGAGCGACTCCTCGGGGCGTGACAAATAGAATCCAAAAATTAGGGGGGAAATGACGAATTTAACGAAAAGGGTAAGGGAGGCAACAAGAGGGTACTCGATCCCAAACTCAAGATGAGATCGTCCACGTTCCTCTTCTCGAGGAGCTTGGCGAAGAGAGACGCCCAGAAGGAGTCGATGTTCAAATTGGCAGCCTTCGCCAGCGTTGAAATCTTCTCCGACTGATCGTCAACAAACAAAGGCATCAATCAGATTGCACAGAGCATCGAAAGAAAAAGTAACTTTCTGAAAGAAAATGGTAGATTTCTAGAGCGTGACTAACTGTGATCGGAATTCCATCGTCGTGCAGGACGAGAGCGGCGTAGGTGAAGGCGAGCTCACCGACCGAAGCCATCCGGAGGTAAGACCAATACCTCGCCCCTTGATCCCAACCACAAACAGAAGAATCGATAACAACAAATAGCTTGTAATAAAAAGAAGGATGAAGAACGAGGAAGACATAGACATACACAGTCGCCGCGTCGAACCGGCGAACACTGAACAGTGCTAGAGGAGGATCCAGGGTTTATAGAGATTGAACTAGGGTTCTTAAACGGACGTGATGATCTGGTACATTTACATATTTATCCTTTTTAATAATTAAATGACATATTTACCCTTGTCTTTGGACGTGTATCTACTTCAAATTAAATCGGTGGGACATCCAGATTTTTATATACAACAATTTTTATATATTTTTATTTTATATTTGATAAAGAAATCAAAAAGTTTTTTTATTTATCCATTCTCTTTTAAAGTTTATCAAAATTACTTTGACCAAATAAGGCGACTTGACTTATCAAAGAGAGTTGAATTAATTTGATATTAATTAATGGCTCTAACAATTAATAAAGAAAATAAAATGAGTAAAAAAATCTCGTCTTCTTTTTTTGTGTTTATTAAGGAAAAATGTTTTTGAAAAATAAACAAGAGACAACAAATAGTTTATCCTTTTCCACATAATGAAATTATATATTTGTAATTAATATTTCGTACATGTCATTTAACCTATAAATATTTTGTAAATATTATTAGTTTATATTCCTAAAATATAATTATTATTGATCTTTAGACGAATACACACAACTTTATAAGAAAGTAAAAGAGGTCAACTTAAGATTTGGCTTTACTAGAATATTTCTTAATTAACATAAACACTTTTATGCTAATGTAAAGATTAAATTCTAGTCTAATTGCACTAGCTAAGTTTTTAAAGACTAATAATTCACTTAAAAACCATTTAAAAACTAAATGCATAAGTTACTATTTCATAAAAATTCACAAGAATGACGTAAATATCCCTACAAACCCAAACTATGAATAAGACAAACAATAACCATTAACAGTCCGTTTAACTAGAACTCTTCTATAGAGCAATCTCGTCCAACAAGTTCACATATTGATCCGGTCGGGTAAGTTTTTGGAGCTGATTAGGGGCCCGATCGGATTGGGTCTGGGTCAGACAAAGTGGGTCGGGTTCAGTATCGGATTAGTGCGCTAGATACTGATCCGGCTAAGAGGATCAAGATTCGAAGCAACTTGATGCAGGGCCCAATCAGTGGCACCCGAGCAGACATACCCGCCCGAGAACATTAGCGGTCGGGGATCACCGGTCGGGGAAGTTTAGTCGGGATAAAGCAGAAGCGTTTTGCCATATCTCTTCACGAGTGTTCGGTAAGTAATAGACCTCCCAGGCGGGGTCTCTCGGCAGGGTGGCCGACCCCGACTGGCCGACCCCGAGTGGCCGACCCAGAGTGACAGGGTGGCCGACCCCGACTGGCCGACCCCCGAGTGGCCGACCCAGAGTGACAGGGTGGCCGACCCCGAGTGGCCGACCCAGAGTGACAGGGTGGCCGACCCCGACTGGCCGACCCCGAGTGGCCGACCCAGAGTGACAGGGTGGCCGACCCCGACTGGCCGACCCAGAGTGACAGGGTGGCCGACCCCGACTGGCCGACCCCGAGTGGCCGACCCAGAGTGACAGGGTGGCTGACCCCGACTGGCCGACCCCGAGTGGCCGACCCAGAGTGACAGGGTGGCCGACCCCGACTGGCTGACCCCGAGTGACAGGGTGGCCGACCCAGGGTGACAAGGTGGTCGACCCCGACTGGCCGACCCAGAGTGACAGGGTGGCCGACCCCGACTGGCTGACCCCGAGTGACAGGGTGGCCGACCCCGACTGGCCGACCAGAGTGACAGGGTGGCCGACCCCGACTGGCCGACCCAGAGTGACAGGGTGGCCGACCCCGACTAGCTGACCCCGAGTGACAGGGTGGCCCACCCAGGGTGACAGGGTGGCCGACCTCGACTGACAGAGTGGCCGACTCCGAGTGGCCGACCCAGAGTGACAGGGTGGCCAACCCAGGGTGGCAGACCCAGGGTGGTCGACCCTAGAGTAAGTGAAGGGTCGTAGCAGTAGTAAAGGTCATCCGAATCTCCCCATTGTCAGAAGAGGATCCTTGACATACTCATGACCTGACAAGAGCCGCCAACATTAATGGGGTCAGAGGGGACAATCCAGACAGACTGTCAGGCGGCTGTGACAGTCTCACATAGCAACTAAGGCTGCCATTAGTTCAGTCTGCCAACTGACTATTTCTTAATGAGACATGACAGCTCTGACAAGGCAGAGAGCTTCCCCTCCCCTATATAAACCCCCCTTGGGGCTCCAAAGAGGGATCGCTGCCATTTTGCAACCACACCACTACTTCGTGAGCCCCATTTTGGTCCGAGCCGAGTGACTTGAGCCTCAGCCTTATTTGGCCCGGGTCCGACCTCCTAGTTACAGCAGACCGGGTCGTCTTGGGCAGACCGAGTCATCGATTGAGAACCGGTCTTCGCTTGTCGACAGGATCAAATTTGGCGCCGTCTGTGGGAATCTGCCTGATCGAAAGCTGAGGATGAGTGACTCCAATCGGGTGACTGTTACTCTCTCACAAGAAGACCTTGATCTGCTGATAGCCGCTAAAGCGCAGAAGTTGGCAGCAGAGCAGAAGACTGTCGCTCGCCCAACTCAGGAGGGCCCTTCCGAGCCGGCAGCTCGCGTGGCACAGAAGTAGGAGTTCACCCAGGTGAGAGCCCCTACTTCCATCAAGCACTCTTCGACCCGTCTGAGGGTGTGGGACAGTCCGACCCAGTGGAAGTCTCTTCCAGCCAAGCAAGAATCAACAAAGGGAAGGCCCCTATTAGCCAAGCCCGGCTGACCATTCCGGATTCTCTTTCTCTAGACAAGTTCTGCAAGAGCCAGTCCCCAAGCATTTCCGGCTCTTGTCCATTCCAAAATGTGAAGAGCTACAGATCTAGAGGAACACCTGATGAAGTTTGAGAATACAACTTTGCTGTATCAATATATGGATGGTAAGCAAGTGCCGAGCTTTCCTGACCACCTGGCAGGCCCGCTCAGCGCTGGTTTGACAGAAACTCCTTTGGCTCAAAAGGAAAAAGCATCAGCCGTGTAATAGGCCCTTCCTTCCATCATATGCTAGCATTCACAGTCCCAAGGCGTTATCCTTGCTCAACTTGACAAGCTTGGAGATAATTTTTCCTATTGGTGGCTCTAGATACTGATTCCGGCGATATGGTCACGTCATAGTGGAGAAGAGTAGTCAGCAACCTCGACTAGAAATGATTAGCTCTAACGAAGCACTTCCTTCCGACAAGGTCGAAGTCCGACTGATCTGGACGCCTCAAGCCCTTGCTCGATGACTGGAGACACCGCCAGTGAAGGAGCCTGCCCCTTCGTGGGCTCGGCGATCGTGGGTTGGCGGAGCTCCTCGCTGATCGAAGAGGAAGAAGGCAAATCTGCTGTTGTGACAGGCAATGAGGCGTCTAGAGCTGGATCTGATTGAGGAGATTCAGGATCGGCGTCGATCTGAATGACTGCTTACCGGCAGAGGATGCAGCGAAGATACAACCCAGAGGTCATACCCTGGAGTTTCCAGGTCAGCGACCGTGTATGGAAGAGTTAAAACCAGTCGGGGAGGTGAGCAAGCTGAAGCCCCCATGGGTAGAACTCTTCCTGGTAATCGAGAAATTATGGTCGGGAGCCTATTATTTGCAAATACCCAAGGAAAGAAGCTGGGAAGACTTGGAGGGCAACACACTTAAAATTGTATTGTGAGGAAAGTTGAGTTGAGTGACTCTTGTAATTGTATCACACGAATATGATAGTGAAACTCAAGGCAGCTAAAAGGCAGATCAGCAGGTTATAAGTAGCATACTCCCACGCACCCACCGGACTCGGCGCCGATCGAGCGTGGCGTTCCACGTTCGTCGGGCCCGGTCGGGCGTGGCGTTCCACGCTCGGTCAGGGTAAGCCAGACGGTGTCCAGACTCTTGCTCTCGCAAGTTATAAGTGAGCTTGCACTCACGCACCCACCGGATCGGCGCGACCGGGCGTGGCGTTCCACGTTCGGTCGGGCCCGGTCGGGCGTGGCGGTCCACGTTCGGTCAGGGTAAGTCGGACGGTGTCCAGACTCTTGCAAGAGCAAGTTATAAGTGAGCTTGCTCTCACGCACCCACCGGATCGGCGCCGATCGGGCGTGGCGTTCCACGTTCGTCGGGCCCGGTCGGGCGTGGCGGTCCATGCTCGGTCCAGGGTAAGTCGGACGGTGTCCAGACTCTTGCTAAGGCAAGTTATAAGTGGGCATGCTCCCACGCACCCACCGGACTCGGCGCCGATCGGGCGTGACGTTCCACGTTCGATCGGGCCCGGTCGGGCGTGGCGGTCCACGCTCGGTCAGGGTAAGTCGGACGGTGTCCAGACTCTTGCTAAGACAAGTTATAAGTGGGCATGCTCCCACCCACCCACCGGACTTGGCGCCGATCGGGCGTGGCGTTCCACGTTCGGTCGGGCCCAGTCGGGCGTGGCATTCCACGCTCGGTCAGGGTAAGCCAGACGGTGTCCAGACTCCTGCCTTTGCAAGTTATTAATGGACATGCTCCCTTACAATCATCGACCTCGCAGCAGACCGGACGTGGCTGCCCACGCTCCATTAAGGTCTCCCGAGCAACATTGAGACACTTGTTCTTCAGCAAGTTATAAAGGTGATTGCTCACATGCCTCAGCTTCTCAGCCGCTCTGCTCGGCACTTAACCACTCAGCCGCTTTGTTCGGCACTCCGCGACCCAGCCGCTCTGCTCGGCACTTAACTACTCAACCACTCGGCTTGGCACTCAACCACTCTGCCATGCCCTCTGTTCGGCACTCCGTCAGTTGGCTCTGCCACCTGTCAGGCAATTAGTCACTCTACTCAATTGCTTACCTACTCAGCCATTGCCCAGTTGTTTACTCGGCTCTATGCCACATGTGTGGCACCCGCAACCAATTGCTCGCTTGAAATAACTAAATACTCTAGTGGCGGCATTCCGAGGGATGAAATACTGATTAACTGGGTAAAATCCAACACGTGACTTCTGATTGGTTGTTCTTCCATCAAAGGAGATCCATTCCAACCTAATTCCTGGATGGAAAGTACGGGTGGAATAAGTCACACCACTAGATTTAGTCTAGTTAGTCAGACTCGCACCTCCTTCGACTAGACTTGAAGGGGAGGCTTGTGATCCGAGGAGATAAACGCGTGGCAGATGCATTGATGGCTGACTTGATAGGGGACTCGACATTTAAAGATAAAGATCTTGAGGTCGTAATGAGGGTCAGGGGTGCGAAAGTAGGGTTTATCCGACCGGGCAAGAAGCCTAGTCAGTCGGACTTGACGCCTCCTTCGACTAGACTTGAAGGGGAGGCTTGTGATCCGGTCAGGTATGTTTTTGGAGCTGATTAGGGGCCCGGTCGGATTGGGTCTGGGTCAGACAAAGTGAGTCGGGTTCAATATCGGATTAGTGCGCTAGATATTGATCTAGCTAAGAGGATCAGGATTCGAAGCAACTTGAGACGAGGCCCAATCAATGGCACCGGAGCAGACGTACCCGACCGAGAACTTTAGCGGTCGGGGAGCACCGGTCGGGAAAGTTTAGTCGGGATAAAATAGAAGCGTTTTGTCAGATCTCTTCATGAGTGTTTGGTAAGTAATAGGCCTCCCAGGCGGGGTCTCCCGGTCGGGGTCACCCAGCGTGGCCGACCCAGAGTGGCCGACCCCGAGTGACAGGGTGGCCGACCCCGACTGGCAGGGTGGCCGACCCAGGGTGGCCGACCCAGAGTGACAGGGTGGCCGACCCCGAGTGGCCGACCCCGAGTGACAGGGTGGCCGACCCCGACTGGCAGGGTGGTAGACCCCGACTGGCCGACCCAGAGTGACAGGGTGGCCGACCTCGACTGACAGAGTGGCCGACCCCGAGTGGCCGACCCAGAGTGACAGGGTGGCCGACCCCGACTGGCCAACCCCGAGTGACAGGGTGGCCGACCCCGACTGGCAGGGTGGCCGACCCAGGGTGGCCGACCCAGAGTGACAGGGTGGCCGACCCCGAGTGGCCGACCCCGAGTGACAGGGTGGCCGACCCCGACTGGCAGGGTGGTAGACCCCGACTGGCCGACCCAGAGTGACAGGGTGGCCGACCTCGACTGACAGAGTGGCCGACCCCGAGTGACCGACCCAGAGTGACAGGGTGGCCAACCCAGGGTGGCAGACTCAGGGTGGTCGACCCTAGAGTAAGTGAAGGGTCGTAGCAGTAGTAAAGGTCATCCGAATCTCCCCATTGTCAGAAGAGGATCCTTGACATACTCATGACCTGACAAGAGCCGCCAACATTAATGGGGTCAGAGGGGACAACCTAGACAGACTGTCAGGTGGCTGTGTCAGCCTCATAAAGTTACCAGAGCTGCCGATTATGCAGTCTGACGACTGACTCATCCTTAATGAGATGGGACGTCTCTGACATAGCAGAGGGTTTTCCTTCCCCTATATAAACCCCCCTTTGGGCTCCAAAGAAGAGATCGCTGCCAATTTGCAACCACAACACTACTTTGTGAGCTCCATTTCGGTCCGAGCCGAGCGATTTCAGTCTCTACCCTCATCTAAGCCCGACTCCTATTCAGCCCGAGTCCGACCCCCCGAGTCATAGCAGACCGGGTCGTCTTGGTCAGACCGAGTCATCCGAGTTAGAGCCGGTCTTCGCTTGTCGACAGGATCAGACATGTTTCATTTCTTTAATATTGCACTGTCAAAGGATAAAATCAATAAATCTCATCTTCAAATGCTAGTCGAGCAAATAAACATACAAAATCACTCTCCCAGAAATGTTGTAGTGGCAAAGCATTACTCTCAATCACTCTTGATTTGAATCTCAATTACAATATACCAAATGATATTTTCCTTCAATAAGATAAAAAATCTAAAATTTAACTATCAAGCATATGGAACATTTTACACTTCCGAATTTACTCAGTATAGGTGAATAGTAGGTGAATTGAAGAAAAAGTCACCAAACTCCAACACCTCCTTCGTTGGTTTTGGTGTTCTTCGTCGTAACTTCCAGAAGCTGCTGCTGTTGGTTGGTTTTGCTTCTTCAGCACCAGCACCTCCTTCTCTTTCATTTCGACTATCATCTTCCTCGGCATGATCTCCGGCCGGACGCCGACCCTCGTTCATGCAGGTGTCCATCCTCCTGAGGATCCCCGGCCAAAACGTCCTGAACCCAAGGCTCTGTGACAGAGGTACTAAGAACTGCAAGAACACCTCCACCGGCAATAACTCCATGGCCAGCTGGAGGGTCCCCTCCATGCTCCTCATCCCCCTCTCCGAGTTGATCTCCCTCCGTGAGTACTCCAACATCTGGAGGGTCTGCCATGGCGAAGATCACCAAGTTGAAGCAGGCAAGGCAAGTCTCCGGCGTGAAGTCCAGCCCCATGTGTCGCCGCAAAAGCATTTCCCGAGCTCCAAAATTGCTTGGTTATGAATCTCCTCGATCGTGTCGCACTAAGCTCGTCTTCCTCAGCGCCTCCACGAGGTTCATGAACAGATTCTGGAGCTTTGTCCAGGCGAGACAGTAGTGATGCAAGCTTGATCACGATCTTGAACAGTGCAACAATCGTCTTCTCCCTGAACGGGCCGGCAGGGAACTATGTTAGAATTTTGTGATCCGAATTCTGTTAAATCCGTTAATATTTATTAGATATTTTCTTATTAATATATTAATTAACAGATTCTTTATAAATCTGTTAATTAACAGTTTTGTTATTAATTTTTTATTTGACCAAGTATTCTAAGGTCCCTATAAATTGTGTATCTCATAGACAAGTTGTATCAATCAATCAAGAAAGTTATTTGGTTATCTCTTCTTTCTTTTTTCTACCTCTTTTTTCTCTCTACTTCTCTTTACTTTATTATGGTATAAGAGTTGCCGACTTTGTATTCCATTATTCTTAGTGATTTTTCCTCCTCTGCTCGTGGTTTTTCCTGTCAAGGGTTTTCCACGTAAATCTAGTGTGTTCTCTATTGTTCTTGTTGCCATTTTCCGTGCTAATCTCATAACAAGTGGTATCAGAGCCAGGTTGGTTTTGAGGATTTCAACCGGGATTAATGACAACGGCAAGCATGAAGTATGATATTCCTCTTTTGGATCGCAACACCAGGTTTACGCTGTGGCAAGTTAAGATGCGAGCGGTGCTAGCGCATCGGGACCTGGACGACGTACTATTCGGGATAAACAACATGTCCTCGACATGAACAAAGGAAGAAAAGGAACGTAAGGATCGAAAAGCTCTATCTCAGATATACCTTCACCTATCGAATGAGATTTTACAAGATGTTTTGAAGGAGAAATCCGCTGCTGCACTATGGCTAAAACTGGAGCAGTTGTGCATGAAAAAAAGTCTTACGAGCAAACTGGGTCTGAAACAACGTTTGTATTCTCATCGCATGGCAGAAGGTACGTCATTAAGAGATCACTTGACCGTGTTTAAGGAAATCGTCTCTGACCTAGAGGCTTTGGAGGTCAAATATGATGATGAAGATTTAGCATTGATCTTACTGTGTTCTTTACCCTCGTCATATACGGCTTTTAGATGATACTCTTACTTTGAATGAATTGTTTATGATTCATTATTTTCAAAAGAGAAAATGAAACAACTTATCGAAGGATCTGAGGCTCAGGGTGAGGGTCTTATTATTCGAGGAAGGACTCAGGAGAAAGACTCTGATGGTAATATCAGGGGCAGAAATAGCGATAAGATCTGTAATTATTGCAAGAAGAAGGGTCACATCAAATCTGAATGTTATAAGCTGCAGAATAAGAATAAAAGGGCAAGTGAAAATTCGAAAGAAAAACAATCAGAGAAGTCTGGTGAGACTGATGTTGCCGAAAATTACAGTGACGGTGAACTTCTCGTTGCCTCTGATGCTGATTTGAAGCAAAGTGAGGAATGAATTCTTGCTTCTGGTTGTACGTTTCATATGTGTCCCAATCGGGACTAGTTTTCAACATATGAAACGGTTTCGAGTGGTGCCGTTTTGATGGGCAATAATACATCTTGCAGAATTACTGGTATTGGTACGGTCAGAATTAAGATGTTTGATGGTACCATTCGGACACTTGGTAATGTGAGGCACGTTCCTGATTTGAAGAGAAATATGATCTCTTTGAGTATTCTTGATTCTAAAGGGTACAAGTACACTGGTGAAGGTGGAGCTGTGAAGGTCAGTAAAGGGTCTCTTGTTGTGATGAAGGGACTAAGGAAAACCGCCAATTTATATGTTCTGCAGGGATCCACAATAGGTGATGTTGCCGTCACAAGGTGATATTTATAAAAGTAGATCACTTACGGGAAGCTTATAAGAAAGCTATTTGGTTGAAAGGACTCTTCAGTGAGCTTAGCAAAGACTTGCAGATTACTACAGTCTTTTGTGATAGTCAGAGTGTCATTTTCTTCACGAAGGATCAGATGTTTCATGAGAGGATAAAATACATTGATGTGAGACACTTCCTATAGTTAAGTTTAAGCATTACTTGGACTTGGTTGATGCTAGATGCTGAGATTTGCCTGTGGGGCTTTTGTGGAAAAGGTGGAGAATATTCTTTTTGAAGATTTGTGGAATTCGCGTCAAGGTGGAGATTGTTAGAATTTTGTGACCCGAATTCTGTTTAATCCGTTAATATTTATTAGATTTTTTCTTATTAATATATTAATTAATAGATTCTTTATAAATCTGTTAATTAACAGTTTTGTTATTAATTTTTTATTTGACCAAGTATTCTAAGGTCCCTATAAATTGTGTATCTCATAGACAAGTTGTATCAATCAATCAAGAAAGTTATTTGGTTATCTCTTCTTTCTTTTCTCTACCTCTTTTTTTCTCTACTTCTCTTTACTTTATTATGGTATAAGAGTTGCCGACTTTGTATTCCATCATTCTTAGTGATTTTTCCTCCTCTGCTCGTGGTTTTTCCTGTCAAGGATTTTCCACGTAAATCTAGTGTGTTCTCTATTGTTCTTGTTGCCATTTTTCCGTGCTAATCTCGTAATAAACTAAATGATGCAGGTATGAAATGACAAATGATATTTTCATAATAAAATATGAATGATGAATTATGATGTCATGACATGTGATAAGGCATATGAATCATGACATAATAGCATAAAAGAAAATACCTAGCTTTCCTATCTAAGTATCAATAACTTATCGTTAAGTCATTGATAATCCTAATTTTACCCCTAATTTTCCAAGATAATGCAAAAACTCCCCAACTTGACATATCTTTGGATTCTAACCTAGTTGTGCCTGTTGGTGCAGTATGCACCCAAGTCAAACCTGTGTTTTGATATTGGCAAAAAGGTTCAAAAGTTAAGGGTTAATGGTTGTCTAACGAGTTTCTTGAGTGTACAGGAAAAGCCCTAGTGAAGGAATGCTAGGCACTGGCGAAGGACTGCCAGAATGGAAAAGCCCTAGCGAAGGAATGCTAGGCACTGGCGAAGGACTGCCAGAATGGACAAAGCCCTAGCAAAGGATTGCTAGGCACTAGCGAAGGACTGCCAGAAGAAAAGACCTAGCGAAGGGCTGCTAGGCACCAAGCGAAGGGCAGCTTGGTAACTCAAGACCTGGCGAAGGACTGCTGGGCAAAAGTCCAACTGGAGGATCCGGTTGGCACCAGGTAAAACTCTCCCGAGAGGAGTAGGTGAGGACGCGTTCCCCTCGAGGGAACATTAGGCGTCGGTTCGACCTAGGGCTCCATTTTGGAGACCCAAAGTCAGAACCAAGACAGCTAAGGCTGTGAAAAATCAACTTAGTATTTGCTATTTTGGACTAACCCTGGATGCAGGACCGAAGGACTGTGTTTCTGCAGCTCAGAGGGCCTCAAAGGAGTGAGGCCGCAGCTGAGCAGGGCGCCCCGGATGTGTCGGGCGCCCCAGAGTCAACCCAAAGTCAGCAGAGAAGTAAACCTCCGACAGCACCGCGTTGGGGGCGCCCCGCGCATGTCGGGCGCCCCTCTTGTCGCGGGCGCCGCGCAAATCGGGCACCGCGCAGATCGGGCGCCCCGCGTGTCTCGGGCGCCCACTGTGCCACGCCACTGAAGGCGGCTGCAGCTCACCCTCGCGAAGCCTCGGTGATAAAGCTTTGACCGGTCAACCCGGGCGCCCCGCCCGCATCGGGCGCCCCAGTCAACTGTGATCCCGAAGTCGAAGCGATCAGTCACGACCGAGGGCTCGCCGGATCATGAGCCACGTGGAGGGCGCCCCGAGCATGTCGGGCGCCCCCTGCCCTATATAAAGAGGGCCTCGACCCTCTTCAAAGAACAACGATTTGCTTCGACAAGTCTACGCTCTTCTGCTTCCACGACACACTCCAGAAAGCTGCCAACTCAAGCCGACGACGTCCCGCTGCTCCAGAACTTCAATCTTCACCGGACGTCGGTAACAAGAGTTGTATTTAAAGTTTACTATTCTGCTTTATTGTAAAATCTATTTGTAAACTTTGCGAACTTATAGAATTGCCCGCAGAAAACGGTCAACGACCGTGGGCCTTGGAGTAGGAGTCGACCCAGGCTCCGAACCAAGTAAACCTGCTGTGTTTGCGTTGTTTTACTCTCCTTTATTTCCGCTGCGCACCCGCTCTTTTAAATCCGAACGAATTGCGACATTCACCCCCCCCCTCTCTCGCATTTCTCGATCCAACAAGTGGTATCAGAGCGGGGAAGTCAAACTTGGTGCAACCACTAGTTTGAATATTTTTCGGATTCTTTTTCTCTCTCATTTTTTTTAAACAAAAAAATCTTCGTTCGAGTTTTTATCTCAAGGTTGGTGCAACACCCCTTGAAATCTGTGTTTGATTATTTCTTCCCGCACTACTAATCCAAGACCAAGTCTTGGAAATATTTTTGTTGTTTACTTTTATTTCAGTAACAAATGTCTATCCAAGAGGGATACAGCACCGCTAGACCTCCACTCTTTAGTGGAGAAGACTTTTCCTATTGGAAAAGTCGCATGGAGGTCCACCTGAAAACTCAGGTGGACATGTGGATCATTATCCAGTCCGGTCTGGAGATCCCACGAAATACAGAAGGAATTCCACAAAGCTACTGGGAGTGGGACAACACTCTCAAACGCAAAATTGAAGCAGACGCCAAAGCAACCCAGACTCTACAATGTGGACTAACAAAAGAAGAGCTGAACCGCGTAGGCCCCTTCAACAGTGCAAAGGAGTTATGGGCTAAACTAATCGAGCTCCATGAAGGAACCTCAGACACGAGGATCAGCAAAAGGGACCTGCTACTAAACAAGCTCTTCACCATCAAAATGGCAGATAACGAGACAGCAGCCCAGCTCCACGCAAGAATTCAAGAGGTAATGAATGGTCTTCACGCAATAGGTCACCAGGTTCAAAACCGTGATCTGATAAGGTACGCCCTAAACGCATTCCCTAGAACTACCTTGTGGGCATCTATGGTAGATGCATACAAGGTCTCTAGGGATCTTTCAAAAATTAAGCTAGATGAGTTATTTTCTGAACTTGAACTGCATGAACAGACTAACTCCAATTTGGTCGAGAAAAGTATAGCTTTTTTTGCAGGGAAAACAGGGAAAATGACCAAGAAGAAAATTCAAGTTGAACCTGAATCTACCTCAGATTCAGAAGATCAAGAAGAAGATCAATCAGAACTGGTCCGGCTAGCTCGGAGCTACTACAAAAAGTTGAAAAACCAAACTAACACACGGAGAACAAGCCGGAGAAAGGACGGACAAGATGAACCGGCAACTGACAAACAAAAGCCCAACGTAACCTGCTACGAATGCAAAAAGAAGGGCCACTACAAGACTGAATGTCCAAGTCTAAAGGAGTCCAGAAAGACCAGAAAGAAGAAGGCACTCCAAGCAACCTGGGATGAGTCTTCCTCAGAAGAAGAAGAAGAAGCACCTCAGTCCAATCTTCTAGCCCTGACCGCTTCGGATCAAATCGAGACTGACTCAGACTCGGACCGGGACGACGGCAAACTGACTTTCTCCGACGACGGCGAAATAAAGGTAACAGGCTTTTCAAAATCGCAATTAAATTCTCTTATTTCCTATCTATCCCGAGATTTGGCGAAAGCCAAACTCCGAATTGAGTCCCTCCGACAGGAAGTAAAACTCCTGAAAGAGGGAGCTGATTCTAATTCCTTAACTGAGAAAATTCAGGAAGAAACCCCTGATCAAGTTGAGAAACTTGAATCAGAGAATTTCTCCCTGAAAACTCAAGTCAAGGATTTAAGAACAGCTTTAGAACGATTCACTTCTGGTTCCAAGAATCTTGATATGATTCTGGGAAAACAGAAGTCTGTTCTAAACCGATCCGGACTTGGCTATAGAACCAAATCTCGGCAAAGATCTTACTTTGCTGTACTGAACCAGTCAAGACCTAAGGTTCAGGCATGGGTGCCAAAACTGTGCCTGACTAAACCAACTGGTTCAAATCAATTTTGGATCCCCAAGGACAAGATTCACATCTTGCCTAACCCATATAGAGGCTATAGTCCAGGGGGAGCCAAAATCAAAACAATTTTTATAATTAGATGATTTTTTTTAATTAATTGATTGCTTGTTTATTTAATTTCTTGCAAATTGCCATGCTTAGATTTAAGGAATACTTAGATTTAAGGACGAAATTATTTGAAACTTGAAAACATAGTATTGGGTGGAGGTGAGATGATAGTACGTTAGGGAAGCCAATTTGGCGGAACTAGCCGAAGCTACCGATCCAAGATCCAAGCTAGTTAGACCAGAAAATGACCTAATTTAATTTGAAAATGAAATTTCATTAAAAGGCTTTGTCAAGGAAAGGGTGGATGATCCCATAAGGCTTCGGCCAAAGAAGGCCTAGTGCCTCGCCAAGACCTGGAAGCCAATTTCTGAAATTCAAATTCAAGTTAACTTTTGTCAAATTCGAATCTAACTCAAATTTCAAATAATTATAGATTCTAATCTGTTTTTCAAAACCTCTACTTCTCAAAATTATTATCTTTTTGAAAAACACTTAATCTGTTTTCAAAACTTTCTGTTTTTTTCAAAAATAAATAACTTTTCAAAATAAATGAAAATTCCTTTCAAAATTAATTTTTACCTTCAAACCTGTCTCACAAAAACCTTAAGGTTAACGTGATTGAAAACCCTAGACTGGGGTGAGACAGACTAGGAAGTGAAACTCAATTTAAGCTATCTCTAACTTAAATTGGATCCAAATCATCAAAAATTCTTTATGTGTAGGAACATAAAGATTTGGACCAATGGATGTTAGATAGCGGGTGCTCCAGACATATGACTGGGGACAAATTGAAGTTCACCAAACTCAAGTTCAAAAACCTGGGCTCAGTAGCATTTGGTAACAATGCCACACTCAAGGTAATTGGGTCAGGTAATATTGAACTTAAATCCAATTTCATTATTAAGAAAGTTCTATTAGTAGAAAACTTTAATTTTAACTTACTTAGCATAAGCCAGTTATGTGACTCTGGTTATTTAGTTACGTTCAACAATTCTAACTGCCTAATTAGAAACGCACAAGACTCAGAAATCATGCTTAAGGGCACTAGGAAAAACAACGTATATACTATAAATTGGCATCGGCAGCAATTGGGGCACTAAATGAACAGCAATCAGGTCAAGTGTCAAGTTTAGACAATCTAACTTGAACAATGCACTTAACTTGACTAACTCTAGCAAAAGCTACTGTTTATAACAGTTAGTAAGTAGCTAAATGGGTTAGACAGGTCCCTAAAAGATTTAACCAGACTTAGGTCTTGCTTTGATTCAGTACAGCACATGCTTTATTATTGCAAATATCCTTTTGTGCATTTTGTTTGATATATGTCAAAGGGGGAGAGTTGGAAAGGAAACAGGGAACAAAAATGTTTTTCCAAATTTCTATTTTTTTTGCTCTGAATTGCTATTAAGTTTTTTTAAAATTATTCTCTGAAAAGCTTTTTCTAGAGTCTGAAATTTTTTTTCAAACCCTGAAAAATTTTCTAAATCAAAAAAAAAAAATTTTTTTCCCAAGTCTCAATTTTTTAAAACTGAAAAAGTCTAAAGTTTAAAAAGTTTTCCTAAAACTCAAAATTTGCTAAAATGTGAAAACTTCTTCAAACTTAGAATATTTTTTGAAAAACTCAGGCAATACTTAAAAAGTTTTTCGATAATAAAATTTTTCTAAGTATTTAAAGTAAAATCACCTACTTTTCAAAAACCTAGGGGGAGATTACTTCCAGGGGGAGGGAATCCAACTTAGGATTTCAATTTCAGCATTCTTTTTCCCTTAACTTTTTGAACTAGGTTGCCATATATCAAAAAGGGGGAGATTGTTGGTGCAGTATGCACCCAAGTCAAACCTGTGTTTTGATATTGGCAAAAAGGTTCAAAAGTTAAGGGTTAATGGTTGTCTAACGAGTTTCTTGAGTGTACAGGAAAAGCCCTAGTGAAGGAATGCTAGGCACTGGCGAAGGACTGCCAGAATGGAAAAGCCCTAGCGAAGGAATGCTAGGCACTGGCGAAGGACTGCCAGAATGGACAAAGCCCTAGCAAAGGATTGCTAGGCACTGGCGAAGGACTGCCAGAAGAAAAGACCTAGCGAAGGGCTGCTAGGCACCAAGCGAAGGGCAGCTTGGTAACTCAAGACCTGGCGAAGGACTGCTGGGCAAAAGTCCAACTGGAGGATCCGGTTGGCACCAGGTAAAACTCTCCCGAGAGGAGTAGGTGAGGACGCGTTCCCCTCGAGGGAACATTAGGCGTCGGTTCGACCTAGGGCTCCATTTTGGAGACCCAAAGTCAGAACCAAGACAGCTAAGGCTGTGAAAAATCAACTTAGTATTTGCTATTTTGGACTAACCCTGGATGCAGGACCGAAGGACTGTGTTTCTGCAGCTCAGAGGGCCTCAAAGGAGTGAGGCCGCAGCTGAGCAGGGTGCCCCGGATGTGTCGGGCGCCCCAGAGTCAACCCAAAGTCAGCAGAGAAGTAAACCTCCGACAGCACCGCGTTGGGGGGCGCCCCGCGCATGTCGGGCGCCCCTCTTGTCGCGGGCGCCGCGCAAATCGGGCACCGCGCAGATCGGGCGCCCCGCGTGTCTCGGGCGCCCACTGTGCCACGCCACTGAAGGCGGCTGCAGCTCACCCTCGCGAAGCCTCGGTGATAAAGCTTTGACCGGTCAACCCGGGCGCCCCGCCCGCATCGGGCGCCCCAGTCAACTGTGATCCCGAAGTCGAAGCGATCAGTCACGACCGAGGGCTCGCCGGATCATGAGCCACGTGGAGGGCGCCCCGAGCATGTCGGGCGCCCCCTGCCCTATATAAAGAGGGCCTCGACCCTCTTCAAAGAACAACGATTTGCTTCGACAAGTCTACGCTCTTCTGCTTCCACGACACACTCCAGAAAGCTGCCCACTCAAGCCGACGACGTCCCGCTGCTCCAGAACTTCAATCTTCACCGGACGTCGGTAACAAGAGTTGTATTTAAAGTTTACTATTCTGCTTTATTGTAAAATCTATTTGTAAACTTTGCGAACTTATAGAATTGCCCGCAGAAAACGGTCAACGACCGTGGGCCTTGGAGTAGGAGTCGACCCAGGCTCCGAACCAAGTAAACCTGCTGTGTTTGCGTTGTTTTACTCTCCTTTATTTCCGCTGCGCACCCGCTCTTTTAAATCCAAACGAATTGCGACATTCACCCCCCCCCCTCTCTCGCATTTCTCGATCCAACAGTGCCAACTTTATTTAGTTCAATCTTCTAAAAATATAGTTTGACACAATTTTATTCCCCTAAGAGTTAACAAATGACTTCTTCATTTTCAAGAGTAGAAAGTCCTTGATAATGCCCCAAAGTGCCAACTTCATCATGGTTGGGTTAACTACTCTTCCAATTTAAGTTGACACTCCCTAAACCTATCTAGGGTGTGACAAACACACTCTTAGGAATCCAAACCTATTGGTGCTCCTTGAGTGCTCTAGGTATTCACTAAGCATAATTTCCCTTGATACCTTCCTAATGACTTTTCTCAGCTTCTCCGAAGCCTTAGTCATGTTGGTCTTGTCTTGGTCAACTCTAGGGATGACTTCCTTTGTGACCTTGACTTGACTTCTAGGCCTAGATTGAGTTCCATGCCTATATGGAACTCTATGGTAAGATGGACCATCATTCTTGGCTTTAAGTTTGTATCCCAAACCTTTCTTGTCCCTAGAGGGTCTTTGATGTCCTAACTCTAGATTTTAATCCTTAGATCCCTTAAGAAAAATTTCTATTCTTTTGAGAGATTTTTCTAATTTCTCAAGTTTTGACCTCAAAACTTGATTTTCAATCATTACTTCATCAAGACTTGGTTTTCTAGTATAGCATTAGCAATTTTCCTTCTTGGCTTTGGATTCGTTAGGTCTATCATGAAATGTTCTAACTTGTTCCCTATCCTTAGATGTGGTAGTCCTAGCATGAAAGACTTTATAGCTCTCCTTAGGTTTTTCATGCCTCCTATTTTCATGATAAATGACATTAAAATGATAAAAATGATTTTTAGCATGCATTTTATCATAATAAAAATAAGTACCATTACCTAATGGTACCTTAGAGTTACTCTTAGAGATTCTCCCTTGATTTGAGCTCCTCCTCTTGACTTTGGTCGGATCCTTCCCCTTTGGACATTGATTTCGATAATGTCATCTTTGATTGCATGAGAAGCACACAATGTGCTTCTTATCCTTCCATACCTCGGGGTTGACCTCCTTTGGCTTCTTCTTAGTCTTAGGTGCCACTTGCACCTTCTTTTTGACCCATTGGGGGCACTTACTCTTGTAGTGCCCTCTTTCCCTACACTCAAAGTAAATGATATGATTTTTATTTTTACAAATTGAAATTTCTATACCTTTGCTTGTAGGGGTAACACTTTCTTCCTCTTCATTGACCTCAGATGATGATGATGAAGCTTTTCCATGTTTCAATGTTAATGGTGAATTTTGCTATCCCTCAATCTTTGAAGTGGAGGCTTCTTGAGCTTCATCTTCAGATGTTGAACATCTCTCAACTTCCGAATCTTCTTCCTCCGATGAATCTCTCTCTTTGGATTTGTCTTGATTTGGCAAAGTGGAGCGATCTTCATGAAGCTTTGCCAATTTGATCCAAAGCTCTTTGGCATCTTGAAATTCTCCAATTTTGTCCAAGATGGTACTTGGCAATAGATTGACTAACATTTGGTCACTTTGTCGTTGGCCTCGCATCTTTTAATTTACTCCTCATTCCATTTGCTTTTCTTGAGGAGCTTCCCTTTGCTATTTGTTAGAGTTTCAAAGTCCTCTATTAGAGCAAACCATTGCTCTATCTCAAACCATTGCTCTATCTCCATCATAAAAAATTATTCAATTTTTGTTTTCCAAAGATTGAAATTTGCTTTGTCAAATAGTGGAGGTGCTCGAGTGTCGTAGCCGAACTCCATTTTGAGGTTGAACCCACTTGATGATGATTTCTTGAAATTAGGGTTTCTTCTCCATTTTGAGCAAACCATTGCTATATCGCAGGGACATAGGACTGCGTGAAGAAGTCGAAAGGCAAGTGCTTCACGCGTAAGCAAATTGGACATTAGAAGACGAATTGTCCCCGTTATCAAGACAAAGTTATTTCTTTTCTTTTGTCGTTGTAACATGCTTAGCGGAGTTATCTACCGGTACCTGGTGGGTAGATACGGATGCCACTACGCATGTCTGCAATTCTTTGCAGGGGTTCCAGGAAGCCCAACGACTAGCTAAAGAAAAAAAATCATCTATATGGGAAATGCTACGGAGGTGGCTACTATTGCAGTGGGAGTTATCTTTTGAAGATAAAGTTTTGGTTTTAAGATTGCTTTTATGTACCTAATATTTAGAAAGAACTCCGATTCAGTGTCTGAAAGAAATGATATTCTATTACTTTTTATGAAAAGTGGAATAGAAAGATTATCTATTCAGGTACATTGATAGGCAATTGATACACATTAGAACCAAAGTCTTCCATGATGCAAATATTAACTATTAGCTCATCATCTAACCAAAGTAGGAGAAAGGTTCCTTTCGAGATGAACCAAACATACCTTTGGCATCTAAGGCTTGGTCTTATTAACCTTAGTAGGATTCAAAGGTTGATAGCCAATGGGGCCTCGGGTTCATTGGTGGTGGGAGACTTCCCTAACTTTGAATCTTACTTGAAAGATAAGATGACCAAAAGGTCTTTCAAGGCCGAGGGGTATAGAGCCAAAGATATGTTAGAATCAGTTCATTCTGATTTGTGTAGTCCTATGCCTGGGGGTAGCTTTGAATACTTCGTGAGACGAATATTCAAAGTTATGGATACGTTCACTTGATGGCTGCAAGTCTGAAACTTTGATTGGTTCAAAGAATTCAAGACTGTTGTGGAGAAACATCAAGATAAAAGTATCAAGACACTACGATCAGATCGTGGTGGTGGGTACCTCTTGGGAGAGTTTAAGACTTATTTATCAGAAGATTGGGATACAATCCCAATTGACTGCACCCAGTATGCCCCAACAGAATGGTGCAGCAGAGTGAAGGAAAACGGCTATTATGGAAATGGTTAGGACAATGATGAGCTGCTCTGAGTTGCTAGATTCGTTCTGGGGATATGCTTTAGAAACGGCAGCGTGCATACTTGAAACCATCTGGGTCAGTGCCTTCTACTCCCATAGAAGTAAGTGTGGACTGGGTGAAAGCCAAGTCTAAGACACATTCGGACATGAGATAGCTCAGCATATGAGTTGAGAGGGGATACTGATAAGATTGGAATCTCGTGCGCTTGTTCGTAAGCTATCCTAGAGAAACGAAAGGTGGTTCTATAGTTCTAAGGATCAGAGGGTAATCGTTGGGACGAATACCAGATTCTTAGAAGAAGACTATGTGATGAACCACAAACCCATTTGTAGACTAGTTCTTGAAAAATTAAGAGGGGATGTTCTGACCTTAGTACCAACTGTACAAGAAGAAATACCAGAAGTCACTGCACCGCGTGTCACAGAAGATACACAGGTGGTGCCTCGTCGTAGTGGGAGGGTTGTTGGTCAACCAGAAGGATTCATGTTTTTGGGAGATTGATCGAACTCGGTCCCTGGCGTCCATGAATCAAGATCCCTGGACCTATGACGATAAACATCCGCTTTGAAGAGATAATCCAGTCATATGGATTTATTCAAAGGACGGATGAGATTTGTGTATATAAGAAATGTGAAGGAAATATAGTGGTATTCTTGTACTATACGTAGAAAATATTTTGTTAGTTGGCAACAATAACAAATTATTATCAGGCGTAAGGGTATGGTCGTCCAAACGGTTTATATGAAGGACTTAGGAGAAGAAGGACACATCCTTGGTAATCAAAGTTCTAAGAGATCACCAGAGAAGGATGTAGTGCTTATCCTAAGCTTCATAGAGAGTCAGTGTCTTAACTCGTTTTAGCATTGAAATCTCCAAGAAAAGTTTTGTACTTTTCAGTTGTGGAGCTACTCTATCTAAGGAGATATGTTTAGATTATCAAAGGAGATAGAGCAGGTAATGACGGTTCCTTTAGCATCGGCTGTAGGAAGCCTCTTGTATGCTGTAAACGAGACCGGATATCTGCTTTGCCGTGGGCATGGTTAGCATATATCAGAGTAACCCAGGTCAAGGAAATTGGATTGTAGTAAAATCTTATATTACTGCCTGAGAAGTACTAAGGAATATAAGTTGGTTTACTGGGCAGACCAATTCCCTATGAGTTATACGGATACAAACTTCCAGTCGGATAGGGGCAAACGTAAGTATTCCTCGGGGTTTTGTGTTTACTTTTAAGAGGTGGAACCATAGTTTGGAGGAGTGTTGCGCAGCGGCTACGTGATGGACTCCACCATGGAAGCTAAGGAAGTGGCAGCCTCTGAGGCAGCCAAAGGAAGCTACATGGTTCAAGAACCTCAAGATGGACTTCGATGTGATTCCTGGTTTGCTCAGAGATATCGCATTCAGTTGTGATAAACAAATGGTGCAGTTGCAAACTCGAAGGAATCACGAGCCCATAAGGCAAGTAAACACATAGAGCGCAAGTACCTCCCAGGAGAGGAAAAGCTGTAGTTGCCTAGATAACATCAGAAGACAACCTGGGAGATATTTTCACAGAGGCCTTGATAGCGAGAGCTTTAGGCATGTGGAGGATCAGGGAGTCAGATGTATGACATTTTGAGGGAAGCAAAGTCTTTAAGTATAAGTGGGAGATTGTTAGATGTGTATACTGAAAGACATGCTTCTTTTATATATATGAACATCTTTATTTTGAAAAGAGAATCACAATCACACTAGGTGCCTGTTTATATTAGTACATGCACGAAGTCCAATTACTTTGTATTGTAGATAACATGGTGTGTGGTGTCACACGGAAGATCATATTATCAGTTCCTTACTTAGTATAAATAGAGGCCCACAACCGAGATGGAATTGGACAACCCATCGGAATGGTTGTAGTGTAATTAGGTGTGGTTGGTCTTGACCATAGGATTACACTAGTGTGCTTTGAGTACATTGAGCAGGACTAAAACACGAGGTTATCCAATTTGTACTGACTCGATAATTGGATAAGACCTCAGACTTTATTATGGAGTACGATCCCTTAATCCCGATATAATAACGGGCATATGTTATTAACTATTATTTCTTTGATTTACCAATGGGCGAGATCTATTCTGTTAGATCGATAGGCCCGGTAAGTTGGGAGATAATATTAATAATATGATGTGCCGTTGATTATTGACGGAATCCGTGTCCTGGTGAGTCGGGTTGATGATGCCCCCTTGATGAGCTCAAAAGGTTCATCGTGCTAAACCCTGCAGGTGGATTTGATCCGGTACGATGATAAGGTTGAGTGGTACTAGTCAAGGAACCAGAAGTTAATTAATTTAAATTGTCAGTAATTTAATTAATTAACGGGCATTCGAAATCTTAAACACGGGGGGATGGACGATTTGTAATAAGTGGAGCCCATATGTAAATATGGGGGTTGGTGAGATAATTCAATGGGGGTCCTTTAGTGGAATGGATCTTCATTAATGGACCGGGTCCATTAGTAGGCCAAGATCCAACTCCTCCTCATGGTCCCTACTGTAGCCCTATAAATACCCATGGTGGCATGGAACCAAGTTGATGGTTAATTCAATAGATCACAAGAAACCCTAGCCTCAACTCTTCTCTCCTCTCTCTCTCCCTCGTTTCACTCTGCGGCGCCGAACGGAAGAGAATAGTTCTCTTCTCCGATTAATTACAAAGCGTGCAAATTAATCAGGTATTTCTCCAATTAATTGCAACGCATGCAATTAACTTTTGCTCTTCTCCATTTAATTTTGTTGCATGCAATTAAACTTTCTTCTGCCGTTTATTGCATTACAACGTGGAGTAAATTCCCTGCCGTTTACATGCAATTAATCTCTACGTTTGGAGAAAGAAGTTTTCTCTGGGCGCGGTATTCAAGGCTGGTGGAAGAGAGGAGAGGGTAGCGGAGCTTTTCTGGTTCTTCTTCACGCCGAACGGAATTGGAGAAGGAAGGTGGCTCACGCCACTTACCTCTCCAAGCCAATCAGTAGGTGGAGAATCCACTTTGAAGAAGGAAGGTGGCTCACGCCACAGCTTCCTCTCCAAGCCGTGCGGTGAATGAAAGTGGCTCACGCCACAAGTTCTTCTACAAGCCGAACGGCAGGTGGAGAAGGAAGGCGGCTTACGCTATTGTATCGTGCTGCTCCAGGCGTTTCTTCTTCGGTGGAGAAGAAAGGTGGAGAGGTTGCGCACGTAACTTTTCTCAAGGGAAGAAAATTTCATGTGCTTGAGAGGGAGCAGCGATTTTTCTCACGGGAGAAAAATTACTTACGTAATTTTTCTCGAAGGAAGAAAAATCAACCGAGTAGGGTTTGTGCTTGGATTATCTCCTTGGAGCGGCCGGCGACATCCCTTTGGTAAGGGATTGGTTGGCGCAAGGAGAAGGGATCAACTTGGTGACCACGGTTCCTGGTAGATCGTCGCCCACACGACGTCCAAGAGGGGAGGGTCATACGGTAGAAGATCATAAGGTAACGGAAGGTATATTCTTCCCTGGCTCCTTATGTTCTTATTTTGTGCCTTACTTATTTGCCTCGTCATTTCATGTTTGTTATTTAATTATTTTGATTGCGTATCATAGTCAATAATTATTTAACTGGACCCCAACCATAAACACAAAAGCCGGCGATCAACTCGTCGCCCTTTCCGCGGTCGAACGGTCGAGCAAATTGTAAGACCAATTTTGGTAATTGGCTAAGTTGCAATTTGAATCGTTCGATACGGCACGAGACGGTCGATGGTAAACGACACTCTATTCAGATTAAATTTTTTAATCCGTAGGCATAGAGAGGTCTCTCGGATCGACCAGGTATCCGCTTAGGAAACTCGCCAAACCATACCCAACAGGGGCACTACCACACCAAGTGTCGAAAGAAGAGAGAGCTCAAGAAAATGGGACACTTGAGGAGATGGGAAAAAGAAGAAAGGAGAAAGCAAAGACCACAACAAGGAAGGACTACAAGGGTAAGGGAGATAATTCCTGACCCTAGGTTAAAATGCAATTCAATTTCAAGTTCCTCCTTGCATATTAAAAATAATGTTAAGTATCCATTCATGCATGCTAGAACTCATGAAAAATACTTAATGGTGCATAATTTTAGATTTATATACAATGATAGGACTAGGGTTAACAAGGTTGATCATAACCCTAAGAAAAGCATGCATCATGATCAATTTAGAACCTTAGGACCAAAGGATCAAGACACTAATCTCAAGAAGGGAAGGAATGTGCCTAGAAAAGAGGGTAGGTCTAGGAATGTCCAAGGTGAACATATGGAAACTAAAGTTAGAGACTTAGCAAGGGAAAATCAAGCCTTGAGGGCAAGGCTTGATACATTAGAAAAGGCCCTAGAAAGATTCACGGTTGGATCTAAGGGCTTAGACATGGTGTTGGGTAGCTTAAAACCCAACTATGATAGATCGGATTTGGGATACCGGTCTAAGACCTCCAAGATAGATGGAAAAAAATATGCTGGGGAAGTATATAATCATGACAAGGAGGGTAAGTCCAAGGATGGCAAGTGGGTGCCATCAAAAGGGGAAAAGGATGACTTAACCAAGGACAAGGTGTCCAAGGTTAAGAAGGTCCATTTTGTAGGCCAAGAGTCACCAGGGGCACACCGGTGTGGCTTAGTCTGGATAGAGTCACCTAGGGAGGTGGCTAAGGCTCAGAGCTCAAGGGGGAGCTCTAGGAGCCTTTGGGGTCCATGGTAAATGGATCTCAAAAGTTTTTCTCTTAGGAAATTAGGTGAAGTGTGTCAAAAGGGATTGGAAGACTTGGGTAAGTCTTAACCCTAGGTTTTGGCACATTCAAAAGAGGATTTAAGGGGGAAAAGGTGAAAATAGGGTGATATTTGATAAAATTAAGGTTTAATGGGAAAATACCATATAATTCAATGCTAAGAATGTATTATGGTCAGAAATAAGAAGATACATCAAGGAGAAGCCTAAATTAGAACTTTTGGAGGAGTTAAAATGATACAATTTAGGTAGAGTTGGATTTCGTGCCAATCTTAGGATCCGGAGTACATTTGATTAGAAATGTATTTTTCCCAAGTAGACATTGGCCCCACAAATCTCCCCACGAAATTTCATAATTTTTGGAGATTTGTAGAATTATTTAGGGATTTTTGAAATTGGGCTGAAAAACTTAGAAATCAGGTATCAGTCGACTGCCCCAGGGGCAGTCGACTGGTCTCAAGCCCAGAAACTCTCTGTGAGTTTTGGTATGGGCAGTCGACTGGTTAGTGAGAGAAAGCAGAAAGGGGATATTAGGGTCAGAGAAAAATGGCTATTGGATGATAGGATATGCCCCTAAAGATAAATCCTTGATTATACTCTTTAAATAAAGCCTTGTCTCATTGTTTATTGGTGATTGTATGAAATGAGACTATATGGATATTATGAATAATTCAAGGAAGATTGATAAGAGATAAGAAGGAAATTTCTTTTTATATTTGAGGATATTGAAAAGAAAAAAATTGAAGACAATTCCATGTGTCAAATTATGATGGTTAGCTCTGACAAACACATGGAATTAGAGATACATTTGAAAATTGATACAAAATGCCAATTTTTTAAGGAAAGTAGAGGATTGTACCAAAGTCAAGCACATTTGATACATTTCATAAAATCATATGTTTCTAGGATAGGGCATATCCTAGCAAATGTGCTTGCAAACCTTTGGAGTGTTTAAGGTTGTGTTGAGTTCTTTTTGGCACTAGGGATAAGGTTGCTTGGGGGCAATCCTTTGATAGTGTTAAAGGGGAAAGAACTTGGTTGTTAGGTTGGGTAGAACCTAACTTAGGTTTATAGTGTCAAGTTGGGTAGAACTTGACCTTGGTAAAATGAAAATTAGGAGAAGACATAGGTTAAGGGGGAGGTTGCCTCCTTGTTTGCCTTGATTTTCATAGAAATTTTTTTGGGTTTTGTGTCAAACTTAGGAATGGTGATAGATACATGGTGAAATATAGTTTTCCCAAGTAGGTATGGGTATCACAAAGTTCTCCACGAAATTTAAGAATTTTTGGAGATTTGTGAAATTTCTGGTGCAATTCTGAAATTGGCCAGAAAACTAATAAATCAGAGTATCAGTCGACTGCCAACAGGGGCAGTTGACTGGTCTAAGCTGGTTTAGGTATCCAGCAACTGTTTGGTGTCCAAATGGTGGAAAACAAGTGTATGGGGGGTTAGTACACGTTGTTTATGACCATTGGGGATTGAAAGAACCAATAATTGGAATATTGTTGGGTTCTTTTTGATGTTAGGCAAAGTGGAAGAAGTGTTAGGTTTAAGTGGGAAACCAAACACACCTTTGCTAAAAACCCTAGGTTTAGGGGGAGCTGAGATTAAGGGGGAGAATGTTTGCTCCATTCTTGGCGTAAAGGGAACCTTGGAGAGGTTCTTAAAAAACCTTTGTAAGTCTAATGTAGGGGGAGCTTGGGAGAAGCTTTAAAAAGTCCATTTTGGTGAAAAGTCCTAACTTGGAGAGTTAGGTGTGTAAAAGTCATAGCTTGGAGGGCTAGGTGTGAGAAAGTCCTAACTTGGAGAGTTAGGTGTGTAAAAGTCTTAGCTTGGAGGGCTAGATGTGAGAAAGTCCTAACTTGGAGAGTTAGATGTGTAAAAGTCCTAACTTGGAGGGCTAGGTGTGAGAAAGTCCTAACTTGGAGGGTTAGGTGTGAAAATTCCTAACTTGGAGGGTTAGGTGTGAAAATTCCTAACTTGGAGGGTTAAGTGTGGGATACCTTAGGATAGGATCCATTTTTGCATTTGCATATGCATTTGTTTAGCATAATTTTTGCTATTGACTACTATCTTGTTTCCCTAACTTAAACGTATTGCCAAACATCAAAAAGGGGGAGATTGTTGAGGCAATCTGTGGTCCGAAGTGACCAAGTGTTTTGATGTTTGGGCAAAGGTTTAAGTTAAGTTTACCTTTGTTATCTCATATGTGTATGTTGAGTGTGCAGGTTGTACATGTTACACATATGAACCTGACTGGACGACCTCAGTACGGTGAAGGGTGGTATGGAGACAAGCTGGAGGCTTGTGTACGCACCTGAGGGACCTTGGAGAGCAGGGACGATGAGCTGATGGGCACAGACTTCGAGGCATATGTGAAGGATGACATGGAGGTAAGCTGGAGGCTTACGTGCATCCGAGGGACGGGAGCCGAAGATGAAGAGGGCGCGAAGGTGATAGTCGAGGCTGCAGATGAGGAGTCAGTTGAGTCGTGAGGGTACGAGTGCGGAGTGAATGTACTCAGGAAGGGTTTCAGCTTGGGACCAGTCGACTGCTCTGGGAGCAACGACTCCTCATCCGAACGTTGGGGGTGCAACGATCGAATTCTAGTGGCAGTCAACTGGTAGGTGGCTGATGAGTTGGCTGAGAATTCGAACGTTGGGGTGCAACGATCGAATTCTAGTGGCACTAGTCGACTGCCCTGGGAGCAGTCGACTGGTGGCGAGGGTTTCAGCCAGAGTCCTATTTAAAGAGGACGTCGTGGTGGCTGAGACTCTTGACGAATCTTGTCTTGGTTAAAGGCAAGATAGTAGTCTTTGTGCTCAGAGCTTTGATTGTGATTGTGGCGAGGTTTCTCCACCCACAAGGAGTGACAGAGTTAGCCGGAGGTTATCCGGGGATTGATCCACTGACGGATTCTTGGATTAGTCACCCGTCCGGGGTGGATACCAAGTAAATCGTCCATGTTAGCATTGGTTAGTGATTTTGTTATTGTTTTATTGTATATTCCGTTGTGCAACTAACCGTGCAGGAAGAAAGGGGTTCGAGAATTGCTATTCACCCCCCCCCTCTAGCACCGTCAATGATCTATCATTTGAATGTGGAAATATTAAACTTTTCTTTCCGTTTGGCTAAAACAAGGTTGTTATCAGGATGAAAACTTTGCTCTAACATGCAATGAGAATTCACAAACCAAACCTAATTCTCTAAGGAAAACTCACCGTAGTACCAAGAACAAGATTATAAAAATCCGAATTGGAAACATAAACCCTATCTACAACCTACATCCATCAAGAACAGCACCACAAGATCCCTTACTTGCTTGGTGGTCGACGCACGCAATAGGGACGGTGAGTTCAAATTGTCGGCTGCTATTTTCCGTCCGGTGGTGGCCAAGGGAGGAAGTTCGTCGGCTTCGCTCGTCGGGCAAGGACTGTCGACAGCGCTAGTTTCGGGCGACAACACAGAAGAGAGGAGATTAGGGCTTGTGGTCGCGAGAAAAAAGGGCGGCAATCAGCGATGTTCGCGTAAGGGAGAAGGAAACTCACCGCCGATCAAGGCAACCACCTCGCGAAGGAGGACTCTGCACCGGCGAAGGGGCGGCGGCGTCGGGTGAAGGGAATCGGGAGGAAACTGTTAGGAGGAAACTGATCATGGGAATAGGAATATATAGGGAGGATTTAGGGTTTATATTTGTTTTTGGCCTTTTGCAATTAAACCCTCCAAGTTCAAAAAATTTCAACTAAGCCCCTAAATTTCAAATTAACCTCTAAAATTCAGTATTTAACAATAACAATGAGTTCTCTTTGCTTTTCTTGCTTTCTTCTAGCTTGAGATCGCCTCTAGAAGCTTGGAAATGTAGTATCACTATGCTCTAAGATTTCCCTTGAAATGACGATGAAGGAGGAGAAGGGCGTGCGAGGAATGTCGAAGAGCTGCGCGTCAAACTTGCCTGAAAACCCTATATACCCGTGACCTAGGGTTCCCTAATTGATTACCCAATCGATTACCACGTCAGACTTAGCCGTTCAACAACTATTTTTTGAAGCTTAATCGATTAGTCAATCGATTAAGAAGATCTTAATCGATTGTTGAATTGATTCAACACCTTTATATGCTTTCACGCAATACTACCGTAATCAATTACTTAATCGATTACGGTCTCCCTTAATCAATTGCTCAATCGATTACGGTTCTCCTTAATCGATTGCCTGATCGATTAAGAGGAGGCTGAATCAATTACTTAATCAATTCAGCCTGCTTCTGTTCTCGTGACACAACTCTCCAAATCGATTCACTCATTCCTTAATCGATAACCCAATTAATTAAGAAGGTTTCTATTCGCGAGAAACTAACACCAATTGATTACTCAATCATTTGACCCAAATCCTAACTTGTGTGGACAAGTCTAGGTTCCCTTGCCTAACCCCGGTCAAACGTGACCTGTTAGGACTTCCTCACCAAGTATCTTGATCAAACCTTTGATCGACTTAGTTTTCCCTTGTCTAGTTCCCAACTAGGACCTAACCTAGTTCCCAACCAAGTTTACCTAACCCTCGAGTTAGGTCTAGTCTCTTGGTAGACTTCCACCTTGTCAACGTGTGATCTCCCCGATTCATATGGACTTCATCTAATCCCACTAGGTGTGTCTAGTCCCACTAGGACTTTTCCCGTGCCAGCCTGCGATCTCCCCGATCCACTTGGACTTTACCTAGTCCCACTAGAACTTTTTCAGTGCCAGCGTGCGATCTTCTCGATCCACCTGGACTTTACCTAGTCCCACTAGGTCTTTCCCAGTCAAGACTCCAGTTAACTTTGACCCACTTGACTCACACGATATTTAAACATCATTATTAAACATCGAAACTTAAGCTTACCAAGCTTACTAAATATAAACTCACTCGAGCCTATTCAAACTAGGTCAACCCTGACCTAACAAAGATTGCACCAACAGAATTATCTATAGAAAAGAGAAATGGCAATGAATAATAACAAGACTTTCTAAATAATAACGGTAAAAAGATCAAATTAATTATATGAATTTTGATTCTCTTATATTCTAAAAGATACTTAACGAACTTAAATAAGTATAAAAGTCAAAAGGGCATTATTTTTTTTACCGAATAGTCAAAGGGATGCCTTATGTTGATTTTTTCTTAAAAGGACGCCTCACCCCATTGTAAAATGACACACCTATCCTTCAATATTGTTTATCTCCCACCTAAATTCTGAACTGGTTGAGTGCGTTGTAACAACTACGAAATTGTAATTGCTACCATTGAGTTGTCACATAGTTGTAGTAGTTACGGTTTCATATCTGTCACGTAGTTGTAGGAATTATGGTTTCTTAACTGCTACAACATGTTTTTTTTTAAGATTAAAATTATTCGGAGCCTCCGAAAATGTTTTAAATGATGTTTTTTTTAGCTTGAAATCTGACCGTTATAAGTTCTACTTCATAACCAGTTATAAATTTCTAAATAAGCATTGATTTAATATATTATGTGTTATGTGGTTTAATCCGATTCAAAAGTTATGCCCTCTCAAATTTAGGATTTAATATTTATGTGCCTATTTAGGCGAGGAAAAAGTTATGACATCCAAAAGTAATGACTTCTCAACGCGTCGATTTAGACCGAAAAAATAGGCATAGAGATAATAATGGAAATAAACTACTATTGTATAGCAAAGATACTTGAGTAATTATACATGGGATAGGGCGCCTTGTTGTTAAAAATTCAAATTGAGATAAGATTAACAAATATCCTTTTTTTGACTTTTGCCTAATTTTTTTTTATATTTTTTATTTTTTTAAAATTAATAAAATTTTAAATTAAATAATAATCTCGGATCACGACAAATGATATATCGAATCATAACCTGTGTGAGGAGTAACCACAATAGACCTTGCGTTTGAATCGTAGGATTTATCCTATGTTAGGCCTCCCTTACCTAAGACTAAGGGGCCGCTCTGCTAGCCGAATGAGCTCATAATTTACTCTATTCTAATGTATTTGGGACGATCTTAGAGGGATCCTGGCCGAGGGTTAACATTTTTTTGCCCCAATAATTATGTTTTTAAGTTAAAATTTAGGATCAATATTTTTGAAACAGTGAACGAGGTTGCGAGCGTCGATCCATGGCATGAGATGGGGAGGAGAAGAAAGCCTCAGCTTCGACTTGTCTGCATTTTGGCTCTCCTTTGCCTTATTTATATCTCTTGTAGCTCTAGTGGCTTCTTCTGCATGGAAGAGAGTAACGAGTGAGACCAGAGGTAACGAACTTCTGTTTTTAGATATATCCTCCCTGAAAAATGGTTTTGTATTTGTAATCCATCGGATCTTGACAATGTGGTAGACAATCTAGTTCCTTGCCTTCCGTAGATAAGAAAAAATAACAAAGATGGGCCTTTTCATGTCTGTTGACAAGTAGGAGGGGATGGTGGAATTGTCCAGCTACAAGTCCTCGAAAGATGAGATTTTTCATGTTATATAGTTAGAATGTGTAGGTTTTCCCCCTATTTGCAGCAGTCCGTGCAGCTGTTGGTGGTATCTGTGGATGCAGCTGGTGTGAAACATCAGTATCATCCTAGAAGTTAGGTATGCATAAACTTCAGTTGAGTGTCTTGAAAATGATGTGAATGGAATCGCATGAATGATTTCTTGTATGTTGAGTATGATTGAGTGCCTTTAGTTGACTATTTTAGCAATCTCCTTAGAAAATTGCAGAAGACATATAGGCTTTCTCTCAGCTTCTTGGATTATTTAAGTCAGTGATCTTTCTTCGTTGCATATTTGCTAGAGTTCTTTATTCATTTTTCTGTAGTGCCTAAATGGATTGTAGATGTGAATACTGAGCTATAGTTTCTTGATTGCGCTGGTAATCCCTCTAAAAATTTTGCAAGAAAATTGCCCTTCACTTACTTTCTAAATCAAAATTTGAGAAGACAAAAGCACAATTATAACCTTTATAAAATTTTGATGCTGTTGCCCACAGGGTTAATAAACAGAATAGAGCAGCAGGTGTGCTTGGAAATTTTGCTGAGGTAGAGATGTATGTGGAACATGGTCTTGCGTAAATTGGTCTGAAAGAAGTCTCCTGAGATCGTGCCATGTATAAACAAGTTCTTCTCAGATCCAAATTGAAGATTATGATGGAATGGTCTCCAAACATTGTACTTTCTTCGACTTTTTTATCCATGAATTGTTTTCATTGTGGTATACAATCCATAATCAGGCCTTTTGTTCCTTTACTTCAGTTCATGATTTTTTTTCCATTTAAGATGTGTACCTTAATATTTGATTGCATAATACTTATTTCTCTAATCTTGTCAAGATTGGTATAACTTTCAGGCAAATGAGACCCAAAAAAATAACTTACAGTAACTTTTAACTTAGTTATTGCGACCTGATTTGTGGTAAAAAAAAAATCTGAAGGGTTGTGGTAAAAAAAACTTCGACCTGATTTGCATATCATAAACAACTTGTAGCTAGGTCCACATGTATTTGCTGACATAGTGCATTTGCAGAGACTAATTCATGTTAACCTAGTTATTGCATTAATATGTTCTTTGTTTTAACATGTATTTAGCAGTTAGTTCCAACACGAATATGACACTGTATTTGGGAAATTATATAATATTATAATCTTCTAATTCAAATCTTTCTCATCTATGCATCGCAGTCTTGAAACACATCCTATAATTGAAAGATCGATGCTGAGAAAGAATTTTAAGGCTCTAGGTATGCACTATGGGAGGTAGAATCTGTTTTAAAATAAAAAACACATCCTTCATGTTTTTTAATCAAAGATATGAAGGATTAAGTCTTCATTTGGTGAGTTAATACGCAATTAACATAATGCACACAATTATCGCCATTAAGGAATTAAACCTCAATTGAGTGATCTAATGTTTGATGTATAAAAGAGGGTTTATACTATTGAATGTAGATTAAACATTAATGGGTTGTTAATGGGTTATGGGCTTTATAGTGGATGATCCTTACATGATGGGCCAAGGTATAAAAGGAAGAGGTCAAAATTCATTTGGGCATGTTTTGAATTGTTGACCTTTCTTCCTCTCCTCTCTTCCCTATTGAGGTGTAACTCTGGTTGTTGTCTAATCCCTGCAGAGATTATTCTGCTGCGCATGCAGGAATTCCAGCGACAAATAAGGGAAGCAATGGCATTAGCTCTCGATTCAGATCAGTTATTTCGGTTTGCCATTATTGTCTCAATTCAGTTTTGTTTTGCTTTATAGATGATGCTAACTAGATCCTGTAATGCATCCTTTAATTTAATTTTGATGTATCACAATTGATTTCAATTGCTATCAAAGGTTAGGATTAGCTTATCATCGTATTTAAAGCGATTTGGAAATATACATTGATTTTGTATACAATTCCATTTGGGCAATCCGTCAAATAAAGCATTGGAAAATCCTATAATATAACCTACATTTTCAATTTTTCACATCAACCACAAAAGAACACAAATAATGGCTCAATTTTGGGGGGTTTTCAAAGAAAAATCGCGTATAGAAACTAGGTTTTCAACTATCAATCGACTTGTGGAGTTCACCAATCGATTGATAAGTATAAAACTGGGCATAGAATGGGCTGGAATCGATTGGGCAGTTTGATTGGTGTTCACCAGTCGATTGTCATGAGAATCAATCGATTGCTGAACCTGAGGTTGGACACAGAAAGTCGCAGAATTGATTGGGCAGTTCGACTGGTGTTCACCAGTCGATTGTCACAAGGTCCAATCAATTGCTATTCATAGGGATGCCCACATAAGTTTTTCAAATTGATTGGTGGGTTCTATGGATTGATATCAGTCGATGGAAGGCGACCATCGATTATTGTAGATGAACTCACAAAATCCTTTTCACTTGACTGCTATGGGGCAATTTATTGCTGAAAATGGTTAATCAATTGCGATGTTCAGGAATTGGAACATAAGGAGTATCAATCGATTGTTGCCTAAAGACAATTTATTGATGAGAGTATCAATCTACTGGTAGCTGATATCTCCGGTATTGCTGGAAGCGTCGCGGAACGCCTCCGATGCCGCAAAAAGAGTCCCGCGATGCCTCCAGCGGTGTCGACGTGCACGATGTCGTTCTTATGATCGAAAATTAAACCTACAATTTAATTAATTCAAACAATTCCCAACTTAAGTATGAAATTTCGAATAGGCTTTCGTAAATGCTAATTAAATCATGCCAATAAAATATATTTAAAATTAAAAAAATTAATAAATTTTATTGATATTCTATTTTTTTTTACTATTTTAAATATATATTATTTAAATAAATAAATAAATAGTTAATTTATATAATTATTATATATAAATTATTAATTTATATAATTATGATTATTTTATCTGAGTATTGGAGAACTATGAAGTTGACCTAAGCATAATGTGGTTTAATAATGGAGAACTTATATAAAATCAATATACAACTTATTTTTAAATTATACACAATAAACATATTTGTCTAATAATTACTATATATCAATAAAAAATACTAAAACTGTATTAGCACGATACCAAAACCGTATCATTCCGGTCTGAAACCGAAACATCAGCATGAGTCGAGATTTTAAACCTTACATTTAAGCAGAATTTGGTGCCACATCTTTATGATCTGTTAGTGATATGACAGAAGTGTCCTAAGGCAATCGCCTTATAATTGTAAACATTCATTTTAATAAATGATAATTCACTATTTGAGTATACATGTTTGTGTATTTGATTGGGATCTTAAACTCATCTACTGAATGTCCGCAATACAATTCACAGCATAAGAGAATTTGTGATGGGATCACAACTAGTGATTATCTCTAATTGTGCAATTGTGAAGTATTGAAAATATCCCTAGTCGATGAATTGATAAAAACGGACATTATCAATTCTGTTGAGACTAGCATGGGTTATTCTCTAATCAGCTGATTCTCACTGGCTGGTGACATTGGGATGTCTGGAGATGAACATGGATGCTAGTTAAGGGAACTAGTTCATTGGAGTGACTAGCTGTAAAACTTCATATGGTAATCTATATAGATATGTCAATGAAGTTCTTACTGTAGCTTAAGTGCGATGGTCCTTTGACTTGCGGTGTTCAAGTCATCTTGGTCATGGAGACTTATACTTTAACATCTTAAGCAAGCATCTCCAAGGAGGTGTGGACCCAGGATGATTGGGTATAAGCCGAAGTGCCCGAAGATGTTTGAGCAGCCTACAAAAGATTCACCACTCCTTGCGAGGAGATGTATACCCAGGCCTATCGTCGGATTGTTACTCAAAGCCTCTGGCCAGAGCATATCATGTTTAGACTGCGAGTCTCTTAAATACATGAGAGTAATTAGAAATCCAAAGGACGAGAAAGACACTACTTGGGCAAGGTGTGACGTAGTCAGCCTAGTGGGGACTGACACAAATAGACCGTGTCCTGAACCAAGTGGGTATAAGATGGTGAACGGAATGGGGCACGATTCATTAGAGCTGCTGAAGGGTTTCAGAATTACTTCTGAGGTCAAACCGTTGATCTTTCGATTAATTGGGGATCATGATGTACTACTAGGTGCCACTCATGATCGTTCTATAATTAGTTGATTATAGACGGTCAACATAAATCGAAAGCCTATTTAGTCACACGCACTACGAGTAATCCGAGGGATTTAAAACGAGTTAAAAATTGGATTTTCCAATCAAGAGAATTAAGTCGAATCTGAATTTATCAGAGACGCAATGGAAGCTAAAATGGCTAAGTCTTTTGAAGGCTTATTGGGCGAATTAAATGAGTTTAATTCGCAAGGAGACTAGCTCGGTTTGGCCGGCCAAAGAGGGTGTCCACCCTCTTGGTTTGGCCGGCCATTAAAAAGGGGATAAACCAATTTAATTGGTTTAATTAATAAAATAAATCTAGCGCGATTTGTTTTATAAATTATGGATAAATAAATTTTTGTATAAAGAAATTTATATAAATAAATTTATAGAAATTTATTCTTTTATGGAAATTAAAATGATCCATGGAATGATTATTTTAATTGTATAAAATCAATTATGAATTGATTTTTTCATAATAAGAAAGTTTATAAATTTCTTGTAAAATTTATTCCATAATAAAAGGAGAGATATATTTGTTTTATTATAAAGTTAGTTATAATAAAACTTGGTTTAAACGGAATAATTCATAAGAGAATTTATAGGATAAATTTGTTATGAAAATTCCGTTAAGAGAATTTGTTTTATTATAAAGTTGGTTATAATAAAACTAGACATAATGGAATAAGTCATAAGAAATTTTATAAGATAAATTTCTTATGATAATTAATTCCGTTAATTCCGTTATAGGAGAGACTTAGCAAGGGAGAGGGCACTATAAAAGGGAACCAAAGGCAAGCCTTGGATTCCTAATCAATAGAGCTATTAAGAGATTTATTTCTCTCCCTCTCTCTCTTATTCTCTCTTCTCTCTTCCCCCTTAGGGCCGGCGCCCCTTAGGGCATCTTAGGGCCGGCGCCCCTTTGCAAACCCTAGGGCGGCACTCCATCTTCTCCAAGTGGTTGCCGTGAGCCAACAACACCAAGGAGAAGCCAACCAAGAAGAAGAAGAAGCGGATCGGATCTCCCTCCTTCCCGGAATTTAGATTCCGTTTCCTTTTGGTTAGTTTCCATTCTTTTCTCTTGTTGTTCTAGTTGTGCCTTCCGAGAATCTAGTAGTTCTCGTCGGCACAAAACTCGTGACTTTGCGAAGTCATCCCGAAGAGAACTCGGCGTGGACGCGAATAGAGGCGGAGCTTCCAAGGGACGCTACGGTTGGATCTCGTCCCTTTCTTCGAGTTACGCGAGGTACAAAGTAAATTAGTTTACTTTTCCGCAAAAGTTTTTAAATTATGATCATGTCCACACATCATAAGGTCGCATGCTAGATACGTGGTTAAAATAATTTGAGAAATTATTATGCTAACTCTTCCGCTGCACGTAAAAATTTAAAGTTTTACGAACCCGCATTCTTGTCGACATGCACCCGGTCCCAACATGATCATGATTCAGTTCAGGTCTTGAAAATTTCTTACTGGAGGGGGTGAAAAGTTAGTATAGAGACCATAGTGATTTCAGATGAGCTTCAAGGGTAGAAGTGCTCTTTTGTAAGCAACTTAACATGATGATGTGATTAGTAAACATGCTGGCTGCATTGGCATCATGATTTGGTAACATTGAAGAGCATTCATGTAATTTACTTTTTATTCTCTTTTGTTTCTTTTTTCATTTCCTTCTTCTCTCTCTTGCTATATATCTTGGCGCAGGTGTATTGTGGTTGAATTGCTTTGTCAGTTCCACTCCCACTCTGTATCCATGTCATTCCAAATGTAAGGTTAGATGATTAATGCTAGATTGAGTTGCTAATCATATTATCATGGATCAATCAAAGATCTATCTTTGTAGTCATGTCACTCATGTTTGAAGTCATTATTACACTTGGATCTGCCCAGGAACTCCATGACCAACTTGGAGAAAGCTGATGATTCATCTTTGAGAAGATCTTGAGGAGAATCAAACTCCAAAATTTTACCTGCATTGAGCAGGGAATCACAGTGAGCTGGTTACTGCAATGAGTTCAAATATCAAAATTCTATTTTCAGTTGAGGCATTACAAATCTCTTGATAGTGATAATCTAATGCATATTTATATTGAGCTTGTAGTAGACTCAAATTTCAGTTTGAAAAACCAGTGAAGTCATATGTTAGATTTCTCTACTTTTTTAATTTACCTTCATCAAGCACTAGAACCAGATCACTGTCAATGATGGTGGGTACACGGTGTGCAACTGTAATTACAGTGCAGCTGGTGGTTTCTTCTCTTATAGTCTTCTGGATGAAACTATCAGTTGCAGTATCTACAGAAGCTGTGGCCTCATCGAGAACTAGGATCTTTCTCTTGTCTAGCAATGCTCTTGCCAGGCAAACTAGCTGCCTCTGCCCCACACTCAAATTTTCTCCATCTTCCACAACTGCATCATAATGTCCAACTCATATCATCTCAAGGACAAACATTGAGACAAGAAGCTAGAGCTTTAAAACTATCTAGGAGAAACTAAAACTGTCTCGGTGATTTCTTCCTATCATCAGTATGCTAGTTTGTTATTTTCTATCAACATAGTAGCTTGTATATACTTGCTATAAGATATAGGTTACCTGGTGTATCGAGCAGTCTTTGATCTTGTTTAATTATGTCTCCAAGTTGACACTTGTAGAGTACCTGGTAAAATACACATTCCACTTCTAAGTCTAGAGCACTAAATGATAGAAAGGAATACATTTATGAATACCTCCCAGATCGTAGAGTCAGGATGCTGCTGCAAAGGATCCAAGTTTGTTCTCAAAGTTCCTTGAAAAAGTATTGGCTCTTGTGCAATTATGCTCAACCTGGATCTCAAGTCATGTAGACCAATTTGACTAATATCAATATTATCAATCACTATCCTTCCTGATGATGGTTCCACCACTCTGAAAAGGGCTTGAATGAGGGTGGATTTCCCACTTCCTGTCCTGCCCACAACCCCAATTTTCTTTGCTCCTGGGAAAGTGCAGCTGATACCTTTCACGACTGCTGGAAGCGTAGGGTGGTAGCGAATCTGGAGATTATCGAGTACAATTGTTCCTGATGCGGGCCATCCTTGTTCGGGTCTAGAATGCTTGATTACTAGGGGAGCCTCGCTTTCTATTGCCAAGAACTGTAAAATTCTCTCTACAGAGATCATCTTGTTCTCTACATTGCATAGATTCCATATAACCCAAGCCTGTAGGACATTTAGGTTTAAACCATATGTTGCAGCAAGTCCGGCAAGGCCTGAAATATAATAAACTTAGTCATTTCTCAACAATTATATTCCTAATTTTTGTCGCTATATACTGTAGAGCTTACTTGGATCAATAGCATTTCTTGGCATCGAAACCAGCATGGCTAACATTGCAAAGAATACAGTGTTGAACAGAAAGTTGACTCGAAGTGAGAGCCACTCCATGGTTGCATAGTTGTGAAAGGTGACTCGAGAATAATCATCTACCAAGCTCTGGTTCTTTTTAGAGAAGCGTTCTTCCTGATTGAAACAGCGGATGGTAGCAGCTCCAGCAAAAGATTCGGAAAGTGATGGAGAATAGGAGCCTTCTGAATTCCTACCATTCTAGCAAGCTCTCTAGCAGCATTTATATAGTGCCTCTGCGGAAGTCACTTAGATTTTAGGAAGAGGACAAATTTAAGCTAGTACATTTACTGACAATAGCACTATGCATAACAGAGGAGCTATGTATTGGTTCTTCTACGAGTTAAGGAGGTTAATGTGAAGGAGCAGAATGGAGAAAAGAAAAGTCAATAGAATGCTATTTTCTTTTTCCAAGTATTTTCCATGCAGTATAATCAAATACTCCTAAAGACATTCTGAAACAAAAGTTGTTGGGTTTACCTGATACCAAATGGAGATTGTGACAACGAGAATGAAGAGGATGAACACTGGCCATGCAACTTGAGACATGAGAATGATGATGCATAGAAGTTGAACAAGTGCAAAAGCTAATCCTGCCAGTCTGTATGGGATATCAGTGTCAACAGTTGTCTGATCTGATGAAGACTGGAAAAGGTAACAATTGTTAAATTTATACTTAGATATTTAAGCAAGCTACTGAAATTTTTAAATGTTTTAGATAAAGCTTCATATATTAACATTGTTACTTTGCTAATCAAAGGAAAAGGTAGTGGTATGTCTTTTGACCTGACAACAAAGAATAAAAGCAGAAAATCAAACAACTAACCCTATTAAGTATTCGGCTAGAAGGCGTAGTATCAAAAAATGACATTGGTGCTCTAAAAATGCTTGTTATCATTCCCAGAAATAGCTGCTGAGCTGTTTCAAAGGCAACTGTTGCAAGCAATACTGCCCTTCCTAGTATAAACATTGAGCTGCTGGCTGATAGTAGAACAAAAATTCCAATAAGTTTTTCTTTGCTCACTCGGTCTTCCTTTTCAGTTGCCCAGGCAATCCAGTAGTTGCTACCAATCTGTAGACACTGAAAGAGAACTTGAAAGAATAACAGTACTGGAACAAGAGCCCCTTTGTACGCTGAAGTCACAAAGGTGTGGTATACATGCCATTTCACCCTTCCAAATTCCCTGTCTTTTTGATATGATCTCTCCAAAATCTCCGAGCACCCGTTTTGATTATGTTGTTTTACATTTCTGAGCTCCTTTTGTTTCACCTTTCCGTTTGTGCTTATCAATGATTCATTCTCTTTCCATGATCTGATTTGACTTAATGTCTGATTATGTGCAGCTATCAGATACACAAGCTCTCCGCTGGCTTCCTTCATGAGATCTTCATACTTGCCGCCAGATTGGACCACATTTCCATCTTTCAATACCTGAGAATGTAAGGGATTATCATCGGTCATATTTTCTAGCAAAATTTTATGTCCTACTTTCCTGCTGCACTTTACTATGCATTCAATCAGGAATATAGTTCCTATGGGTCAGTCAAATATATTATTTTTCCATGTTTGTTATGTTGACCAATAAACTGTACTGGCATAGAAACCATCTTCACCGTATTGTTTCTTTAGAAGGAAAAGGTAGTCATCAATTTATAATCGGAATCATATGATTTTGATATTTTTAAAATATAAAATATATTACTTAAAATAAAAAATTTAATCTAAATATCAAAAATATTTTAAAATACAAAATAAAATACGTTTTTAAAAAATAAGTGCGCCTCCTATAAGAAATCAATAAATATTTTATTATATATTTTAAAATTAAAATAAATAAAAATATATATTAAATTAATAGGACAATTTTATTAGATTTTGATTAAGTTGGTTAAAATTATCCTATTATAGTTAATTTTTTTCTTAAGTTTTTGCAGCCCACGCCCGTGCGTCCCTTGCCGCCACACGAGGGGGTCACAGCGACCTCATTGTGACCTGCTAAAAGCATGGTGATCTCGCCTCAACCCGCGGAGGTCCCCTCCGCGGTGCCAATGGTGCCGGTGTCAGGTGGCCGGCGAACTCTAAATTTCATCCGTTTCACTAGGCACAAAACAAAATTTTAAACCATGTGTATTAGGTAAACCAAATTCTTTAGTAAAAGCTAATTCATCAATCAGTATGTAGCTTGATTCTAATTGGTTTAAGGAGATTTGAAATATACCAGAATCAGATCTGCTGCAACTATAAACTCCAGTTGATGTGTCACATAAATGACAGTCTTAGAAGACAATAGCCTCAAGAAACATTCCTGCACGCAAATTCTTTTGTCAGATAACAGCACCTTTTGAAAGTAGAAAATTCAAGTAAACTTGATGATCATAATTTAGAATTGACATGTCTGCAATAAGGAAAACATAGGTATTTTTTTAATAAAATAACTAATACTTAATTTGATTTGATGGGATATAACAAAGTCATATTCCAAAATGGATCTTATTCAACCATTCTTTTCTGAATTTAGCATTGCATGACCCATTATTATCATTCATATCTCACTGCAAATATTTGATATCAATAGAGGGAATGCTCATACCTTGAATAGGTGTGTCCCAGTGTGTGCATCGACAGCACTGAAGGGATCATCCAACAAATAAATATCAGAATTATTATAGATGGCTCTTGCTAGTTGAATCCTTTGCTTCTGTCCACCACTCAAATTGATACCCCTCTCTCCTACCACAGTGAGGTCCCCATCATCCCAGAGTTCAATATCTCTCTCCAAAGAGCAAGCTTCCAACACTTCATGGTACCACCTCCTATCCATCTCTTTTCCAAACAAAATATTCTCTTGAACTGTTCCTGTTTGAATCCAAGCAGTTTGTGGAACATAGGCTCTTGAACCAGAGACGTTGACTCTTCCTCCACTGGTTCTTGCAATTTCTCCTAAGATGCTAGCAAGGAAGCTTGTCTTACCTGATCCAACAGTCCCACATATTGCAACCTTTCCTCCTTTCATGATCTGAATCTTTTTGTCTATCTTTAGAGTGGGTTTTATCCTAGAATCAGCCTCCCAGCTGTACTCCCCAGGTTCAATGTCCACTGCAACATTCAAGGTTTCTGCGTCAATACTTGGCGACAAGCACTTCTGTTCCTCTTCTTTCATAAAATTCTGGATTCTGTCAATTGAGACTTTTGTTTGTGTAATAACCGTGACAAGTTCAGGGAGATTATAAATAGGCTCCTGTAGGATTCTGAATGTAGCTAGAGCTGAGAGAACTGTGCCAGCACTCAGTGGTGTATTCACCATGACGCAGACACCAAAGGCAATGACTGAAATTAGAGTTGGAGATGCCCAGAACAGAAAGACAATAACAGATGATGTGTACAAATATCTCTTTATCCAACTTCTCTCAGTGTCTCTTAGCTGGAGTAGTTTGTTCAGGTAAGCTGTTTCCCAGGAATGCAACTTCAATATCTTCATGCATTTTAATGTCTCTGCTGTAGCTTTTATTCTCGAGTCTTTTGCTTCCATGATCCTTGAATGGAGCTTCTGTTGTATACGCACCAGAGGTGTGCTACTCAACATAACTAGAATTGCCGCTGTTAACACTGAGAATGAGGCTGCTACACCAAGATTTCTGTAAAGAATGATTAAAGCCAAGGAGACCTGGAGTGGGAGCAACCAAACTCCTTGTATGTGCCAGAAGAAGTCACCGATCCGTTCAACATCCACATCAAGGAAGTTGATCATTTTTCCTGTGCTTGTGCTTGAATTCTTTTCGAGAATAGAGTTGTTATAAATGGTCACCATGAGGGCTGCTCGAACTCGTACTCCAATTTGCCGTGCACCAAAGTACCATTGTCGTTGAGTTAGCGACTCCACTGTCTTTGCAAAGAAGAATAAACAAGCCAACATGTACCCGTAGAAGATCCCATGGGTGGAATTCTCCCCAGCTATAAATTCCACAAAGTTGGTTATAAGGAAGGGTCCGAGATAGGAAGAAAATGTGTTGAGACCTGCAAATATTTAGCAGACTTAATTAAATCTCACATTCCTGCATCGATTAAGGAAGAATATTAGTGCAAAATTAGTAAAGTTTCCGTACCTGCAAGGGTTGCATTCACAACCAAAGGCCTCCAAACTGTATGAATGACTGCTTTTACAAGTGAAGCTGCTAGTTCTGGCTTCTGTTTACGAGATTCTTGCAAAATGGAAAATGAATTTTCCGCGCTCTCAGATTCAGGTACCTCGGGAACATGGAAAAGCTCTAGCCTCTGCACACGATGTGCCTTCTCAAAAACTGGATTCAGCCATCGAAATGTGAGGCGGCTCCAAATCCCAGCTCTGGAGAAGTCATCTCTAGTGCTAACACACTCTTCATGGTTTGATAACAGAGACTGTTCTAGTTCTAGATCATGGGTCTGCAAGGTACTCATGCAAAGAGCACAGAAGCAGATCAAAACAGACAGAGGGAAAGAAGTGAACTGCACAATGGTTGGAGATGGAAAGATATCAGGTAATGGTGTTTTCTTCTTAATGCCAAAGAAATAGGCAGAGATGGATATCAATTCTATTAAGCCAGAGAACACCCACCAGCAAAGGAGGACTGCAGGCCAGGCGAAGTTCCCTAATACTGTAGTTTGCATGCAGTACGTAGCATATAGTGTTACCAGAACCCATGACATTGTTAAGAAAACATCTCCTACAAAAACCCTCCCCAGCTTCCAAATTTCATGGATACAATAAGACAGATGAAGGACGGAGATTAAGATGTTACACGCCACAATGATCCGGGCCAAGACCCTTTGTTTCCTCGGTGTCAAATGTTGTCGGGCCTCTCCAACTTCTGTCGATGACTTGCTCAGTATCGTGGAGTCTAAAATTATCCAAATCAATAGCAGCGAGAATTCTCCAATGGAAAGGTAATCGACAATCATCATCCTCTCGACTATGGCAGAAAGTAACAGTTTTGTCATAGGAAGGTTCATGCCGGTGCCACTATTTATACTTTGCAATGTGGTGTACAGTGGAGCATCCCATGATATTTGATGATGAAATATACCAAATATCAGATTCCAGCGTCAAACCTAGGCATATTTGGTTTTGTAAGATGTCTTCACCATGTCTTCATCGAAAGAGAAGGAAGGCCACAAAAATCTTCTGATAGAAATCCTGAAAACCGATTTATAAATATTTTTAGTTACATACGAATAAGTCGATCAAGAACTTATATATATACAACTTGTGGATAGGATCTTGAAGCCTGTCAAAGTGATGAGGTTTTAGAGTTGTTCGTGATGGGATGAGGATGGTGCGCATACATATTTTGCCAAGGGGATGCAAATCTTGGCTGTTATATATGGAATGTGTCAATGTGAGATTGATATCTTTGATTGAGACCTGAATGCCAAGACTCGAGGGATATATTCTGTAAACAATAAGTTAGTTTATGGACCATGTTTTTATTTGTTTATTACCTTCTTAAATATTATTTTCTATATGAGATTTGTTTTACTTAGAAAGATATATTATATGTGGTTCGTTTATGTCAAATACACTCGATCACCACATATTCACGCCTAAAATTTATGCAACCAATTTTAATTAAGGCGATGAGCCTCTCGCCTTTCAAAGGTAGCAACACGAGCCCTTACATTCTAAAATAGTTTAAGATAAAATCCTATATAACTTAATTAAATAATTTAATACTTTATTTGCTTTGACAGAATTTTATATGATTTGGTAGTATAGGATTTTAAAGATACATAACTTTAAAAATATATATTTTTTATTAAAATAATAATAATAATAATATTTTTTGCTTGGTGTGAAAGCTAGAAGAAATTTATTTATTAATTCGTCGAAGTTGAGACTCGATCCTTAGATATTTAGAAAATTAAAAAGGTCCTTGTTAGCATTACCAGGGCTAGAAGGTCCTAAAACAAATAATACAAAAATGTGCCTCGAGTAAAACTATGACAGAAAAAAATCTTTAACTTTATTAGGGTTGTAAATGAGCTAAGTCTGAGCTAATTTTATAGTATTTAAACTTATTTGATAAAGTAATTTAGTCAAACCAACTTGAGTTTAAAATGATTTAAGTTGTTATAATGGTTGTTCAAGCTCAACTTGGTTTCTTTTTTACGAGCTTGAGCTTTTCCAGGCTTGATTTATTTATGTTAGGACCAAAAGAAATTAGGATATCACCACAATGACATGATATTACCCACTTTGAGCCTAAGCCCTCATGGTTTTGCTCTTGGGCTCTCCCCAAAAGGCCTCAATGATCTTTTCCCATGTGTTTAGATGTGGGACTATGTTTGCAACTTGCAACCCTAATAATCCCCCCTCAAACAAAGGACCACATGTCCCCCACAAGCAGAAACCCTTTCCGTTTTGATGTCTTATCCTCAACCTATCAGGACTTTTTTGCCCCTTGGCCCACCCGACCTGATACCATTTGTTAGGACCAAAAGGAATTAGGATACCTCCACAATGGCATGATATTGTCCACTTTGGGTCTAAGCCCTCATAGGTTTTGCTCTTGGGCTCTCCCCAAAAGGCCTCATGTTAATGGAGATATCATATCCTTATAAGCCTATGATCCAACCATGTGTTTTTTCAATGTGGGACTAAGTTTGCACCCTTGCAACCTCCTAACAATCTCCCCTCAAACAAACGACCACAATGCCCCCACCAACAAGCGAAAACCCTTTTCCGGCTTTTTTTTATGTCTGATCCACTAGGACTTTCTGTCCCTCGGTCCACCTGACCTATTAGGACTTTCACCAACTAGTTGCAACTAAAACTTAGTCTCTTGATCAAGACACGGGAGCCCATATATCCTTTATTTAAGGCTTAACGCACATAGTTAGATCATGAAGAGCAACCTGACTCTGAATACCATTTGTTAGGACCAAAAGGAATTAGGATATATTGTTCACTTTGGGCCTAAGCCCTCATAGATTTTGCCTCTTGAGACCACCCTTTCCGTTTTGATGTCTGATCTTCAACCTATTAGGACTTTTTTGCCCCCTTGTCCACCCGACCTACTAGGACTTCACTGCCTAGCCGCAACTAAGACTTCTCTGCCTGGTGTTGGGTCCTGTTGGCCTTTCAAGCTTGGATTAAATACCATAAATTTTTGGTTCAAGTTAGTTTTATTGGTTTTAAAATTTTTATGATTTTAAACTTATTTGAGATTAGTATAATATAATTTTGTTTATTCATGTTGAAAGTTTCTTTAATACTTATCTTGTTGATGAGAATTTTGTTAATAAACATGATTCATAAGTTTTGTTCATGAATATTATTCATAAATTTTATTCGTGAATATTATTCGTTGCAGTAAAAATTGTAGCACCTCAGGTGCTCATCACAGTATGTCCCCAAATTATACGAAGAGAAATAAATCATGGAGTCAACTTATATTTTACTGTCAAGTGGGGGGGGGGGCTGTAGCAAATCTACCATCTTATATAAAACTGAGCACTCCCGTGGGGACTCGTAAACATTGTTTATGAATATTGTTCATAAAAAATTCATAATCCTTATTCATGAATATTAATGATTTGAACATAACATATTTGCTAAAATTTATTCATTTAATTTAATAAATAATTCAATATTCAAGCTATTCGTTTAACTGATTTTATATGAATCAAACGAATATAAACAAATTACTAAACATTTGATTCATCTACCAACCTAAACTTTGCACTTCTCTTTCTGGAAGTGATAATTTTTTTTAGATATCTTTAGATATGCTTAGATATCCTTAGATACCCTAAACTTTGTCACTTCTCTCGATCCTTAGATATCCTTAGATATCTTTAATAGGCTCAATTATATGGTCAAGATCATTATTTATGGTCATGCGATATTAAATTATCTCATCGGTGAGATTCCATCACCGAACTAATTAATTTGATCCATCACAAAAAAATATGAACGATCGAAAACTCCATTGCCCTTGTTTAAGCTCATAGACTCGATGGGAGCTAGCTAGCCCAATATCAGTTGTGCTAGCTCTGGTTCAAATCTGCCAATTAAGGACGTGTGGGATGCACTATGTATGCAATTAGATTTGAATTCACTCGACGCGCTAGTCACAGTATTTGAGCTAGTAGTTCACGTGATTTATCTCTTCCGTGTTGATCCCGAGACGGATTGAGATGGACGCAGAGGACAAACGAATCGTCTTTTGTCACCTAGATTTGAATTCACCCAATCTAGTAGGTTTATATGCTACTTGGGAATGAACATATATATAGATCGATTTAAAGTATCGAAGGAGCATCACCATATATAATTAAGATGGTTGAGAAGATCAGAGAGTGTATAGTAATTGATATTTGGACCAAATTATAAGTTATAAAAGTAGTGGCTTATTTGCAAAATAGCAATTAATAAGCATACCTTCATGCCGTGCTGGCTTCTGTTTGCTCTTCCTATATATTTTGATTTTCCCTCCAGCTCATGCAGATCTCTCTGCTCTAGCTTCTTGCACTTGTTAGCCTTAGCCACGGTACTGTTTCAAAAGGCATAAAAGCAGAAGTTTAATTACATACTGATATATCCGTTGCAAAGGAAATTAGGAAGATGAGCTAGCTAGGTTAATTAATGCTACAATTAATATATAGCTAGCTAGCAATTGTTCTTAATTACAGAAAGGATATATATTTAATGAGGTCGCACGCTAGCTGATATATAGTCAATTTCTTGAAAGTTGGATGTTCTCTAGATGGTGTGACCCTATATAGTTATATGCAATAAGTTTGGAAAAATATACAACAACCCATACCATACGACAAAATAAATAGTGGTTATTGCAGAATTGTATGTCAATTGATCGTTGGCGTTGTCACAACTGGGAGATAAGGACTTCGAAAGAGTTGGAAGAATTATTGGAATGTATATATATCCTAACTCATATTAGGATTAT